>CM042753.1:12917039-12964954 GCA_022496165.2 Catalaphyllia jardinei
AGCTTTTAGAAATAACAAACTTTTTGTTTTGACCTACCGTGGCTAAGCTGGTTTCCATGAAACCGCCGATAGCAATTGTATTTTGGCTTCATGAATAAGCCGAGGGTGGACTGTGTGAATAATTGCACAACTCTCGTCACACGTAACACGTCCGTTTTGAAAAGAAACTGAAATATATTGCATCGACGACAACAAAACGAAGAGTGCCGCAGCCGGCATTGGAATCAAGCACTCCCTGGCACAGAATTGGAAAAATTATGCGTCAAATGCTTTTACCTCGTAGCGTTATTCACACGCACAATTAATACCTTGAATTCATGAGAAATTGGCGGGGCCGTGCGGTCCGCTTCCTGAAGCATTTACAAGGCCAAAATCTGCGATTCTTAAACCCTATTTATGACCTGACTCTTAAATTTATGCCTTATCGCAAACCTGCCTTGGATCTCCAGCCTTATCGACTATTGTTTAATTGCTGGTCTTATCGATAATGATGCAAAACTAGCTTCAGAACTGAACATACCAAATTCAAGACTTAAGTGCAAAAACCATGCCCAGTTTGAGACCAAAATGACCAACATCGATACTCTATTTCTGACCTAAATGTCTTCAAAAAAACCATACCTTCTGAGGCTGGACACACCTATACCCATATAAGGAAGTACCCCACTCTATCCTTGGGCAGAGGTAAGTATCAAAAATAAATACTTTTCGAAGTGTGTAAATGTATAGAAAACTTGAATCAGTTTATAGCTCTTCTTTTTCTCATTGAATAGGTTCAGTACTATATCTCACCTCGACGACAAACTTTAGATTTTGGCAACTAAGCGAATCATACAGCAGCGCACTAGCTAGCACAAATCCCCTTCACCCCGGGACAAGTTTTTGTCCGCGGTGAGACAAGTAGGTCGCACTTGGCCTGGTCAACTGATGACAGGAATTGGACAGAATTTTTGGTTATCAAAACAAACTTGTCTAAGTTTTGTCCAAGTGTGACCCATGCCTTAAAATGCTGGGACACACGATGCGACAAATCGCTGCGACACGTCGCCGCGACAAGTTGCTGCAACTAATCGCCTCGTGTGACATGTGAAACTGATCACTGTCGCTGCGACAGAATTTTGTTGCTGCGATCTCTCGCACGAATTCAAACTGGTTTGAATTCGTGCGACACATCGCAGCGACAATATAAGCGCAAGTGACTTGTCGCAGCAGCAGTGCAGACGAGGCGACTTGTCGCCGCGATTTGTCGCATCGTGTGTTTCTGCCTTAATGTATTCAGGGGCATTTTAATATTTCGCATTAATGGCAATTGTTAAAAACGGGAATCTTTAGCGGAGATTTTCCTAAAGTTAAGGTATTCCCGAAGACTTCTGAACTTCTGGCAGCGAGTTAAACCGCAAATTAATTCGATTAGACTTTGAGGTGACATAGTGGAGCACCTGTTAGGTGGAAAATGAGGAGTGTGGAAAATGAGGAGTGTGGAAAATGAGGAGTGTGGAAAATGAGGAGTGTGGAAAATGGGAGTGTAGGAAAATGTGGAGTGTGGAAAATGTGGAGTGTGGAAAATGAAGAGTGTGGAAAATGAGGAGTGTGGAAAATGAAGAGTGTGGAAAATGAGGAGTGTATAAAAAAATCTATGAAAAAAGTTCTGTCTTACCTGGGTAGTCAATTCTTGATGAAGAATGTGGTAAAACTTGAACTGTAGCATGTGTACAGTATATTGTATCGGTTCACATCAACAGCAACACAAAATATTAGAAAAATATCAAGTAATCCATGTTCAAGAAAATTCACGCTTACAGTTCTAATGTTGTTTGAAAGGCAATCGCCTTTGTCGTAAATCAAGAGGAAACGAGTAAACAGAGAAGGTGGCTATGGTCTCCAGGCTCCTTGCAAATCCCTCTTGTGGTGACAATTTTTATTGTGAATTTGACGTGCGCAGCGGTGGGCCCTCGAAGGCCTATTAGCCCAAACAAAACCACTCTTAGTACTGATTTTAGTTTTCATATGTATCATGTTGTGTTTGATGAGCTGTTGAAGGAAAAGGGACATGGCTCGCGTATCATCGTTTCGAGGTATCCTGAAATATCACATTGTAATTGACTACGTGACCTCTTAATAGAGGTGAAATACAATTAGCCAACTGGGAATTCCAAATGGTGACCGCCTCCGTTTAATAGAGATCAAATTTACAGAATTTGATAAGTGCCCGTTTAATAAATGTCCGTTTAAAAGAGGGTGGACGCTTAATAGAGGGCAGCTTAACAGAGGTTTGACTGTATTAACCTCGCGCCCCCCTCGCGCTAATGTTGTTTTCCTTGGCCAGTTAGCTGTGAATACTATAAACTGACAGAAAGCGCCTAATAATAATGTTACAAGCATTGATTTCTATTATTTACCTTTTCGTTACAGTTCTTTATGTCTACAGAAAATACCGAAGGATTGTACGATTTATCAATGAAAGTGCAATGATGCATGGCTTGAACAGATTATTAATATCGTTAATTCACAATAGTGTTTTGATTACCTATTTGTCATTTTTCTTTTAATAAAGCTACAAAATATGTGTGTAACAGTCCTTTATAGCTACAAAAAACAATGTAGGATTGCACAATTTAGCGATGAAAATGCTTGGACGGATTCTTAGTATCGTTAATGCACAATAATGTTACACGCGTTGATTTTTTTGATTACCTATTTTGTAATGTACTTTTTATATAGCTACAAAATATGTATGATTAAGTAGTGAAAATGCAATGATCAAAGAACATGGACAGTAATGTTGCACTCGTTTGATTCTTTGGTTTACCTTTTTACTAACGTTCGTTATAGCTAGAAAAAATAAGAATGCATAATACGCGTAATAATGCATGCATTTTTTCCACACTCCTCATTTTCCACACTCCTCGTTTTCCACACTCCGTATTTTCCACCTAACCGCGAAATACAGTCTCTCATAACGCGCAAAAAAACTCTCATGCGTTGGGAAGGGTAATGCGACAAGGAAACGTCCCAAACTCTGCAGATTTCGTGGCGTCTTTCATGTGGCTGGTTATTTCAAGTTCAGGGTTACCTTTCATAACGTCTTCTTGGTTGATATTAATTTGAAATGGTTTCCTGGAATTGCAAAACCGAAAAAAATCTACGATCATTATTGGCATCAGAACATTGAATCTTGTTATAAACTGAGGTAAATTCAATTATACGTTGACTAGAAAACGTGACAATCTTTCTTTTCACGCGAACGTTTGTAACTTGATACTTTTGTTTTTCTCGTAAAGTTATACAACACGATCCCCTTGTTTTCTCGAAAACTTAAAGGGCGATGTTCTTCTCCTGCACCGAGATAGGTGGTACTAAGTTAAATATCTAAGCAAAAATGAAAGAAGAACAATTTGTTCAAAACACTAATTATCATTTCACGATGAAACAAAAACTAATCCGGCCAATTATCAAATAATCATATCTGACAGGCCGAGTCACGGAACAACACGTTCGCATTCTGTTGCCACTACGAAAGGCTTTTTAACGCGAACTTACAGTACGAACTATTCAATGACTGACTCTGAAAAAAAAAAGAAAAAAAACTCTTGCACGCTTTGCGTGCCTATGTTCTTAACCACCTGTCATATTCAATGTCAAGGATATGAGGACTTGGAATATCTGACTTATACATCTCCGACATCTCTCCAATGTTTGCATTTTCTCGTGTAACGATTATGCTTGGTACAAGGCCAACTGAACAGTAGTCTTCTGAGTAGGACCAAATCGCAGAAGCATGAAAAAAAAAGAGAGACAACTAAAAGAGCCACATTCACAGTGAACCAAAAATTTATTTGTCGTTTATGGAGAAAATGTTTTAGCTTTATTGAGCCGCAGAAGCTTAACTTCGGTACGAACTTTTTCCACTCAAGATTGACTCAGTCTGTATTTATTTAAGATTTTTACAAGTTTTTGACGTTAGTTGTTTTAATTTAGGGGGTTCGATCGAACCCCCCGAACCCCCCCCCCTAGATCCGCCAATACGTCATCTCTGTATTCTTCATCTGATTCTTCATCCACGACATCATCTTCATCATGTTCATTGTTCATTGCATCGTTGTTAATTATTGATCTCACAATGTGGGCAGCGACAATCTACTTTGTCCTGATACCATGTTTGTCCAGGTAAAGATCAAGAGAGGAGACTTTCAACTTTCTTAGCTGCCCTTCCCTATACATAAGAGTCCAATTTTAGGCATTATACGTTTTGCTTCTTTCTTCTCTTTGAAGCCTTTTCCTTGATTTTTCGTGTTGTTTTCTTCTTGAACTTCAGATCTTAAAGATGGCAGACATAATTCTTGACAAGATGATCTTTTACTATGTATTCTTCGCTGAATCTCTTAATGGCACTTGGTTCATTTAGTAATCCTTTCAAGATAAATACATGCATAGTTGGTAAAGCAGGTTTCTGTAAATATCCCAGTGCTTTTGATATTAAAAAAGAAAGATATTTTATATGTTATTGCCATGTATTAAAAAACGTTTTCGGAGGAGTTCCACAAGGAGGCAAGGCGCCAGTACACGGTATGCCAAGAAGTCGAGAAGATGAAGAGCAGAACAGCGGAACTGGAGAACGCAGAAACCCCCGGCCACAGTTGGCTACCTCCTGAGGGAGAACCACACATAAAAGCCCCATGATTCCAGCATTATAGCAATGACCCTAAATCAAATACAACAGGTAGAAAACTTTGTACAAGAAATTGAAGACAAACTGGAGAGTGATTTACAGTCCTCAATTATTGCATACAGAAAAATTAAAGCTGGCCGAAGAACGTCGTTCACGTTTGACGAGGACAAAGCTGCGCCAGTTAACAGCCAAGCTGGTTTCCACAAGATCAATTAAACTGACCTTGGAAAGAAGACCTTGAATCTCTTTCATGTAGATTTTAGAGCCTTCAAGAGAAAATTGTGATTTAAAAAAAAAACAGAACAAATACCATGCAGAAAAACGGTAAGGCTATGCATGCCTCTTGAAGAACATCAGAAGTTATGAAAACGATTGCGCCTGGGTTAAGAGAGCACTCTAGCTGTGAAAAGAGTTATGGTAAAAGAGATTGTTTTCAATTTTTTTTAAAACTTAACAAAAGAGAGAAGAAATTGTTGGAGTTATTGAATTTGTCATGTTTTACTGACTGTACAAAACACGCATCGGCGGGCGCTCTTATCTTTTTTTTTTCTTTTTTAGTCAACAGATCTCTCTTAATTGATAACAATGCTTTTAACATCTCGAATATTCCAGTTGAATATCAAGAATTTTTTTTCCTAATTATTACTATTTATTTCCACATTCATGAACTACAAAAGAGGTAAACATGGTAGATAACTAAATATTCTAAAGACTACTGTTAAAGCTATTATAAAGCGTGTAGTGTAACATAATTGTAGACTTAATTGTTTAAAAGAAACATTTCCTCAAAAATTCTCCATTTTTCCTTAAACAGGTTGATGTTGTTCGATTTAAAAGAAATATACTTTTCGGTTTGATATTTATTTAGTAAAATTCTTTCAAAGTGTCTGAAAGATGGTTTCGTTTGTTTGCACCGGCAAGTCCACAAGTATGCTTTTCCTAAGATGAGTATATAGTTTATCACATCCATCTCCCCCGTTAAAAATCCTAAGATAATCTCGCGATATTCTAACGAGAGGCAACCGCAACTACTAAGTTTGTTGAACATTTTTTCAGAAATCTCATTCCAAAAGGAAATAGAAAAAGAGCAGTCAAAGAAGATACGAGATATGGTCTCAGTGGTCTGATGACAGAAGGAACAGTTGGGGTCAGAGACATAACCTATCTTACAAAGTAGTTCATTTGCATATAGAATAGAATTTAATACTTTATACTGAAAGGAACGAAGATAAGGTTCATTTGCAACTCTCTGTGGCATCACGAATGCCTCTGAAACTTGCTTATCCTCTAGATTAATTCTTCTCTCAATTTAGCCCATTTACTTGGTTTTTCGTATTTTTGCATTATAAGAAGATGGTGATAATCACGGCACCTAAAGTGTTCTAAATCAAGGATATTCTCGAAGTTGGGCATATGAACACGCAGTCTCAGTGGAACTGATTTCCTTAGACCTGTCCAAATAAGAAGTTAGAGTTCTTCAGTCCTGCATCCCTGACGGAATTGAAAGACTCAATATTTGTCATCCCATAAAGCAGCTGAGTTGTGTATATGATATTCTTATCAAAGAACTGTTTATAGAAGACACCTATGCCATCAATCCTTACTTCTTTGTTGTTCCATAAAATATACTTTTGTATACCTTCGGGAACCTTGACTTCTCTTAATTTTGACCACCAATCCAATAGTTCTCGATACAAAGATGCTGAGATTTTTAATCGGTTTATATCATAATAACACTGAATTAAAAAAGGCCCCCTTCATTCACCAAAAGATGATCAAGATAAGACTTCCAGAATCCAACGTAATCTGGGTCAACTATTCGTTTTAACCAGCTTAGCCTCAAAGCCTTAACCATATTATCATAATCTAACATTTTAAGGCCACCTTGGTCGTAGGGTGCGTATGTTGAAAGTCTAATAACCTTGTCGTTACCATTCCACAAAAATCGAAAAATCAGACTGTTGAATTCTTTTATGACTTCATACGGAGTACATAACACCGAACTGGGGTAAATTATTTGTGGAAATAAAAGTATTTTTATAATGTTTACCTTCCCGTAAATTGATAAATTTCTTGACTTCCATAGATTTATTGTGTTTTTGATTTTTTTCAACCTCTGTTTGAAATTTTTTTCTACTAACATTTGTATATCATATGTAACATATATTCCTAAAAATTTGACGCACGTTTTACACTTGATCCCTAGTGGTTCATTTTCACAATTCTGAAGTGACCCGATCCACATTGCTTCTGTTTTCGTTACATTCAGTTTGAGTCCAGTTGCTTTCTCAAAACGTTCAAGCAATGCAAGCAAAGCTCGTGCTGAATCCAAGTCTGATAGGACAGCGGTTGTGTTATCAGCAAATTGCAACAATTTAGTTTCTAATCCAGCTATAGTTATTCCTTAGGCGGGCGCTCTTATCGACAACAGGCAACTTATTGGATTTTTACACAAACAAAACTAAGCAGCATCTACAGATATAAATCTATTGTCACTCAGTGAGCCTTGATGAAACCTCAGGCGGCGTTGCTTACAATTTAGGCGAAACTCAAGCTTGCAATTTTTTTTTTCTTTTAAGTTACTTTTCGGTCGCCAAGATCTCTGGCGAAATCCTCGTCAGCGTATGAGTAGAGGAGGAAAACTTTGAAGTCCTAAAACGCTGCTATATTCAAGCATATCCAACTAGTGTTTTTCTGTTATGGAAAAGTTGTTAATCTTCTTCATATGTGGAATTTAGATTGGAGTAATGTGAAGTTCTTGTAAAAGAAGCAGCGGAACTCAACTTGGTGGATAGATGGATGGTCAGCGATATAAAGCGGGACATACCTAAATTCGGTACTGTCCTCACTCAGACTGGAGCAACTTACGACGAAAAGACTTGAGCAAAATTCCAACAGCCATAAAGGCGTTGAGTCGGTGGGCCAAAAGCATAAACGATTTCGGGAATTTCGGACGCCATTTCCCCTGCGCGACATCCGCGAAAATCCTCGCAGCAATGTACGCGCGTGTGCCGCAGGCGATGGCACAATTTGTTCTAAAAATATAAAAATTGTCCCATATCATTGCGCCAGCCCCAATACTAGAAATGGCGCGCGCTTACGGTCTCCTTCCCTGATTATGGCTCCTGGTCGGATGTAGGCGCGATGAAATGTGTTTGTTACTGATAGTATTTGTATTTTTGTGAGACCCCACGCCTTGGTGGCTGCCATTTAACGAGCTCAAGAATAAAACTTGTCAGTATATTTTAATCGTAACCCAATTGACCGTGACCGTTATATACAGGTAAAAGGCAATGAAATTGTGGATTCAGGAAGTCTAAAGGGTGACCGCGCCCGTTATATACCGATGACCGCTTTATGCTGGTAAACTTAACGGTAAATATAAGGGGCGATTTTTGGGGAGTTGTTCAGTTACCGTTATACACAACGTGACCGCTAGATACAGGTTTGACTACAGTGAAGGATCTAGGGGAGGGGCCAGGGGGGCCCAAGCCCCCTTTATTTTGGCTAAAAAAAAAGAAATGACAGAGTGGGAAAAGGCCAGCAGCCTTGTGATTTTCGTCAAAGCACCACTTTAAAATAAAGACCCTTTGTCTTCATAATACATGTATCTTTACTATTTAACAAATACATTCCATGTTGCCGTGCGTCTGTTCAGTAATAGATCAAAGATGACGTCAAAATGTGGAAAGAACAAAAAAGTGGCACACGAGGCGTAGCCGAGTGTGTCACTGATGTTCTTACCACATTTTGACGTCCTCTGTGATCTATTACTGAATCAGACGCACGGTAACATGGAATCTATTTGTTTTATATAATAACGAAAACCCTTTTTTGTTTCAAAACATTTTAACATAACGCGAGAGCCGGCCTTTTCCCCCGCCTTTGCCCCGCCTTTGCACGAAAAAAAAAGCCATTTGACGTGATCTATACATTCAGGATGAAGCAGTTTCATTGGTTGCTATGCGCGGAAAAGAATTGTGATTGGTCGAGAAAAATCACACCACTGTCAAACCTGACTCGAGGGTCGCTTCTCCTGGAATGAAGAATCGAACTGCAAAATCTACAAATCTTGAAGACAATGCTGGAATAATCAAGTCAGTTTTGTCATTGGAGCAGCCGTGTGAGCCGTAAAGCTTGGACGTTGCCTTGAAAATTGCAGGAGTTGAAAAAATATTATCGGAAAACTTGTGGTTGCGGTCAACCCCGCGGCCATTTGATTCGAGTTTTGAATGAAAGGAGCGTAAATGATGGTGGAGATTTTTGTCTTCTGTGGTTGGTGATTCTCAAATCAGCTTGATATAGTGTCGGAGACACATTTTAGCTGCGATACTCTTGACCGTGAGCTGTGGTTAGCTATACTTATCTCGCTGCTGTGGCCTGAAATGGACAGGAACATTCGCATCGGAGAGCAAGGTTATGTATTTTATTTTACCAATTTTAAGAAGTGATGTTTTGATGTTTTATTCCTGACATCAATCAGTGAGTCAACAGTTGTTTTGACACTTGGAAAAGTTAAATTTTTTAATTAAATTTTATCTCAGAAACATTTTATTTATTGATAACGGAGTGGTTCTCGGCTTACCAAGACCAAGTTTGTGCGTGGTTTTAATAGTCGCGCTCAACTGCCGACTGAGGCTGCTAGAAAATTATTTCTGTATCATTTTTTAAAAAGAAACGGCTTTATCTTTCGTTTTCTGGCTTCTCAAATTTGTTCAATTCCTCGGCCAGACTTTTTTGTACCTTATATTTTGCCTAGTCGCGTAAAATATAATCCTAATTCTCAAAACTTTCCGCCATTTTAAAACGGCAGAGGGAAAAACTTTGTAATACATACATGTTTTATTGACAACTTCCCCAAAGGGCTTTTCAGCGTCAATCACAAAAGAAGCATATAGAAATTATGAAATAACAATTTAAAATAATTAAAATATCATTCCTTTCGCTTAAATTTATCTAGAAGTGCCCCTCTGAGCTTATTCCCAAAACTATTTACATCAATGCATAACTTAAAATTATTATTTAAATTGTTCCAAATGTTCACTGCCCTATAGTGGAAAGTTTTCTGCCCAGTAGCAGACCTAAATAAAGGGATATTTAGCATCTGCGAATTTCTGGTCTTCCGGCTACTAATAGTACTACGTCTAGTTAATTTATCACTAAGGTACGCAGGGGCTAGTTCCGACATACATTTGAAAGCTAACACAGCATCTCTAAAATATAATTGGTTTCTGACGGGTAGCCAATTTAACGATTTAAGTATAGGTGTAACATGATCGTACTTGCGTTTGTTAGCAACAATACGCGCAGCAAAATTTTGTACTAGTTGTAATTTGTTCACATTTTTCTTAGCGGTATTAGACCAAACAGAAGAACAATAAAATAACCTACTAAATACCAATGCATTAATTACAAGTTTGAGTGTCCTTTGATCGAAAACGTGTTTAACTCTATTTATTTGACAAAGACGAGATACGCAGGAAGACACTGTTTTTGAAATATGTTCGTCATAGGATAATTGAGAATCCACATAAACTCCAAGATCACGCACAGAGTCACATGGAGTCAGCTCCTTGCCAAGAAGCGATAACTTGAAATCGTCTAAGCGAGACAGCATCTGCTTTGTTCCGAAGACGATCAGTTTAGTCTTATCAGGGTTAATTAGAAGTGAGTTGTTTAAACACCAATTACGTATCGAGGTTAGGTCTTGTTGCAGGACCGTGATCGATATGTCCTTATCTTTAACATTAAAGGACAGGTACATTTTTGTGTCGTCTACATAAGAGTCTACTTCACGTTTCTTTAATGATTGAGAAAGATCATTAACATATACACTAAAAAGAAGGGGTCCTAAAATGGATCCTTGTGGTACTCCAGTCGTGACGGGTAGAAAGTCAGACAGACTTGAATTAATACGTACTGTTTGATATCTGGATGAAAGATAGCTCTGGAACCTGTAATGATGACGTCAATCGTGCATCTGTCCCCTAATAGATCATAGGCGAGAACCAGTCAAAATGCGAGAATAACTTGGTATATTATATAAAGGCTCATATTTCACTTTTCATGCTTCAACCAGGGACTAATTAAAATCCACGGGGTGACCCAAATCAAGAGAACTCTGTGTTCATAGACTGGAGCTAAATACTTATAATCTCAAAAAATCGTAGCCCTCCCCGGCCCCTCAATGAAATGTTTTTAAAAATGGCCCTCCCCAAAGTCGAGCTCCAAAAATAGTGACCCTTACCCAAAAATAGGGGGGGGGCGCCCGCCCCCCACTGAGTGTTTTCGTGGGGTAATTAATTATTGAACGTTCAATCACACCGCAGTCATCTGTCATCGGTATTGACATAAATTCATATTTTGCCGACACTGGGTGAAAGCATAGTACGCTAAGGATCATGGTTAGTACTTAGGCCAAGTTGAGAAATTTGTGATGATTTACGATATGTCTGCCTGGATCTGACGCGTACGTTGATACTGTCCCATACTCGAAGTTTTCTAATCGGGCGAATAGTTTATCCTTCCACTGGTGGCGTCCACGATGGCAAAACTCCAGAGAAAGGAAAATGGCATCGACCTCAACGATAGTCAGTTGCTTCTCGAACAACAGCATCGTCGGTCATCACAAGGCAGTCCAGGAATATCGGTGAATCGAAAGTTCAGTTACGAAACCTTTGAGCTTCAGTCGACTCTTGCTGGCTTGAACACTAGTGGCATTTCCCTAAGCCTTCCACAAGCCATCCGTGAGAACAATGTAGCATTGGTGCGGCACTATTCTCAAATGGAGAATGTAAACACTTTAGACAGCAGTGGTCTGTCAGCATTGCATCACGCTGCTAGTTCCAATCAAACTGAAGTGGTGATAATGCTCTTGGATGGCAAAGCGGATATCAACTGCCAAGGCCAACAACTTCTCACGCCGTTACACGTTGCGGTTCGGTAAGTTCTTTGACGCTTAATGGGATAATTTCACATCAAAAGCGCTGTTAAAATGATTTTAGCGACGATCTTGATATTTGATTTAAATCCAACTGACCGTGATATATGCTAATTGTTTTGGTTTAACAAAAGACCTGTTCAGACTGGTTAACATGACAATAGCAAATGGTAATAGAATTGAAGTTTGGTTTTGTACGCAAAAAGCCCGCCGAGATATCGACAACACAGTAAAATATTTGTATTGAGCTGGTAAATAGTTGACACTAAAAAACTGATCAATAATATGGCGGTTTGATATTAAATACAAGGAAAGCTTTGCGTTTCTTTAGCAAAGTCTCGCAAGATCACTTAGCTTAGCGCAATATTTTTATTGACCTTGACAATAATGCTTATGCAACCATAAGACAAAGAGCTTTTAAACTATATATTGTGTGCACGTGACGCCATCAAATTTAAAACTAAAGAGCCACCAAAGGGTTTATCCTTATCAGGCGTAAGAGGTATTAAATCTATTTATGTTTACAACTTTCCAGCTTAATAACGTCCTTCGTTTGGAAACCAGTGCATTTTGAAGTTATGGCGTTGCGTGACATAAAGCTCAGAGATCGGGTTTGTCGAAAAGTATACACTTATTTCGGGATATTTAGCCATTTTAGGAGTTAAAAAAGCTTGTGTAAATGTTTTTTGGTTTGGTTCAGCGGATAATTAGTCGACTAGAAGGCCAAAGTAAGTTCCAGCAGGAGCCATAATCCGGACGGAGACCGTAAGTCACTCATGCTATGGGACAATTTTTCTATTTTTAGAAGAAACCGCGCGACATATATCTGGGCGGATCCACCAACATGTCGTGGGTTCTCGCGTGGATGTTGTCACGTTGCGTGATCAAATTGTAGATCGTTTTCACGTGACGTCATCACTTTCCAAAATCTAAAACTAAAGATCCACCAAAGTTCTTATCCTCATCAGGCATAAGAGGTGGCATATTTTTTCTGTTTACAATTTCACAGCTCAATAGCTTGCTTCGTTTGGAAACCAGAGCATTTTGAATTTCCGGATTATGTAGGTGCGTGACACAACGCTACGATCGAGTTTGTTGAAAAATATATACTTATCTCATGATTTTGAGCCCTTTTAGAAGCTAGATTAGGAAAAGTGCTTATGATAATGATTTTTTTCAGTACCGATATCGGCCACCTAGATAGCCAAAGTAAGTTCCAGGTGTTTACACTATTTTCCGGCCGCCATAAAATGGTGTGCCATACTGGGATCTGTAAATTTCTGCGAAACATTTCTACGAATATCTGAAGTTTGGGGAAACGCAAAGGCCTAAAACTTGGACAAATGTCTTATTTCTTTATCGTCTATTTTCGTAGCTTTTTTGCACTGCATAGTTTTTGATTTATTTTTCTTATTGCGTGACAGTGAAAACGATCTATTGCTAGATTCTCTTGCGCATTTTTTTTTCGCAGCGATGGCAGGGAATAAGGCGGGGAATAAGTACCACTGCTCTTCTATGTAGCTTCATGCCCTGAGCTAATGGAAAATGTGAGGTCTTCAGGGTTGAAAATTTCTTCAATTTCGCGCTGTGAATGATTGTAAATATGTGCTCGCGCTAGTTGTACAGTAAGCTTTTGCTGTTGTTTTGTAAAGAAAAGTTATGTAAGAAAACTCTTTACTCTGGTGTCGAGTTAATTTGCGCGTTTCTCAAACAGTGCTTAATCACAACCAAAACCTGTTCCAAAAAGTCCGAGTCAACAAATCTTGACAAAGATTTCTTTCATTGTCTCTTGTGGTGAGATGGTGCAACAATTTTCACCAACGCCAAAAGACTACTAATTCCTATGGTGAAATTTTACACTGTGAAAATAAAATAGACAAGGAGTTTTGATAACTCAACTAACAAAATCGAAATCGTTATTCGACTTGATTAAAGAAAAGGTCAGCGTAACCTTGCTGATCATTTCTGCCGTATTCACATATTTTCAGCTAAGCTTTTAACACGTTCTCAAACAAATTAGATAAGCTTATAATATTGGAGTTCGATGTACGTTTTCACATGAAATTGCAGAAGTTCAGTTTGTCATGTTTACTGATTGTAGAAAACACTCATCGGCGGGTACTCTTATTCACTGATCGACAGCATACAATTTATTAGATGTTTACACGAACAAAACTGAACAGCATCTACAGATATAAACTTATTAGACCTTGAGGAGACATCAAGCGTTGCTTACAATTCGGGCGAAACTCAAACTTGCAATTACTACTATATTATTTTCTTTTTTTACTTTTCGGTCGCGATAGACTCTGGCCAAATCCTCGCAAGCGTGTGGCAAGAACGAGAAGACTTAAGAGTCCTGAAACGCTGCTACATGTATATCCAAATGTATTCAAATATATATATTTTTTGCTCTATTATGAAAAACTGTTAATCTTCAACATCTGTGAAACTTAGAGTGGAGTTAATATGGAGAACTGGTAACAGATGAAGCAGCGGAACAGCCTTGCTCATCGTCGTCTACTCAGTCAGATATAAAGCGAGATATCACTAAATTCGACACTGTCTCACTTCACTCTAACTGGAGTAGTTTACGACGAAAATACTGAAGCAAATTCCAACAGACATTAGCGTATTAGAATTGTGGGCCAAAAGCATCAAACATTTCGGGAATTTCGGTCGCCATTTCCCCGCGCGGCATCCGCAAAAATCCTCGCAGCATGTACGCGCGTGTGCCGCACATGATGGCGCAATTTATTCTTAAAATAGAAAAATTGCCCCATATCATGGGGACAGCCACAATACTAGAAATGGCGTGCACTTACGGTCTCCGTCCCCGACTATGGCTCCTGGTTCCAGGTGTTTATAATACTTTCTGGCCGCCATATTGGAGGAGCAAGGAGGTTCTCCAACATGGCGGCCCCATACTAGGTTCTATAATTTTGTGCGGAACATTTCGACGTGTATCTCAACTTTGGGGCAACAGACACACCTTAAACTGTTGTCTTTATTTATCCTTTATAATATCACAATTTCTTGGCTTTATCCACTGCATGGTTTTTTATTTTAATTTCATTGCGTGACAGTGAACACACTCTACCACTGCATGGTTTTTTTTATTTTAATTTCATTGCGTGACAGTGAACACACTCTATTAGGCCAGCGTGAAACTCTTGCCCATTACTAAAGCCAGGCTTGGTTTTCCAAAAAAGAAATTTCATATTTATAGAACTCATTTACGCTAGTTCTTGAATTTTTACTTGTTATTTTCAAAATATATATATATATCTGTTGTGGAGATCGGCGAGCTAGTGAGAGCTAGTGAGTTGGTCTCCGACTGAATCAGTGAGTGATGTACGTCTGTAATATGGCCTGTTGTTTTAAACAATTTGAGTGCGAGCACACAAAGCAGCAGACTGTGAACAGTCTCTCTTTTCCTTGGAAATCCGCGGGGAACAACGCAAAACAAGTAGCGCGGGCGTAGGAAGACGAGCGAAAAGAGAGATTGGACTGATTTCATACAACGATTTGGATGCTACTTTGGCAGGTCGCATTACCTGTTTTCACCTCAGCTCTGTTTTGAATATGACCCTCGATTGTCTAATTTTTTTCGGTATTTAAGATGGTTCGACAGATTGAGGCTGAAACCAGCCAAATGACTTCTCAAAAATGTTCATACTGCTCGCGGTCAAACGGCTCTACTCTACTTAAAAGTCCTCCTGATACCTTAGTCCTTCAAGAACAAGTGCCGGTGAAGCATAAGACTAATAAAAAGGTCGTAAGATCGAAATTGAAAATAGAGCTTTTCGCTCATCTCCCGACGCCCATGCTACTAGTCACTCGCACGTTTACTTGTTTTGCGTTCTTTCCCGCGGTGCTCGCAGAACCGCCCGTGTGGATTACCAACATTTTTTATTGACGCCCTCTATCACATATTTTGACAAACCGATGACAGGTGTTGTGATCAGAACGTAGATCATAATTTTTAAAATTGGCAGGGAAAGGTCAGTGTAAATACCGTAGAGTCTGTCAAAACAAAACTATCCGATGCGATGTTTGCTCAGTGGCGGCCTGTCAACAGAAGAATCGAGAGAAGTCTAAACGATAATTGAAGACTTCCTTGTTTTTCGTAGCCTACGAACTGGCTCATTTTCGTTTAAATCTTTCCATGATGCAAAACATTTTCAAGGTTTCTAAGCGTAAAGGAGTTTAAAATTACACTTTTGACTGAATTTGGTCTAAAAATTGAAAGATCAGCCATATCATCTGATCGTGTGTGCCATGCCTGTGCCGTAAAATAAGAAACGCTTTTGAACTGCATAATTTGAAGCAAGCTGCGATCGAAATCTTTAAACGAGAAAAGGAATAAAAGATCAGACGACAATACAACGGCTGTGAAGCTCAGCGATAATATTTCTGAAATCAGTTTTGGTCGTCTATTATGTTCTTCGACAGCGAAACAACAACGGCACTGGTTGTTGGAGACGAGGGTTCTTGTCTGGTAAGCGCAAACAGTGAAGCACGGTTAGACTCATGCTTGTGCATAAGCCTGCTGGGAAAACGGCCATCACATTATTGTTTACGGCTGTTTCTTGCTCGTGGTTGGCACATGATAATTTCGTGATATTACTCGGCGTGCCCTATCGATGACAATCGATCATCGGAAGGTAATCGATATATAATCAATATAATCGATAATAGTTATCAATTGCCTCGATTAATCGATGAAAATCTGTACTCATAATTCCAATCCGATTAAATCGATTGTCATCGATCTTTAATCGACAAGTCTTGAAAGTTGCTTCCTGCATTCAAAATATATTAGCTATCCTGCATTCAAAATATATTAGCTACTCTAGGATCTCTGATTTGTTTTGCAGCTCGGCCAAAATTACTCTTGTCGCTGGGTTGATGACCTGCGATCAGCCTTTTTTATATGGTTACTGGGTTGAGAGCAATTTTGTTGCTGAGTTCAAAATAGTTTTACCGTGGAAACCAAAATAGTTTTCTTCGGTGGGCTAAGATTTCTTTCATCGATGCTTTTAGACGTATTAGGATCGCTACAGATTCAAATAGTTATTTGTCTGCATGTTGTTTAGATACAAATGAAAGCAAATAAATTCTCTTGCTGTCATTTTTTTCTTTGATTCAAATCTCAAGGAACAAACTTTGTTCTTTCTTCATCCACCCCGCGTTTTTATTCCAGAGAGGTTGTGATGCTTTAGGCGCGTCAACTGACAAACGTATTTCCACGCAGATCGCCCATTAAAAATTACCTGATCAGCGGGTGAAAGCATCATGCGGACGTCTGAGGAAATGGACTTCCATTTCCGTCTAAAACTAAAAATGACTGTGGTGGAATCGACATATCCCAGCCAATGCTCTCAATGTCCCCCTCTCTCCCCTCATTTGTGTGGGTTTACTGTAACCACTACGACGAAGCCAGCCCTCATACTTCGCGTAGCATCGGCGAACGAGGGTACCTGGCGAGTCGCCAAATTCTAAACAAGAGAGAAGTACGTCTCTGATCTGCGGCATTACTTTTCTTCTTTTAGCTACAAAAGTTTTGAGGCTGTTAAAACACTGATGGAGTACAACGCAGACCCGTCTTTGAAAGACGCCGACGGTGCCACGCCGCTTCATTTCGCGGCGCGTCACGGGTGTGTAGAAACTTCCACGCTTCTGCTCAGTAATAGTCTATCATCTGTTAACTGTCCAGATAACAGTGGGATGACACCGTTTCATTTGGCCTGCGCGCGCGGCAGGCTCGAGCTTTGTGAGTTGTTCTTGGAGCACGGAGCGGATATTCGCGCGCGGACCGTGGAAGAGAAAACCTCTCTGCATCTAGCTGCATTGCATGGGAACCAAGATATCGTACAGCTTTTAATCAAGGAAGGTGGGTTCAGAAAGGTCTGTTTTCGATTCCAATTTACGATTCCAATTCCAATTTACAATTTATGTCTGACATCCAATTTGAAACGCTGATAAGCTGCCATTTGCAGGTGCGTAGCTATGTAGGTGACCCAAAGCTCTTCCCTCGGCTTCACTAATATATCTTTGCTTCTTCATGTGGTTCCAGCATCCCGTGAATTCGAAAATCCATCAAATTTTATCGACGCTCCCGATTTTGAAGAAAACGCCGCCCTCCATTTGGCATGTCGTAAAGGTTACAAGGAAATTGTAGAACTTCTGCTTAGCCAGGGATCTGAGTTGGTGGATGGGAAAACACACTATGGCCGACACACGCCCTTGCATCTTGCTGCTGCCTACGGACACGTGGACTTGGTTGAGTTGCTGATGTCCCACGGTGCACCAGTTGATTGCAGGGACGAGCTGCAGAGGACTCCACTTCTAAGGTGACAGAAGCTTACTAATCTGAGTATTAACTTGTAACGTTGCGCTACAATTTTATCCAAAACTGATCAAGTGATTTTAAATAAAACTTTGAACGTCGACTTCCTGTTGGCGTTTAATTCCAGTTTTATAGCGTCGATTAACAATTTTCTTGTGGGCTTTTTTTTTTGTTTCTTACACGATACACTTAGAAACAAGAAGGGTCTCTTTTGGCCCAGGAGAATCATCTTCTTTATCACATACTAGCAGTTTAATAAAGTGAATTTATCAAAACAAATTAATTACTTTTTATTATCAGAGCCGCGGAGTGTGATTGTGTAGATACCGTGAAATTCTTGCTAAAGAATGGAGCAGACATTGAAGCCAAGGACAATGAGAATCTCACTGCGTTCATCTTGGCAGCGAAACGAGGCAGGACGAGAACTGCTGAGCTGCTCCTGGAGTCTGGGGCTGAGCTGAAGTCACGTGACGCGTCTCGTCGGACTTGTATACACCTTGCCGTGATCTACGAGCGGTTGGGAACTCTGCGCGTGCTTCTCAATTGGGAACAAGGACAATTAATAAATGAAAGAGACAAGGATTTACGAAGTCCACTACATTATGCTGCAAGTTTAGGAAGTCTTAAGGTAAATTTCACGTTCCGTTGCATGAGGTACTCTTTCAGTAGCTTTTGTGTATGCGGTTTTGGTCAGTTAACCTCAGAAATTAAAAGTAAGCGCTTGAGGTTTGGCCTTAGAACGGCTAAATTCTGACAAATAGAATTGCAACTTGATGACAACATGATGTAGTTATGCAAAGTATGACGGTTGAAAAGGTCATGAGCACCAAAGTAACAGTTAGAAAATATCTAGAGACTGTCATTGCTGTGGCTTAGAGTAAGAACACTCTCTTGCCATGAAAACTTTGACACTTTTGGTGACTAAAGAATGAGCGCTCTTGGTAAGATGTGAAAGATTGTGTACAGTATAAAGACGCTAACTACGTTTGTTAACATGAAGAACCCTCATTCTAAAATCACCAAGAAAATTTACAAAACCTGTCAAGTGGTAAGTAATCACTGTAACAAACCTCTTTGCGCCCATCAAATTGCAAAGATCATAAATATTCTAACCTGGTCTGTGAATTTAGTTTTAAACTTTGTTCAAACATTCTTTCCTTCAGATTCTTCGACTACTGCTGGAGAAGAAGTGCATTTTGGCTCCTAAAGATGTGTTTGACAGGTCCCCGCTACATGCTGCTGCAGAAAACGGTCACGTGACCTGTGTAGAGCAGCTTTGTGTTTCTGACCCAGGGCACGTTAATGACAGAGATGAACGAGGGCTCACTCCTCTTCACCTAGCAGCGCGTGAAAGGCACAGGTATGCTGGTATAATGACACGGAAATGTTCACAACATCACAAAATCTTATTTTCCTAGCTCTTTTCTCGGGAAGAATGAGGGTGTAGTCCTCTTTTGGTAGAATAGTTCTCTAGTGGCCCTCACTCTGAAGGAGTAAAGACTACCCTTTTCTCAGTCTACGCAGTGTCGTCACTTTTGTCAACCCTACCATTTTTGTCACTGCATTCCCAAGATGTTCACCGACGACTGCACATGTATATTTTACTGAGAAAGGTTTATTTGTAGTTAAATACCAAAACATAAGGATACTTCTATGGCTCCGTTATATCAACTGAAGGAATACAAATTTCCGATAAGTTTAAGTTAAATCTGGATCAGATCGAAGACTTGTCCGCCAAGAGCAGATAGTGAGTAGCATAGGTCGTTCTCATTGCCGAGACGAGTCCTGTGAACGTCTCTGAAAATGGTTAATGAGAAGTCGAGATATGTTTTTCATATGGGTGTTTCCCGAATTTTGACATACCGTCTCTTGCACCTACCTATCTACACGCGTGACAAAAATATGTTGTACTGGCCAATCAAAATTCAAAGTTTTGGCAATTAAACTTCAAAGTTTAGCCGCCCACTCGGGAACGTTTTCGCGCCACTCCGCAAATACTTGAAGGGAAACAAAGTCACCAACGCGTACAAGCATTTTGTCTTTTGCAGTTTTCAAAATCATAGTAAATGATAGGAAATCAGGAGAGGAGTCTCTGTCAAATGTCAGCTGTGATCTTTTAAGATTTACGCAAGGGAATTAAGGAAGAAAGGGTTCACCTTAATATTGTCTGCGCGGTAATAATCTGTAAGAAGAGCTTCATTTTCTCTAAGTCTTGGTCATGGTTGCTCGGCTACGAAACGCCTGAGGGAGTGAAAGCAGCGTCAAACAAGTCAACATAGCAGTTACAACCCTGGGTAAAATTTGAAATCTCCTTTCACGAAATGAGCTCTCCACGTCGGGTTCGAACAATGATGCGGATGAGTGTCGAGTACCAAAATCGAGCGACGTTTTTCTTCCGACAAGGAGGCGTTAGTTTACTTAGCACATGTGAAGCGTTCATCGAGGAAAAGAGGTAAGACTCAACGTTTAAACTTGAGGAAGCAAGTGCTAAAAGAAAAGAACTTGAAGAAAGCTCTGCCAAGACAAAGAGGCTCACCTTCCGCGCTTGTCATGAAAGAAATCACACAATTCGCACCTGTCGAAAGGAAAAACCTGAGCCAGTGTTTTTCTGTGGAGAGTAGAGTAGGCGTCCAGATGAAAAACAGGAGTATCAGGAGAAAAAAAAAAAAAAGGAAATAGCAGCATTAGAAACGGCCGCCGTAGAAATATAGAATTGGATTTGAAACAGCGCGAAGCGGCTTTCTCTATTGAATAAACACGTAGAAGAAAAAGTTTTCCCATGAATACGGTCAAAACAATTCTAAAATCCTGCAAAAGACAAAATGCCCGTACGCGTTCCTGACCTTGCTTGCCTTTGAGTGTTCACCGAGTGGCACCAAAACGTTCCCAATTGGGCGGTTAAACTTTGAAGTTTGATTGGCCGGCAGAAAACGTTTCTGTCACGCAACTGGCCTGGGAAGATGGTTGCAAGCGATGGTGAAAGAAAATTGTAAAACAAAACCCAAAGAAATTTCAGGTAGCTTTCGACAATTTATTCTACTGTTGTACTTCATTTGTGCTAGGGCTGACCAAATAATTTGCTCTGCTTCAGTTTGTGTTACTTGCCCGTGTTAATTCGCTAAGCTCGAGTTTGCCCAGCGTCTCTTAATTCACTTTCAGTAGGTTATTACACGTGGAAATTTCATTAATTTTTATCATTGTCTTTTTTCTGTCCACAGGAAAACATGTATTTTACTTTTGAATATGGGTGCGAACCCTATTATTCGAGACAGTAACCGCTGGACATCACTGCACCACTGCGCGGCTGGTGGTTGCATGAGCACTGCTGAGATTTTGCTCGGGAATCATTCCATGAGTCTGATGAAAGCAGCTGATGAAGAAGGCAATACTGCCCTTCATGTGGCTGCTAAATACGGCCACGAGGACATTGTCGAGCTTATTCTGTCACGTGGTGGTGACATCACAGTACGTAATAAGAAAAGGTTGACGTGTCTGGATGTAGCTATTGAATGTGGCAAAGAAAAGGCCGCCGAGGTTCTTATTAAGAACGACAAGTAAGTTTAGTTTATATAGGTGCAAGTAGAGAGAACCAGTCGGCAGAGACAAGAATTTGACTATTAAGATAGAGACTTGGCCCCGTCTACGCTGCGCCGGAGAAATTTGAAAACGCAGCCATATTTCCACCGTTAGGCCTACCATCCACACTAAGCGGGCTGTGCGAGCTGTTACCAATTCAGACTATCGAGCACATACTGCTCCTCTATTTTCCAACCTGAAAATTTTAGACATCTTCCAAATCAATACCCTCGATATTGCTAAATTCATGTTCCGCTACCACACCAATCTGCTGCCTTCACTTTTCCTCAATCTGTTTATGACAAACAGTCAAGTCCATAGATATGACACAAGAACAGCCGGTAATTATCGCGCGCATTCTGTCGAACGGACGTCAAGAAATTTACAATCGTCTACCAAGGACCTAGGGTCTGGAACTCTCTTCCTTCCAATTTGTCAAGCTTTTCTACCTTTAAGAACAAAGTGCTAGAATTTTTATTTTTATTAAAATAGTTTCTGAGTTAGTTTCTGCCGCACTCCTTCGCAGCCTCTATCTTACTTAATATTGTGATGTCGAGGTGGCCTCTCTTATAAGCCTGGTGGTTTCCCGAGGTCTCCTCGCCTTACAACCTACGCGCTGTATTTTTTTTTTTAATTTTTGTAATACTTAAAAGGCAAATAAATGACGATGATGATGATTAATGTGAGAATATTTAGCATTATATAATAACCAAATCAATGCGCGCGCTCTGATTGGTGAATCAGCTGTGGGTTATTGTGCCGGTAAACCCACGGAAAAATCGCGCGTCTTCTGAATTATTATATAAAAGCAATAGACCACAAGTTTTCTATGGGTTATAGGCTGATAAATCACTTGGGATGTTGGTAGAACACTCGAAGAATTCGTAAACCACTCGCCTGCGGCTCGTGGTTTACAAATTCTTCTCGTGTTCTACCAACATCCTGCGTGGTTTATCAGCTTATAACCCACATAAAATTGTGGTCTATTACTTAACGAAATCTGAAGGTGTGATGTAAATATTTTAGTTCTATTTTAAAAACTTGTGAGTCTACGGAAACTGGCGCCGTCACGCAACGTAGTTTGTACCGGGAACTCTCCAATGAGAATGGCATGGACTTTGTCACTGAAATATCTTTCTGTAAAAGCCCAGTTGTTGATGAAAAAAGGTTGGTTTTTAGAAGTTCAAAGTCAGCTAGGGAAATCATTTAAGGTATCTGTATAAAAGTTTATACGGCGTCGAACGCAGTCTCATAATCTTTGATTACTACTAGGTTTTATAATATTTAAGCCAAATTTTAAATACTTATCAATTCATACAAAAATTGTTGTATGTGGCAATAAGAATAAGCTCTCTAGTGGCACAACACAGGTCAATTGCACCACTATAGTTGAATAATAAAAGAGCATAATTAAAGAGTTCCGAAGATGTTCTGACCACTTCTCAAACGTTTTAAGCAATTACACTCGCTATTGTCAGTTAGGCGTGAGAAATTGGTCTGAATGCGTGAGATCGCAATTTTAGATCCGCAGGCGTGAGACTCACGCATAACGGGTGAGAGTTGGCAGGTATACAATAGCTACAACAAAAACAAAAAATTAAATTAAAATCGGATGATAAGTTTTGTTCACTTTCACCACAAATAGGAAAAGATAAAGCACAGAGATAAAAGAGGCTGTGCTCGCAGGGTGAGGCTACATGTAAGTTAAAAGCAATTGCTCATAAGAGAAACATGATTTTAGATCAAGTTCTCTGACAACCTTTCAATTCTTTTTGGTTTAAGTATTCATTTTACCTTAAAAGCTGAAATGGACAAAAAGAAAGACAAAGTATTAGATCAAAAAACTGGCTGGAGCATATTTGCCATGGCCAAGATCCAGTTTAGTGACAAATCATTGCAGTAATGATCATCAAAACCACATTTTAGTAACTAAGTATAGTAAGTAAAATCCTTTATTTAAACACAATCAATGTTTAAAGCAAAATACATGCTTGTGGATTTTAAACCCTAATCCAGAAGGTATGCGATTCTTTATACTTACATTTGTTTCTAGAGCCAAAAGATCGAGATGTTGTTGCTTTTAATCATCATTCCCAGGCTTTCTTAAGTACAATATCTTCGCACTGTTTTACTGTAATTGTACATGTGTGTACAAAGTTAAAAAGACGTAAAATCCCCGAAATATAAATATAATTGAAATCTTTACGTCTAAGATTTGTGGTAGTTGTATAGGTCTCTTTCAAAGTCAACTCTTTAAAAATGTCCATTGAATGGATTTTCCTCTTCAGGTTTTTATAACTTGTGTTAGAAAAAATTCTTATCCTTAGAAATTAAAATATTCCATAGAACAGGGCCTCTATGAGAAATACAGTTTTTGCCATAGATAGCCGAGCTGAAACGAGGCACCGTTAGAAATTCTGACGCTCGTAAAGAGTAACCTGTGGGGTGTTTCATCACAATGATATCTGATAGCACTTGTTGGAGCTCATCATGGAAAGCTTTGTGCATGAGCTTCAACAGAAGTAGTTTAAAACAATAGTTCAACGAACGCCTATCAACTTGAATTAGCACGTCCGATGATCTCATGTCCTTTGGTAAGTTGAAAATTATCCTTTCCATGCACTGTACAGTGCAATAAAAGAGCTTTGAAAGATCTTCACTGAATCCTCAAGGATCTTAAAGGATCCTAGCAACAATCCTTGAAAGATCTTTCCATTGAAGATCTTTGAATTTCTTTTAAAACTATTTAAAGGATCCTTAAAACATCCTTATCTTCAAGGGTCTTTGGCAGGTCCTTAAAGTTCTATAACGATCTTCAAAGATTTTCACTAGGGGACGCAAATTTCTTTCTTTTTTTTTCAAAACTGAGCTTTTTAAAAGCGACGACATCACGATTATCGTGCAATTTCCCTGGCCGAGGTTAGCTCAAAAACCAACCCAAAATAACCGATGATTGTTGCGTTTTCAAATTTCTCTGACTTAGTGTGTACAGAGAACGGCATTTTCTCATTTCTCCGACGTAGTGTTGACAGGATCTTAAGGAGCGACTGATTACCGACTATGGCATCTAAGGCATCACTAAGCAACATTTTTCTGTCACTTTTTTAGATGGATGAGTCTTTTTAAGTACACAGAGGACAGTGCAGCAAATCCAATGAAAAACCTAATCCAAAGCATGCCTAGATTGGCCGAACTGGTTATGGATAGATGCGTGACACGCTCAGATCACCCAAGAAGTGACCCTGAATATTCCGTAACTTTTAACTTCAGTCTTCTTGAAAACCAGGGTAAAGAAGACGGAGGTTCGCCCCGGAAAGGGGAGCGCTTCTTCGGTCCAGCTACTATGGTCGAATGTGAGCGGGAAAGACTTCTAACACACCCCTTATCACAAGCACTCCTTCAGTGGAAGTGGTCAACCTTGTGCAAGCCATTATTCTGGTTAAACTTTCTGACGTACTTCTCCTTTGTTACCCTGCTGACTGTATTCACGGTGACAGAACGAGTGAAGCAGCGTTTGCTGTCTCCAGGCGCGCCAAACGCCACAGAGGAAGACGACAAAATTTTCAACTACAGAACCACTTTTTCAAGAGGAACTCCTTTTTTGATCTCGATCTTCATCTGCATTCACATGATTAAAGAACTCTACCAAATTGCCGTTCAAAAGTGGAGATATTTCACCCATTTCACCAATTTCACAGAATGGTGTTGCTACCTCACTGCACTGTGCTACGTCGCGCCTTTCTTGAAGGGAGAGAACATTTTTCAGAAGACCATGGTGTTGTGGCCCCTTGCAACGACAGTTATTTTGCTGTCCTTCATGACTCTGATTTTGTTCCTGCGACGCTTCACATACTTTGGCATCTACATTTTGATGTTCATTGAAGTAACTAAAACCCTGTTTAGAGTACTAATCATATTTATTCCGATGATATTTGCCTTCTCTCTGGCCTTTTTTCTGATGCTTAAAGAACAGGTAAGTGAAATGAAATACAAAGCCCAGACATTCGTTTGCAAAGTAGAGTGTTTAGGTATTTGTGCTGGTGACGGCGCAGTTGTCCGTTTCGTAAACGGTCGATGCATTTTTTGCGACACTTTTTTAACTAGGAAAATATGTAAGCAACCACCCAGTTAAGGCTCTATTTATCTCAGAGGGAATATTTATTCCGATGATACTTGCCTTCTCTCTGGCCTTTTTTCTGCTGCTTAAAGAACAGGTAAGTGAACCTTTAAGACAAATGAATATTGGACATTCGTTTGGAAAGAAGGCTGTTTAGGTATTCACGATGGCGACGAGGAAGGAAATTAAACATCTACTAAATTAAGCCTACGAATTTCGTGACAATCCAGATTTAGACAGTTTTTCTATCACTGGCATAGCTCTCTCAACACTGAATATCTCAGAGACCGTTATTAAAATGCGGCAGAGAAATTTGAAGGATTTACCAAAATTTGTAGTATTTACCGTTTGCGTTCTCCCGAGCACTCAGAATTTGCTCATTCTGCCTGACGTTTTTGTTTCGCAATGAAAGGCAAAGACCCCAAAGAAATGTACCAATTGAAATTTATGACACACTGCAGGGCCATTTCATTATAGTTTATTTCTTAATTTTTTATTACCAGTAAAATTATCGCAGGCTTAGATTGGTCATGTAACAAGAATTTTTCTTTTAAATTGTCTTCACAAACTAAACGTTACCGTCATTTGGATCAATGAATCTTGCTGACAGCCACCCGGCCTACCCAAGAACCGCCTCCGAGAATAAGTTTCTAGAGCTGGATATCGCTTGTGAGATAAAGGGAGACTACCAGTTCAGAGATTTTAAGTCTTGTTTTACTGAAAAGAAAATCTTGAAAACCGCTTCTTTCTCGGAAGCTACTCTGTTGTATAATCTCCCATAGTGATATTCACTGATAGATGCTTTAATTTACTCTCCTTCCCTCAGGATGTTTTCAACAGTCTATACTGGTCGTTTTTCAAGACATTTATAATGATGATAGGCGAGATTGATTACGGCTCTATCGTAGTCGAGGCCAAGGACCAGCACAACGAAGAAACTGGAGCCCCTCTTGCTCCTATCCCAGAGTTCTCTGCGGTTATCATCTGCTTGTTCTGTGTGATGGTTTCCGTTATTCTCATGAATCTGTTGGTGAGTGTTAGATATAAGTATTTATACCATGCCGTAGAAAATACAGCCAATCAGAATGCAGGAAAGCTGTTATATTCTCAACGGTATTACAATCAACCTTATACGTTGCGCATGTCACATTAACTGTGCTGGCCACTGTATTTTGTATGCCGCGGTATGTAGAGGACCTCAAAGATATGATTTTTTATGTTCGAGTGGCAAGGACATTATCTCACTTGTTCGTAGCCTTCATTCGTAAGACATCGCTCTTACCACAAGGACATAAAATTCTTATGTTCGATCTAAAACCTCATCATCATCATCATCATCATCTTGTCCTTTTCCCTCTGAGGGAAACAGGGCTTGTGTTCTCTCTCCAAGCTCGGTCTTTCGCACAACTACCGGCTTCTGTCCATTCTTTTAACCCAAGTTCACCTCGTTCTCTCTCTATCGTTCTTCGCCATGTCCTCTTCGGCCTTCCTCTACTACGTTCTTCCTTATGAGGTCCATGTTAAGGCTATCCTCGTGTTCTCATGTACACTTTTAATGAGCATATGCCCAGTCAGTTTCCAGCGTCTACGTTTTATCTGTTGAGTGATCTCTTCCATATTTGCCTTGAATCTTATCCCGTCATTTGACACTTTCATAGGCCAGTAAATCTTCAGAATTCGTCGCCGGCATTTGTGGGGGAAAACATTAATCTCGTCGCTTTTAATCATTCGCCAAGTTTCGCAACCATAGAGAAGGATAGCCAGTACACCAGATCTAAAAAACATCCTCAACTTGGTGTTTATGCTTAGTTGACAGTTCCTCCAGATATTCTTCCAGTTGCAGACGACTGTTCGTGCCTGGCACTTGTATCCTCACCTGCACCGCCGGTTGTTGTGACTGTAGCACCAAGGTATACGAACTTCTCTACCTCTTCAATATCTCTCCCTTCTAGTTGGATCTTTATTCCAGCATTAACATTCCATTTCATTACCACTGTTTTACCTAAGTTAATCTTCAGCCCGATCTTCTTCCCATTTATGTTAATTTTCAACCTTTGTTTGCATGTCCACTATCCTACTTGCTACAAGAGCCACACCATCAGCAAAGTCTAAATTAATCCTCTAACTTGTTCGCGAATTGCCATCTTATCCCAGTTCGCCTTCCTTCAATAGTCCTTCTCATACCCCAATCAATCACTAGAAGAAAGAGAAATCTAGACATCCAGCAGCCTTATTTCACCCGTGTCCTTAAATCAAACCAGTCGTAACTTCTAGAACCGCCTACAACAGCACATTTGCTCTGTTCATACATTGGCTTTACAAATGTAATCAATTTCGATGGAATACTATACTCTCCCATTATTCCCCATAAAATACCTCTGCCAATGCTATCAAAAGCCTTCTCGAAATCCACGAAACGTACATACAGGTTGGCATTCCACTCGATTACTTGCTCAGTGATGTTTCTGTTCGATTGTCCCCCTACCTCTTTGAAAACCTGCCTGCTCTTGTCTAAGCCTAGTGTCAACAGTGTTCCTAATTCTTGTGATGATCACTTTGCCCAATACTTTCGCGGCCACAGGTAGCAGTGTTATTCCTCTCCAATTTCCACATTCCATGATATTTCCCTTCTTGGGGAGACGAATGATCAACCAGGCATTAGGTATCCTTTGACTTTCCCAGATCTTCAAGAGCAATTCAAACAACACACCTACCACACCTACAACAGATCTGCCTTCAACAGCTCTGTTGTCAGGCCATCAACACCACCAGCCTTTCCATCCTTCATTTGTTGTACAGCTGTCCTGATTTCTGCATGTGTAACGGGCCTGTTTCAATTTCGAGTGCTTCACAAGCTTCACTTTCCACTTCCGATCGTGCGGGGGAGGTCTATTCAGAACTTCAGCAAAATGTTCCATCCACCTTCTGTACCACTTCCTCTTTTGTTAGTATGATGCCTTCTTTAATCCTTACTGAGTCTGTTCTTCTGTCTAGTTTGCTGCAAAGTTGTCTCGTAACATTAAAATACCGCCTTCATATTTCCCGTTTTGGCTGCTTTCTCGGCAAAGCTAGCAATCTGGTCAATCCAATGTCTCCTATCTCTCCTCAGTTGTTTTTCACTTCTTTGTCTTTAGCTTGATATTCCTCTCTGTATATTGCTTTTAGTCTCTCTGGCCTGGTTGAAGCACCTTTAGCCTTTCAAAATCTTCTTTCGGCGCTTTTTTCCAACTTGTAGCGCTTATCCAGGGCTTACTCTATTTTTTCCTGTATCCTAAGACTTCTTCAGCTGTTTTCTTATAACTGTCCTTTATGCTAGTCCATCGAGTCTCTATGTTTTGTTCGTTGCCTTCTGTGCTTTCACCAGCCAAACAGCTAAATCTGTTCCTCAACTTGATCTGAAACTGCTGCTTGACTTCCGGTATTTTCAGTTTGGCTGTGTCATATGATATCTACTAGCATTACTTGTATTCTTAACTATCCCGCACAAACGAAGGCGCACAGTTGCAATAACTAGGTTGTGATCGCTTCCACTGTCTGCGCCTCTATAAGATCTTGTATCCCTCACTGATCTCTTGAACTTGCCGTTCACTGCCACATGATCAATTTGATTGCTGACCCTCCCATTAGGAGCAGTCCAGGTGTATTTATGTATGTTATTGTGTGGAACATTGTTGATACAATAGCTATGTTGTTGGCCGCACAAAGGGAGATAAAACGAACACATTTTGTGACCGCTCATCTCCAAGCCCATGCCGATCCACCACACCATCTTCCCCTTCCTGTGTAGCCCGATCTTAGCGTTCCAGTCGCCCATTATCATAATCATGTCATGCATGCCTCGGGATCCCGTCAGTAACCCTCTGTAACATATCGTAAAAGCTATCATTTATCTCCTCATCTGCCGCATTCGTTGGTGCCTATACTTGAACCACTGTTGTTTTAATGAATCTTGATGTGAATCGTGCAGTCATAATTCTATCAATAACTGGTATCCAGCTCTCTAAGCAACCAGCCGCTTGTTTTGTCATCACTAGTGCAACACCACTTTGGTGAATGTTGTCATCTCTTCCCAAATACAGAATAATTTCGCCTGTCTGTGTCTTGAGCCGTCCAGAACCAGACCATCTGCATTTTTGATGCCAAGGATATCCAAGTTGTGTCTTTGCATCTCTTTAACTTCTTGTGTTGTTTTTTCCCACGCTATACATTGTTTTAACATTCCAGTTTCCTATGTGGAGCGTCTTCATTGTTAGCAAATGACTTGATCAGAGTACAGGCTTCCTTTCGGATCTGGCATGCACATGTCATACCACCGTCATCCCATCTGATGATTTCCTCTTCTGGAGTTTGGCAAGTCGTTGTAATACTCCCGAGATAACACTCATTGAGTCAGCCGGGTCCTAATCTCTGATAAGGCATGCTAAAATAAGCCAGTCACAATCCTTGTTACAATTGTTCGAATAATTTGTTTGGCTAACGAGACGACAGCCATCAATCACAAACTGGACTTCAGCTAAGCTTTTACTTTCGAGTTGCTTTCGGGAGAAGAACGATGCTTTTCAATACTTCAACCTGTTTAATCAGGACATAAATGCAGGTAAAGGTTGCTAGTTCTGAGAAATCCGGACGCATGAAAAGCTGTAAATTACGACAGAAGGAGCTCAAAGCTTGCGGATAATGAAAATGTGAAATGCCGAGTTGTATTTGAAAGATACAGTTATTTACGGCTTTCACCTGCTTGGAGCAAGATTGCCCGAGCTAGCGTCAAAGTTGGAAAGACTAGACTGCCCCCCACTTGTTCAATTCCTAGCATAGGAGCAAGCTTTCAACTGATCACTCGTCGGGTAAGCAATGATACGAAATTGTTGAGGTTCACTTCGTTGAGATGACCGGAGCTGTCGCTACTAAGCAAGCGAGCGTTACTACACTACATTTTTGAGCATTTTTACAAGATTGAAGATTCTCATCATTAACAGAGACAGCTCAATGGTTTTCTCTGCTGTTGTTTTACTGCTTTAGTATAATTTCTGCCTTCGTAATATATTATGTCTTTCATCGAACAATTCGCTAGGTTGAGAATTTGTTTATTTCGCTACGTGTTTTGTCTAGCAAATCTTGTTATTTTCGTACAGTTTTTACACTACTGTTGTTAACAATAGTCTCCGAAAGCCATATTTACTGCTGACAAATAGCTCGTTTACATTGCTTTTGTCTGAGTCATGCTCAAGGGATTTTTAATTTCAAATTTGTCGAAATTCCTGAAGCAAAAATTTGAAAGCCAGCTTAATGTCATCGACCCGTTCTCTAATCTCTGATAAAGCACGCTGTTTCAGCTAATCAGAGGGCGCGTTATATGGAAACTTTATTATAATTTCCAGTAAATACTCGTGTTTAGATAACAACATGGAATATCCCACTTGTCACTTGTATTTTCTTGATAAACTCACGAGGCTCATGTGCATACCGAGAAATAACGTGTGACTTATGGAATATTGAATGGTATAGCACTTGTAGTTGACTGTATCATGTAGTTGACCATATCATTCCATTGTTGCTCGTTAGACTACTGGACTTGTTGTAAAAAACGAACGTTCTTCACACTGATTTTGCACTGGATTTTTACGCGACCAATCAGCTTATAAAAGGACACCAGGAGTCTGGTGGCACAGTATGTTCCGGTACTCCAGATTAGAACCAAATAATTATCGGCAGGTGCATAATTTCTTCCCTCAGATTGACCGCTCGCACATGTCTAAACATTAACTTTGAGCCACTTTGGCTAAACTTCAGAATACCCCGCAACTTATTAGCATCTCATTGAATAAGAATAGCAACTATTGTTATATTCCTCGTTCTTCAAAGCACACCGACACATGTAAATGGATTGCGGGGTATTTTGAAGTTGCTCCACTAGTCAATTGCGAGGAACGTTTCCTGCCTATTTCGCCTATTTTGAATCTATTTGCTTTATATGCTTCTGCTCTATAGAAAACCAACGTTTAGTGTTTTTATATAGTGAGGCTTCTCGGGACTTGAGGGTACATCATTGCGTTTTAATCATTGGGGTGTTATGTTAGCATTGAGCGTGGGTGAGTTTCCTGATCATTTTCGCAATGAAAATAGGGTCGCGACAAACGTTTGCTTTGATAACAACATTGTGAGATATTTTATTGTTATGTTTTGTAGGTGGGTTTGGCGGTTGGAGATATCGAAAGCATTCAGCGTAACGCCAACTTGAGGAGACTAGCCATGCGGGTTGAATTTATCGCTGATGTCGATCAGCAGTTCCCGCTTTGGTTGAGGAAGCATTTCCAGAAATCAGAGTTGGTAGTGAAACCAAACCAAAAGAAGTATTTGATTTGGTAAGTATATATGCAGGATCAAGAAAGCACTCAAGCCTCTCCACTAAACGCAAGGCTGGGGAATTGCGATTTAGCCCTGTAGCGTGGCGCAGCAATTCGGACGTGGCTCTGAAAGATACCACCTTAAAGGAACATAGTCACGGTTGAACGGTTTGAAAAGGTCAGCCTAAATTTTTCAATTTCGTTGTTTGTAATCCGTGTCAATCATCTTCATCCTTACCCATCCTGGTTCATTTATGGTTTGTTATTATCTTTTTGGTGTTTTTCTATCTTTGTAAAGTATTATTTTCAGGTTTCCTTCAATTTAACGGTAATTTTGTCGATGGTCACGTAACTCAAAATACCGTGACTGTGCTCCTTTTTAAAGCGAACATGACAGCAGTGTTTCTTCGATGGCAACTCTCAAGATATCACTGCTGAAAATGGTAATGTTTGTATATGTAATCAAATGATTTCAAGTAAGCAAAAGTAAATTTTTTCAAAGACCGATACTAACTACTTAATAACCGAGAGTGAAGTCGTTACGGGAAAATCTCAAACTGAGGCCTTGCCGTATTGACCCAGCGATGGCGAGGTCAATACGGTAGGCCGAGGTTTGAGATTTTCCCGTAACGACCTCACTCTCGGTTATTAAGTTGTTTATTATATGGCTAACAAGACGGTTCTAAAGAAAGAAAAAACCTTAATTCAAGGGGAAGTCGTTACTTCACATCCGGTGATGCGCGCGCTTATCTATTCATTCATCTTTCCAATCCGTCAAACTGCACAACAGAATTCAGCGAACTAATGCGTACTCCGTCAAAAATATATTCATTTGTGGATAACAATGATCAATACGGCCACAAAAAGTATTTTAGTATAGTTTTCTTACTATATGACGAGAGAAATTTCATCGGCATCCTCAATAATGAACCGCTAAACGTCAATTCCTACAGAAAAGTGCTTCAAACTTGCTCAAAAGCCGTGCGGCCGTGTCGGTAAGAGAAAATATAATTAACGGAATCAGCATTACTCTTCGTCGTCACTTTCGATGAAAACTCTTCGCCTTTTCTGAGTTTCCTGGATTATAGTTACTGGCCCGTTAAAGATCTTGAACTGGCGCTCAGAGATGCTGCTATGTCCACACCGGATAAAAAACCACTTGGCTGGCTTGATGTTGACTGCTGCACTGCTCTGGTGTCACCAATTGCCTTTTGAATGGTGAAAAGACAGTGAAAGGAGACCTGCCTTCGGAAAGGAACCTCTGTATACTTCGTTGCAAACCCGACAGGGTGTCAGGTTCATAATCCGGTCACCATCCGTTTTCCGATATCTATAAAAATTAAAGCTTTGCCCGTGGGCATTACGGGAGAATAATGCACTGTCGTTAAGCTGCACCTAGCCAATCAGAGCGCGCGTTATATTGGCTACAAACACAAGCCATATAATAATAATAATAATAATAATAATAATAATAATAATAATAATAATAATAATTCAAATTGCACGAGATAACTTGGTAGTAATATACGTGCAATTTAATTTCAACTTTCGATTGGTTTAACTGTTAAGATTCTACAGATACCAATCCCAAACTCCATTAGCTTGGTGAAATCACTGTATGTTGTACGTCTTACTTTACGTTGTCTAAGTTAAAAATCCTTTGTTTCCTTGACAGCTTACCCAGAATGCAACTTAGGCTGTTTCCAACAAAAAATATTGTAACAGGTGAATGTGACAGTGACGACGACGAAGAAGATAAGGGAAGAAACAACGAGATGTCCGTTGAGCTTGCCAAGCAACGAGGCCAGATCAGGCGTCTCCAGAAAACTGTAGAGGATCAGTCCAGACTCCTTCAGGAAATTTCTCATCAGCTGAAACAAACCGCGCAATTACTGGCCACCACCGAAGGCTCGGTCCAAGAGACTACTCTTTAAGTAAAAAATCCGACGCCACTTAACGCTTACATAGCCCAGCTTGTTAATTAAAAAAAACAACGCTAATTTGTGTATCACTTGCTTAGTAAACCGCGAAAGGTTGCCTCTTTCTACGTCAGGATACAGAAAAAAAACAGTTAAAATCTCGAGCTCATAGTCAAATTGTTGTAGTATAAATCTACTAGTCGTCTGGCCAAAACTTCATCTAAACTCTCTTCACGGACACTTTAAAAACGTAAAGAAGCGGGGTTCGTTTTGTTAACAAGCGTCCACTACTGTATGCCACTCACTATCTACAACACCACAACAGTGAATTGGCTTCCCTGGGCTTCCCTGGTCGGCTTCACAGACATTTTGAATATGTAAAGAATCGGCCGCCATTTTCCTAACCGCAAGCGCACACTATCTATCTCGTCCAATTGACGGACGAACAACAACAACAGCAACAACACAACAGGCAATTGGTTTCCTTGGGCTTCCTTGCCAAATAGATGGATATTTTGTAAATACATTTATAAATGACAAAAACAAAACGAACAAGCAGAAAAAGTAGAAAGCAGGGTAGTTAATAGAAGAACAGCATTCGTGATAGAGCGTTACTAGATTTATACCAAAACTGGCTATACTTGGTGTATTTATATTGGAGTTAAATACACTTTGGTATAAAAACGTGTTTTCCATGAACATTGAGACTAAGATGGAGTAGACTTTTGTATACTAATAAGAACTTGTTTAAGCTGAGACAGAGAACATTTTTGCTATGAAATAAAGAAACAAAAAAACCGAGAAAAAAATAAAAGTTTTTCCATTGAGTCCTGAATGCAATACAAGAAAGAACCATTAAACAGTCTCTTTTCAGCCACAACTTGAGAGTAAGACGGTCTCATAACATTGAGTTTGATCAAGCTAAAAAACAAATAGTGTGCGTGACTAATGAATGTTATTACCGTAACGTTAGTTATGATTTGACACTTTTCATTATTTGGGAATATAAATAAGGAATAACGCCCAGCTAAGTATTTTTCAAAGAAAACTCTTTACATCGTCTTTCCATTTGGAAATGAATTTCATTTCTAACCTTGACACTTGGTTCATTAGTATTATGACAAGAAAGTTGTGTGTCCATTGCCACTAGAACGAATTAATTAAAACTTGTTACTTGTTGAAGTAAACAATGTTTTTTTATAGGGAAGGGAAAATCGAAGTTCAGCATAAGCTCGTAAAAATTTTAATATTTCGTCGTGAAACTGAGGCTCTTCATGCTCAAATGAAGGAATTCAATATAAACCATGCTTTAAAAGCTTGGCAGTCCCCTAAAGGAAGGAAGGCTGGAAATCTGTGGTCCCTACTAAATGGAAAAGGTATTGTATCTCCGGCGCACTCCATAGAGCTAAACGCATCTCTACTGATTTTGACAAGGACATTAAATCTCTAGAAACATCTTTCATTGATGCAGGCTATCCGAAACGTTTTATCTGGCATACTATCAACAACTTTCTAGGCGACTCGTCAGAAGATGGCAACATTATTCCGAATTTTCTCTTCGAGGAACGAAAGAAAGTTTTCATCAAGCTCCCTTTTTGTGGTAAAAACCAAAAACTCAGTAAGATGTTTATTGCAAAACTCAACAGGTTCACTGGTTTCAATTTCATCTTTGTAATCCTGTGGCAAACTAGGCAAATCAAAACCCTCTTTAATAACAAAGACAAAAACACTCATAGATCTAAAGTTGTTTACAAAGAAAATTGTTCTTGTGGCGTTGATTACATTGGCGAGACTGTGAGAAGCCTAGCAGTACGAATTACGGAGCATTCAAATCCTACTCACAACTCTGAACCTGCAAAACACCTTCGGAAAAACCCATCACATTCTTTCACTTGGCGTGTTCTCTCCTCAGCACAAACATTCCACAAGCGCAGGATCGTCGAGGGGCTAATGATCCAACAATTCCGCCCCAGCCTGAACAAACAAGTCATTTGTTATGTTTCCAAACTTTTCCCATCGGGAATTACATAAGATATATATGCATGTGCGGACAGTCATCATTTTTAACCCTGATGATGGCAAACAGCCGAAAACGTTTGGTTTGAACAATTTTTAATTTTTAACCGTTTCTTAACTTTTAGCCTTTAAATAGAATATATTTTACTAAAGCGAACATTATGGACATTATTATCATTATCATTATCTTTATCATTATCATTATCATTTGTAGCCATTCGTCCTGTTGCAGAAAGAACCTTTGTCGCTCGGAACCAGATCTGCTGCCGGTTCACAGCTAAATGCTTTCTTCCCTTTAGTCCGTGGGCCACAATAAATTTTCTCACCGGCCAGTTTCAGAGCCAAATTATGGGTGGTGCCATTTTGAAGAATGAACCACAGTATTGAAAAAATTATATGGTAGTCATCTTCAATATTTCGCTTTAGGATTTGATTTTAAAGGTTAAAATCTCCAAAATTACCCTCCGGCGTGAAAACGAGGCTCTAAAATAAGTGTCTCAAGTATGCAGAAATTTCAAGGCCTTTGATAGACAGGAAGAATAAACAGAATATGTTGCTTTTTAACATTTTCGCAATATTCAGCTCAAAAATGGGCTTCTTAACACCTTTTGGTGTAATATGCTTGATTTGCTATGCATCATGGGTAACCAATATGACGGCCTATATGACAGGTATGAAAATTTATCCTTCTGCTTTTCTGCAGAATACTTAGCTTTTATTCTTCCATTTCTTCTTTCTAATAAGGTATTTGTATGTAAATGTATGTATGTATGTAAATCTTTATTTATTCACGGAAAATCATCAGTTAAGCTAAGTTAAAAACTAAGACTAATTACAACTGCTTTACATGATTGCCGTGTGGGAATCCGATATATCAGCTACCTTCTTGATATTTCGCTTAAAATGCTCAACGGATGCAGCATTTTTTAAGTTTTTGGGCAAGTTATTCCATAGCATGGCCCCGCTGTAAGAGAATCTTCGTTTCAAATAATTGGTGCTTGGTTTGGACAGGGTCAGCCTTCCCTCAGAGTTTCTTAAGTTGTAAGCAGAGTGACGCTGAGAGAAAAGACTTTGTAGATATTCCGGAGCAAGGTCATTCATAGTTTTATACATCATTAAGGCTTTTTGTTTCTTTCGGCGAAGAGATAGCTTCTCCCAGTTGAGGGTGGAAAGAAGGTGGTTTGAGCTCGCGTCAAAGGATGATTTAGTAATAACTCTGGCTGCGCGATTCTGTAATTTTTGGAGCTTATCACTCAAGTAAGCACTCAAACAGTCCCAGACGGGGCTGCAGTAATCAAAATAAGGCATAATTAAGGTGTTATAAATTAGAATTGCAGTTTCTTTGGATATAAACGGCCGCACGCGTTTTAGGGCGCCTATAGCTGAAGAGACTTTCTTGCAAATCTCTTCAACATGTTTACCCCAAGAGAGGTGAGCATCTATGGTAAGACCCAAGGATTTGGTATGAACGACTCTCTTGATAATTTGGTCATCAATTCTGATTTCTACATCGTCACATTGGGCAGATAGCCTTTGTCTTGATCCAATAGTCATTAGCTCGGTTTTAGCAACATTTAGACTGAGCTTGTTAGCTTTCAGCCAACGGCTAAGGTTATTTAATTCAGGCGTTAGAGCTAGCTTAAGTTCTGTTAAGACTCTCTGTACGCAGTCATTCCAAGTTAGTGAAACATATGATGATGCAAAGGACCGCAAACGAAAATGCTGCCTGTGAACGCAGGATCTGTAAAAGATCTGATCAGCCAAAAATAGAAAGTAACAAACAATGATGCAAGGCTGATACTGCGTAAAAAGCTTAACGGGGCAACGACACGATAGAGTCCAAACTGAAAGCCAACAATTGCAACCGTGGACAGCTGTTTCGACCTTGTTGGGTCTCGTCAGCACGGTGTAGCAAGCTATGAAGTAATCAGCTGGTCGACTGATATTCATACACTCACTAAGATGGTGATGACCTCAGATGAAACTCAAATTCAAATCCTTGCCAATTGGCCAATGCCACATGCAAAACGCGCGACAAAGGACAATTGGAAAAATCCAGAATATCATGTCGTTGCCGCGATAAGGTAACTGCGGACAGACACAAACTGTCCCACAGGAAAATCATGGCCAAACCATGTAAAAAATGAGCAGCATATCGGATCAAGTATGTTTTGACTAAATCTAAAGAACTTTTACAAACTGTTTTTCCCCTTTAAAATAGTCAGACTTTGATAGGGAGAAGTAGCCTAGAATTCCAATTACATTCGACATGCGACTTGTTCTATTACTAAACTTTGGCTGATTAGATCTCTTGTAAGATCCAACGTTCAGTCAAGCAGAATCTTCGTTCTTTATTATTATTATTATTTATTATTATCATTTATTATTATTATTTATTATTTATTATTATTATATGGCTTGTGTTTGTAGCCAATATAACGCGCGCTCTGATTGGCTAAGTGCAGCTCAACGACAGGGCATTATTCTCCCGTAATGCCCACGGGCCGATTACGGATTATGCAAATTAGGAAAGGAAAAAACACGAAAGGTTATCCAAATCTAGGCCATATTTCCTTTATTTACATTGAAAATCGTTGTGCTACAAGACGATGAGTGACGATTAACATTCAGAGAGTTAATTATATCACTATTTTAAGGAAAAAATGAAGTTACATCGGCAAATTACGAACGAGTTAATTGGTCAGGGAGAAATTGAATTAAGCTTATTCTAACAAAGAGAAAAACCACGAAAGGAAAGGAAGACTGCCAGTGAAATGAAAACATTTCAGCGATATCTGTCGTCAATAAACAAAGGAAGCATAGTAGAAGTTTCGGACTTACCGGCTGCTGACCTTGACCACTTATTGGCAAAGCTTTTTTATAGATATCGGAAAATGGATGGTGACCGGATTATGAACCTTGACACCCTGTCGGGTTTGCAACGAAGTATACAGAGGTTCCTTTCCAAAGGCAGGTCTCCTTTCACTGTCTTTTCACCATTCAAAAGGCAATTTGTGACACCAGAGCAGTACAGCAGTCAACATCAACAAATTCTCTTGCTGTAATACAAGCCAGTTTATCAACCTCTTCAGCCGAGCGGTTTTCTTAATCCGGTGTGGACATAGCAGCATCTCTGAGCGCCAGTTCAAGATCTTTAACGGGCCAGTAACTATGCTCCAGGAAATTCAGAAAAGGCGAAGAGTTTTCATCGAAAGTGACGACGAAGAGTAGTGCTGATTCCGTTTCAATTGTATTTTCTTTTACCGACACGGCCGCACGGCTTTTGAGCAAGTTTGAAGCACTTTTCTGTAGGAATTGACGTTTGGCGGTTGATTATTGAGAATGCCGATGAAATTTCTCTCGTCATATAGTAACGCAACTGTACTAAAATACTTTTTGTGGCCGTATTGATCATTGTTTTCCACAAATAAATATACTCTTGACGGAATACGCGGTAGTTCGCCGAATTCTGTTGTGCAGTTTGACGGATTGGAAAGATGAATGAATAGATAAGCGCGCGCATCACCGGATGTGAAGTAACGACTTCCCCTTGAATTAAGATTTTTTCTTTCTTTAGAACCGTCTTGTTTGCCATATAATAAACAACTTAATAACCTCGACCGTTCGGTCGTTACGGTAAAAGCTCAACAAATTATTATTATTATTATTATTATTATTATTATTATTATTATTAGCCAATCAGAGCGCGCGTTATATTGGCTACAAACACAAGCCATATAATAATAATAAATAATAACAATAATAATAATAAAAGGTTGGTTGATTGGTTGGTCTAATTATGTTAATACGAATCGAACAGAGTCAAAAGCTTAACAATGAAGAACTAAACAAACTGCAAAGCCAAGAACGAAGATTCTGCTTGACTGAACGTTGGATCTTACAAGAGATCTAATCAGCCAAAGTTTAGTAATAGAACAAGTCGCATATTATTATTATTATTATTATTATTAACACACAAGCATATTTGTTTAGACATAAGTAGTGCCTGTATTATTGACTGCACCAATGACTTTGGAGAGCTCACGTCTTACATGATATACAGTGATGGGAATCACTCTTAAAGGCAGCTGAGAAAAGGCAATACAAACCTGTATTAGATCGTCCGGAAAAATTGAAGGACGGGGAAATTCCAGGCATTTGTTACCATAGAAAGTGCCGAAGTATTTTTGGAATGAAGAAAGATCTTGATAGAATTTTTAAAGCTAAGGGCACAACAGGCGATAATGAATTCCCCACGAGCCAAGAAAGGAGTTCAAGTCGAGGACCTTCAGCAAAGGGCACTATTTGTGACCGTATTTGTATTTTTTTGCAAAAAAGAAAGCAAGTATGGAAAGGGCAAACAAACAAGAGAAAAGCTAGTGTTCCAATCTACGCAGCGATCAAACGATCAGGGACGTTGCAACAGCAAAACATGACACCAACATTCTCGCTGTAGCATCTCGAGAGCTTGTTGCAGCCGAGGCGTGCTATCATAAGTCCTGTTACCGAAATTAGACTCGCCCAAAGGGTGAACGTGTCTCTGGTACCGGCTCAGCGGATGACAAGGAGTACAATGACATTGAGTCTGAGGCCCATCAAAAACTGTTTGATCAGAGAATCGACCAAAACTCGCCTCCGCAGGAAGCTCAAGAAATAATTTAAGTCACTATTGCAGTTTGAAGATCTTCTTGGTAACAACCGTTTGTTTGTTTTCCCTGAGAACTTATCACGAATTCAGCTGGCTAAGGAGGTTGCACAACTGTTAGAACAGCAAACGATAAACAGTGACCCCTCAAGAGTGGAAGCCATTCACTAAGTTGCCCTTGAACTCAGAGAGTCCATTCCTTCAACCAATGATTCCATGTCGTGGCGTTCAAAGCCAGCAGACCTTACTGAAGATGCTATTGAGATCCCCGATAATATAAGGACAATCCTTTCTACGTTGCTGACTAGAAACACGTAGCCTCCCAAACTTTGTTTGGACAGGACCTTTCCGAGGTTTTCGGGGTGACCTGTGGACGAGTGAAGACCCCAAAGCATATACTTCTGCCACATGCCGAACAACGTAGAACTCATTCAAATCATTAATCGATGCGGGCATGGCATGTCCCACTCGCAGATTGCACTCTGTCTTCAGAAGTTGGCGTCAACGCCAGAAAACTCAATTTTCACTTCCAAGAAACATTAAGCCGTACATAAGTACAACTTTAGGGTGGGACAATGTCGATCGCTTGGAGGAAACTCCACGGTTGCGGTCAAGATCTCTCTTGTGTAGATGTGACTCCCGTCCTGTCGAAGTCGAAGAAACAAAGTATTGATGTTGTATTAGACAAAAACTTCCCATCTACAATGCAGAACAACGCTGCGGATCTCCATCGAGAACATATGTGGAGGAGACCTCCTCAGACATCGAGGCAAATGCTCAGAAGAAGAATCTTTTTGTGGATTCTGGTGTGTCTTCATGCCACAGAGAATCAGACCATCCCAGGACAACGTAGGGTGCCTCCAAACGATAGACTCGCCCGCATCTAACATGTCTACCGTGTTTGAAGTGCTATCTCCGTCCTTAAAGATCAAGGACAGCCTCAGGCTTAACACAAAAGTCGTCGTTTTTGATCAAGCAATTTACGCCAAGGCGATGGATATCAAATGGAAGCACAGCAAGCATCATTGTCAGAATTGGAGCGTTTCATACCATCTGTACTTTGCTTGGAATAATCGGAAAGAGGTTCCAGGATGCTGTTTTGAGATACCTGTGTGTTGAGTCCATAGTGATTGCAGAGGGGTGAGTGTCGGGAGTGATGGAAGGATGGAAATACAACTGTGCCGTGCGGGTGTACAAGCTTGTGTACGAGGCCCTGATGAGACAGGTGTGGTCTGGATTCCAAAAGTGGGGTAGCAGAGAAGCACGACGAGAAGACGTCTTTTGCAGATGAAATGTTTTCTGGTCTCCCCAGCTTGCGTGACAACGTTTGCAAATCTAAGTTCCAGAAGAAACTTTGCGAAAACTGTTCAGTTAGGAGAGGACAATCCCTTCGGTAAGATTCCAGTCGACCAAGCATGTGAAGAGACCATAAACAAGGAAACACACACCCCTGGAGGCACCAAGGTCTTAAGCGTGAAGCCCAAAGCGTCAATAAATATTATTTGGCTGCTGAATATAAAAGCATTTTTATGAGGAAAAGTAAGATTTCATGATTCGATGTACAAGGCGATGCTGAAGACCTTCAAACACATGAACAAGAAAGTGGAGCTCTAATAAGGGACTGCTAAAGAGATTGTTCTTCAGGCCGACCGTCCTCTGTTCACACAGATTATTGTTATTGCAGAGGCAAGGGTACCCAGCATGAAAGAAGTGCTCTCCCATCCTTTTGGTCCGTTGTCTTGGTCTCTGGCAGCTCCTGATGGCTCTCTAAAGAAAACAGCTAAGTCCTTATTAGTCAAAGAGTTACAAAAAGATGCTCCGGCAGTTGAAAGTCTTCTACCTCAGTCCGCTTGCATTATCGATGGCAGGGCAATGGTTCAAAGGCTTAAAGGGGGGCAAAAAAACGTTCAAAGAAATTACAGATGCTATTGGCCATGGCTCTTCGTGAAGGAGGTAGCAGCAACCGGATCGATGTTGTATTTAATAATTTGGAACTTAAAGAACTTGGAAAGAGAGAACAGAGGAGCCGAGATGGGTGCTTCATACAGGAGTATTCGCCCTGACTATCGTGTACAGAAGTGGACATAATTTTTGTCCAACACAGAGAACAAATAGCGACGGAATCACTTCATTGTTAACGAATGCCGGAAAGAATGTTATAGTGTCAAGCTTGCTGGGAAGAAGCTGTACGCCCCAGTAGCAGAAGAGTGCTATAAAATAACATCAGACGGATCAGAACTGTTCGAAGAGCTAAAATCTACACAAGAGGAGGCAGACACAAGGCTGTTGCTGCATGCGTATCATGCAGGAAGAAATACATTTTCTACAGTGCTGATTTCATCTGACGATACCGATCTGTTCGTGCTCGCGCTCGCTTTCAAGAGTTTCGTTCCTTCCTCAGTGTATATTAAGTGCGGAACACAAGCCGGAACGAGGTATATTGTTCTGCAGCGCCATGGTTCAGAGGTGTGCAGATGTCTTCCTGGACTTCACGCCTTCACTTGTTGTGACACTGTAAGTGCCTTTTCCAGAAAAGGCAAAATAACTGCATTAAAGTTGACTAAGCGACACGCGAGATTCAGAGAGCTCTTCCAACTGGTGGGTACAGATTGGGATGAAACAAATGAGGTGTTTTCACGTCTTCAAGAGTTCACCTGTTTTATGTACATCTCATGATCAAATCCAGGAACTAAAGATGTCAATGACTTGCGCTAGCGTGTCTTCTGCGAGGATGAAAATTAGTAAACTTAAGCGAGGTCTTGCATTAATGAAATACATCACTGCAAGTGAAGTATGATCCTCGCAGTAAATTTTCCAATTTAAGCAATTGGAAAGAAGAAGCCTGAAAAAAAAATCAGAGCTTCAACGGGATTTTTTTTTCAGGCTTCTTCTTTCCAATTGCTTAAATTGGAAAATTTACTGTGAGGATCATACTTCACTTGCATCTATAACCGCAGTTCAAATATGAATTATTTCATATACACTTTATATCGAAATACATCACTGTTAACTAGAATCCCCTTACCAGTACAACTGAGATTTTGAAGAAGTATATTATCCTTCTACGTCATGTTAATTAGAAGTATTAGTATTAGTATTTAAATATTCTGTATCTGTATCAATGCATACATGACTGGATTTATGAAAACGGTGTTTAAAACTTATGGGAATGTTTTTGGAAAATCGGTGAGATATTGTACATAAATATGACCATGTCGTACGTATACTCAGAGTGCTATCTATCTGCTGTACTCTTAACAGAGGCCATACCATGCCTATACAAGCCGCTGAAGCCGCCTCTAAACAGTCGACCGAGTAAAAAACAGCTAAATCAGAGCTCAAAAATGGATTATTTGATTCGCGGCACTAATTTACACATGCTTGACCTCTCGTATTTCAGCTAAATGGCCTAGCTACGTCTTAAGTGAGGGGGGTAAATTATCCGATCATGGCAACAAGAGCATTGTACGCAGTGGAATCGGTTATTTACTTCTACATTTCAGGGCAAAAGTAGTCCTTACGTGACATTCCACAGAATTTGACTGGTCACTATTCATAATCTCGGTACTATTCTGTCCTAGCTAGAACTAGCTTTCCACAAGGCATATCGTAGCTCAAATGAAAGCAAATAACTATAGCTCCTGTATGCCTTTCGAGGCTAGGAAGACTAAATTTACCCACTTTTCGTGGAATCATTGAATCGTACAATTTAATTAAGAGTGTTTTTAACATGAAATTGGAGTCCAAATGAACACAACCATACAGATTTCAAATCCGCTGCAGAGAGCTTAACTGCATCTTTCTAAAGGCCTGCTTCGTCCTAAATGGACTGAACAAGAGCTTACTACATCCAGAATCGATCGAACTTCAAACAAAGTAGGCCATAATTCTGAGTAAGCGACAACATTCAACATGCTCTGTCGACACGTTAATTGTCGACCAGAAACCACGAACAGAAGTTTCTTCCGCGCTAGCGAATCACAGACAGAACGCCTAAAATTGATAAAATAAGGAAATTCTACTCAGGATTCGCGTTCGATGGCTCAATCTCCTTCAATCTCTGCTCGTTGTCTCTCCATGTTTAGCTCGCAAATATCAATGTCCCGGATGTAATTGAATTTTATCCAGCGGGAAAGTGCTACATCCAGAAACCAACAGATTTAGCCCCATCAAAATTCTGACCAAATAACGCCAACAGCAGCTAGAAATGTCTAGTCCGTTGCACGCCTAAGCCCTCAATTGATGTGGCTAAAGCTCTTTGCTGTCTAAAGCAAGCACAAATATTATCGCCACAGAGCGAATGGCCTGCTATTACGGGGCTAATTAAATGTTGAGCCTCGTAGTCACTACACATTTCAGGATCGCCTCTTGTACGATAATAGACGACGCAAATGGTTAGACTTGCACCTTCATTGGACTTTATGATGTCCTCAGACACACTTCCTTTAGACAGCAGTTATAGAACGGCTAATCTTTAAGTGTCACCGCGAGAACTGAAATTCAGACGAGCGTAGCCTGGGCTAAGGTTAACACCAATTGAAAAAGGGTGGGGGAGGGGTGGCGGTAATGAAATAGATAAATGAAACATGCAGTAATAAGGTCTCTACATTTCATGCTGAGTAACACATTCAAGCTACTGTCTTAGCGATATCAGAAATAAATACAAAAAAAATACCATATTCACTCCAGATCTTTGACACCGTTTTCATAAATCTAGACATACGTAATTAGATAAATATGGCTTCCACATGAGTGTTTTTTCGCTCAAATGTGCTTTAGGTTTTTCATTAAAATGCTAAAGAAGCGTGGTTAGTTTGTACTTGACAAGGGTCGAGGAGGGAAAACGAAAAAAATGAAGTAATAGAATATGGAAAAACTTTTCAAGAAATGAAGCTTGGTTCCCATAGCAACCAAACACAAACGCCTTTACGAAGTTATATCAACCTCTAAACATGCTGTAGAACTCATTGCATTTGATCCAGAGTTAGTTCACTTTTTTCAAAGTAAAACATCTTATATATTGCAACAGTCAGTGAACAAAGGTGATCATTAAACAATTATATCGGTGACATTTGACCATGTGATTTTCACATAAAAGCTACATTGTTAGCGTGGCTACCATACATTAAGATAAAATTAAAATAAAGTAGAGTGAACAAGGTTTCTAAAAATATACGATAGCCTTTGTCCCCAAGAGTAGTAAGAAATCGGACATTTTGTTGTCCTGACCCATGGACTACTTTCTTTGGTCTTGGTTTTGACGAAGAAAAGGGGCACAATCCTTTTTTCTTTTTTGAAGACATTCATAGATTTCACAAGACGGCAACTTTGGGAGCTTCCAAGGTAACGAATCGCGTGTGTTTTGTGAAACACAAACACACATGTGCTTAGCTGTCACGTAAGTTCTCCTTATTTGACAACGCGATGACAAGAGTTGTCAGCGGCTAACTAGGATAATTAAGATGGCAAAATAACTTCCCGTACGAATAACATTTTTTTGTGGATCTTTTTTAAACGAAAGCTATTTCTAAAAATTATCGAATCATAAAAAAATTCAAAATAATACAAAACGGTCAATTATGGGTTAGCTGATACCTTAAATGGAAATATTTACGACATCATCACTTTCCTCGTTTGCATAATACAAAAACTTGAATTTCTCTAAAACGCAAAAAGATATTCCAAAAGGAGAACGCCAATCTTCTCCTTTCTTCGAATCGTGAGTTGGAAACACCTGTGACAACTTATGGCGAGCAACTTGCCTGTATGTATCTTTCGTGTAAGAGAACACAAAATGATTTCTAGTCTTGCTGCTCTAGCTCTGTGATTGGGCAGAAAAAACAAAGGTTTTCTGGCACTAATCAGAAGCCAGATCTACTCCGACCGTTTGGAACTGGTCCATTAAAACCTTTTCCCCAGGGGCTTTTCTTCTGGTTTCTGAGTTTTGTTTGCCGAATTTTTTTTTCTCGCCCATTTAGGCTTTTCCCCGCCCCCGACTAATCTGCGGGTGACATCATGTCTACCTGGGTCATACGTTGAAAAACTGTACCACACACGCTGTTCTACCAATAGTTTATCTTTCTGCTGGTGGCGTCCACGATGACCCTACAGAGAAGGGAAAAGGGCATCGACCACAACGTTAGTCACTTGCTTGTAGAACAACAGAATCGCCGGTCATCACAAGGCAGTCCAGGAATATCGGTGAATCGAGAGTTCGGTTACGAAACCTTCGAGCTTCAGTCGTCTCTCACTGGCTTGAACACTTGTGGCATTTCGCTAAGCCTTCCACAAGCCATCCGTGAGAACAATGTAGCATTGGTGAGGCAGTATTCTCAAGTGGAGGATGTAAACACTTTAGACAGCAGTGGTCTAACAGCATTGCATCACGCTGCTAGTTCCAATCAAACTGAAGTGGTGAAAATGCTCTTGGATAACAAAGCGGACATCAATTGCCAAAGTCAGCAACTTCTCACTCCGTTACACATTGCGGTTCGGTAAGTTCTTTGACGCTTATGGGATAATTTGGTATCAAAAACTATGTTTAGTATACATGATTTTAGCACCAAAACCAAAATACGGTACGATCTTGGCATTTGATAAAAACCCAGCTGGGTGTGATATATTCAGTTGGAATAAGCAAAAAAATAACGAGATGAGCAACACTACCGATAAATTAGATATAAAGCTCAAAAGGCTTCTAAAGGTATCAAATATTGGATGATAAACTGAACGTTTCGGGCTTAACCCCTCCCCACTTTGAGCCTTATCTAATAATTGGCCCTGACAGATGCTAATGGTGGTTTGTTTTGTTGAATAGAACTGTTCAGACAGGTTTTGGTAATAGCAAATGCTTATTGAAAAAGCTAATTTGTAAAAGTATATCTTTTAATTTAGGAACGTAATTCTAAGCTGGAAGCTCACATATAAGCAAACATTTGCAATCGCGTGCTCATTCATCCTAAACAAACTCCGTGCCACTGATTCGAGTATTTCGCCTAATGAATGAAGCAAACAGTATTTACATTCCCGGTTCTTGGTTCAGGTTCACTTTTATGTATCTTGCCTTCAGAGAACTCTTCCATCCATTCTAAAATATTTGACTGGATAAAGACTGAGTTATCTCTCGCGCGCTGTTTCTACGGTTAATATCCAAAGCCAATTAAGGCGATTCCAAAGCCAAATAAGGTGTGTTCGACTGTTCGTGAACAGCTAAAATCATAAAGGTGGTAAGTTTCTAAAGAAACTGTGGTGCTGCGTCGATGGGAGTATTACAAGGTAATTTGGTTTATGAACTGAGTTGATAATGTGAATTGGCCACCATAAAGAGATTCAGAAGC
>CM042753.1:12965354-12980354 GCA_022496165.2 Catalaphyllia jardinei
GCTTCTGAATCTCTTTATGGTGGCCAATTCACATTATCAACTCAGTTGATAAAACCAAATTATCAGCTAAAAGCATAGGTTCGCATTGCGTACTTGTCTGTACGTAGCGTCCTTTTTGCTTTTTGAAATTTCAACTAAAACGCCCCCGTAAAAATAATTACGCTTGTAGAGCATGGTGAGCCAGTGAATACCCTTAATTTATTACACTATGATAAAACACAACGGGCATTTGAGAACACGAGCGAAATGTAGAAAACACGAGCTGGAGGCGGAAGTTTTCTACATTTCTCGAGTGTTCTCAATATGTCCGGAGTGATTTATCACAGTGTAATAGAGAACAAACAAATGAAGACGCCTCGACTGTGCTCTATTCTGTTATAAAGCACTTAGGAAGCGGTAGAGCTCGAAAGCAGTGTAGGGCAAAACACGAGACAAATTTTGACAAATGTGGCGAAATTTTCTAATTTGTGCAAATGTTAGGTAGAACTGGCGAGTCTGGCGAAATAATTTGAGTGACTATCTTAGCCTGCCCAGAAGGGTTCAGTTGGCGAATTTGGCGATAATGACGAATTTGGCAAAAAGTGGCGATTCTGACGAAAGTTCGCCAAATGTGTTGACAAAAACTTTAAACCAAATATATTAACCTGCCTAGAAGGGTTTCAAAAAGTTAGTAAATTTGGCGAAAATGGCGATTGTGAAGAAATTTCGTCAAGGGTGTTGAGGAAATCTTTAGACTAAATATATTGACCTGCTTTGAGGGGTCCCAAAATGTTGGCGAATTTAATTTGGAGAAAATGGCAAATTAGGCAAAAGTAGCAATGCTGACGACATTTCGCAAGGGTGCTGACAAAATCTTTAAACTGAATATATTAACCCGCCCAGAAGGGTCCCAAAACGTTGGCGAATTTGGCATGGCGAAAACGGGAAATTTGATAAAGTGGCGATTCTGACGAAATTTCGCCTAGGGTGTTAAAGGAATCTTTAGACTGAATATATTAACCTCCCTAGAAAGGTCTCAAAAAGTTGGCAAATCTGGTGAAAATGGCAAATTTTGCAAAAGTGGCGATTCTGGTCCCAAAATGTCGGCGAATTTGACGAAAAAGGCAAATTTGGCAGAAGTGGCGATTCTGACAAAATTGGCTAAGCCATCATGTTATTATAAACTTTCGATGTTATTGTGAACTTTCGACTGAATATATTAAGCTGCCTAGAAAGGTCCCAATAAGTTGGCAAACACGGCAAAAACGGCGATTTTGGCGAAGTGAATATATTGAGTCTGCTAGGAGGGTGCCACGAACTTGGCTCTTAAAAGTAAAGGTTTTTTCCAAGGAAGAACCCAGAATATTTAATAGGTATGGATTAAATGGAACATTTAAATAAAAACAGCACAAACACCTAGTAGGAGGCGTTTTGTCTTGTAGTTATGAGGCGTCATGTCGGGGGCGTTATTTCTTGGGGGCGTCAAGATCGGTTACCCTCCGGTCAGTTATAGTGGATAGTTTGTAAGAGAATATTATGAGTTTTTTTTTTCACTCATGCGTAGTTTCACAGAAAAAAGCACTCGTGGTAATTAGTAGTTTACGATACGAACTTTGTTTTTCGTGAAGGTGATACCTGTTCTGTTGTTTGCAGTTCTCTATATTTCCAATTTATATTTGCTTTCGGTTATGTTCTGGCCGCACGCTTTTAGAGGGAAGAACTAAATATTCATCGTTACCATTTCAACACGCTTCAGAACGAGGAATGTAGTACACATTGCTGCCGTTCTTTTCGAGCAATACGTGTTTAGAACGTAAGAAATTATATTCCTCTCCTACTCGAGCGAAACGCTTATTGAACGAAGGGAATTTATATTCCTCTGTTCACGCTTGTAGAACGAAGGACATATAAAAATTATATTTGTTTCTGTTCCACGCTTTTCGAACGAAGAAAATATGTCATCTCTGTTAAAATTTTGCTCAGGCAACACGCTTTAGAACAAGGAATGCAGTATACATTATAGAACGACTGAAGGAAATTCCGTCCCACGCTTTTCGAGTTTAGTACTCATGATGTAATATACTTTGGTTTCCCTTATGCTCGGGCAACAGGCTTTTAGAACAAAGGAGATATATATCCCGCTTTCTTTCTCACTCGGGTTACACAATTAGGAATATGGCGTTTTCTAGAACGAAGGAATACATATTGCTCTCTGTTCCACTTGAGTTAGGGATGTAGTATACATTAGGGAGTTTTAGATGACGTTTACGGCAAACGGAAAAGATTACCTCTGAATTTGTGTTCTTTTCTTCTAATCTTTAATTAACTCACATAAAAATAGAAAAACGTCTCCTACTATTCACCACAAACACAAATATTTTCACTCTACTTTTCAAAGAGCTAAAGACAGACGGCAATAGTTTCATTTTTGCCGTTTGCCGTTTGACGTAACGTCAAACTTAATCTCTCTATTGCTAAACGTTCTACTCGGGCAATACGCTTTTTAGAAGGAGAGAATTATATATTCCTCTCCTGCTCAGACACGCTTATAGGACGAAAAAGAACGAAGGAAATATATATACCTTTCCGTTCGACGCTTTTCATGTAAAGAAAATATATATTTATCTGCGTTACCGGCTTGCTCCGGCAACATGCTTTAGAACAAGGAATGTAGTATACATTGTAGAACGATGAAGATTCCGTTCCATGCTTTCGAGCGTGGTACTCATAATGTAATTTGCATAGAAAGCACCAAATTATATTCCTTTCCGTTCCACGCTTTTCGAACGAAGAAAATATATATTCATCTTCGTTACCGTTTTGCTCAAGGAACACACGAACAAAGAATGTAGTATCTATTGTACAACGAAAGAGATTTCGTCTCACGTTTTTCAAGCGTAGTACTCACGATGTAATTTGCATAAAAAAAACCCGCCAAAATCGTCAGATTCGCCGACAGTTTGGGCCCATCTCTGGTGATGTAATTTGCATAAAAGGCATCCAAAAATCATCAACATTTGCACCCCATTTCCGGCAAGCAAATTTTGTTCTGAAGAATTTGACAGAAATTCGTCAAAATCGTCATTTCCGCCAAGCAAATTGCGCTTTGACGAATTTGACTCAAATTTGTCAACACCGTCAGCTCCACTCAACCCATGATGTAATTTGCATAAGGATCGCCAGTTTGACAAAATTTCGTCAAATCTTCCATTTTCGTCACTGCCTGCATTTGATCAAAATTCGTCAAAATCGTCATTTCCACAAAGCAGGTTGTGCTTTGACGAATTTGACTAAAATTCGTCAAAATCGCCAACTTCGCTCAACCCATGATGTAATTTGCATACGAATCGCTAGTTTGCTGCCATTTTCGTCACTGCTTGCATTTCTGGACAAAAGTGAAATAACGAACACTTCAACAATAAAACTCTAGAGTTTTTAGGTTGCGCTATCCTCGAAGGACTTTATGTTCTGTTGTAATTGCTCTTCATATTCTAGTGTTAGCACACTTATTATACTCAGTTAACAATAGACGCATGTACAAATCCTATGATTACAACCTTGATTACTTCGCTGATTACAAACGAAGTTGGAATAAACTGCTGTTGGAACCAAGTTGAATTGTTACTGCTGCTGACCGTCCAGTTCGTGGTTAGATCTCAGTATACAAGAATGCAACGGCTCTTCCTTGCCAGCGAGTATAATATTCCCCACAAGTGTCGTCGCAGTTGCCTCGTTATCACGCATTTAGTCCTTACCCGTTCCCCGTACGCTCAGATAGGAAAAACCTACCGTTACAGTAATATATTATAATGTCTTCCATCGAAGCATTCGCAAGGTTGAGAATTTGTTTATTCCGCTACCTTTTTGGTGGAATTTAGCAAAAATTGTTATTTTCGTACAGTTTTTACTTCACTGTTATTAACAATGGTGTACATGAGCCATACTTCTGACAAAATAGATCATTTACATTGCTTTGTCTTAGTCACTGGGAATGTTTAATTTGGGTCATATTTTCAAAATTTCGAACCAAAAATTTGAAAGCCAGCTTAACGTGACCCGTTGTCTGTTTTCTGATATAGCACGCCGTTTAAACCAATCAGCGCGCGCGTTGTATGGAAACTTTGTTATAAATAGCATTATCCAATGATCCAGTTTTTAATGATAACCAAAAACCATTGACAATTGATCATTCGTTGACATCACTGATTTACGGCATTACTTTTCTTCTTCCAGCTACAACAGTTTTGAGGCTGTTAAAACACTGATAGAGTACAACGCAGACCCGTCTTTGAAAGACGCTGACGGTGCAACGCCGCTTCATTTCGCGGCGCGTCACGGGTGTGTAGAAACTTCCACGCTTCTACTCAGAAATAGTCTATCATCTGTTAACTGTTCAGATAACAGTGGAATGACACCGTTTCATTTGGCCTGCGCGAGCGGTAGTCTTGAGCTGTGTGAACTGTTCTTGGAGCACAGAGCGGATATTCGCGCGCTGACCGTGGAAGAGAAAAGCCCTCTACATCTAGCTGTGTTGCATGGACACCAAGACATTGTACAGCTTTTAATCACGGAAGGTGGGTTCAGAAAGGTCTGTTTTCGATTCCAATTTACTCTATAGCTGACATGTCTGACATCCAATTTGAAACGCTGATAAGCTGCCATTTGCAGGTGCGTAGCTATGTAGGTAACCCAAAGCTCTTCCCTCAGCTTCACTAATATATCTTTGCTTCTTCATGTGGTTCCAGCATCCCGTGAATTCGAAATTCCATTAAAGTTTATCGACGCTCCCGATTTTGAAGAAAACGCCGCCCTCCATTTGGCATGTCGTAAAGGTTACAAGGAAATTGTAGAACTTCTGCTTAGCCAGGGATCTGAGTTGGTGGATGGGAAAACACACTATGGCCGACACACCCCCTTGCATCTTGCTGCTGCCTACGGACACGTGGACTTGGTTGAGTTGCTGATGTCCCACGGTGCACCAGTTGATTGCAGGGACGAGCTGCAGAGGACTCCACTTCTAAGGTGATAGAAGCTTACTAATCTGAGTAAGGGATGGAGTGTGAGTAAGGGAGGCAACGTGGCCGCTTGGTTAGAGCGTCAGATTTGAAATCCATATGTCGCGGGTTCAAATCCCGATTTTAACATTTCTTCATCATGGTTTGTTTATATAGGTACTGAAAAGCTCAATGGGGAGTGGCCAATTACGTATGCACATGCTCGTATACACCTATCACCTGAAACGTTGCGCTAAAGTTTTATTCAAAACTGATCAAGTTAGTTTAATAGGGCATTCAACGTCGACTCTCTGTTGAAGCTCAGTTCCAAGTTATTGCGGCATAGGTCCAACCCTACTGTCTTCGGAATGTCGAATTATTTTTGTAGGTATTTGTATATTGACACAGAAGAGAACAGAACAGAAACGGTTGGAATAGAATGGGTTGTGTTGAGGGGTGTCGCCGGGTGGAGTTAAAAGCGTGGTTTTCACTACGACATGGTGAGGACGCGCACAACACTAGCAAGCACAACAAGCGTTTCTGTTCGTCTTGAGCTTATGCTTCTGTCAAATGAGAACACGCTGCTGTAGGAATAAGCAATGTCCACCATCTTGTTTTACTGTATCGAGGAGGTATGGCATGGAACCAGAAATAAAGCAGATTCATTCTGCGCATGCCTTCGTGCTTATCTGGTGTTGTGGGCGTCCACAACACAGGCTTAACATATTTGAAGTAAGATTGTGTATCTAGGATATAGGCTGAAACTTTTAAGCTGCAGCTAAGGCCTCGGCGAAAAGATTACTAATAATTGAAAGTTTAGTTTCTCTATCTGATCCAGACCCTGCCCCCTGACCCCTGGGAAATATTTTTCTAATACACCTTGACCATTGTAACTCTTATTATTCATAATGTAAGTTTTTGTATTTTTGACATTATAATCAATAGTTCCTTAGAGTATTTTAGACTAGTTTTAAACATGATTTCTAGGAAGACTATGTAAAATGATAAGATTTCGTGTATAAATAAAGATTGATGATGACGATTTTAAGAAGATGGAGGGAGGGGGGAGGGGGGAAGCCATGGTCATCTTTTTCCCCATCGTCGATAAACCATTTTGTTGCTTCCCTTTCTGTTTTTGTTTCTCACACGACGCACTTAGAAACATGAAGGGTCCCTTTGGGTTCTGGAGAGTCGGCCTCTTCATCACATACTAGGAGTGTAGTAAAGTGAATTTATCACAAACATCTTTTTTAATTCAGAGCCGCGGAGTGTGACCGTGTAGATACTGTGAAATATTTGTTAAAGAATGGATCAGACATCGAAGCCAAGGACAACGAGAATCGTACTGCGTTCATCTTGGCAGCGCAACGAGGCAGGACGAGAACTGCTGAGTTGCTCCTGGAGTCTGGAGCTGAGTTGAAGTCACGTGACGCGTCTCGTAGGACTTGTATACACCTTGCCGTGATCCACGAGCGGTTGGAAACTCTGCGCATGATTCTCAATCGGGAACAAGGGCAATTAATAAATGAAAAAGACAAGGATTTACGAAGCCCACTACACTATGCTGCAAGTTTAGGAAGTCTTAAGGTATAGTTTAATTTCCGCTGCCATAAAGTACTCTTTCATAGCTTTTGTGCAGTTAACCTCTGAAATTAAAGTTTTGCGTCTGAGATTTGGCCTCAGAACGGTTAACTTCTGACAAGTGGAATTGCAACTTGATGACAACATGACGTAGTTATGCAAAGTATCTGTTAGAAAATATCTAGAGACTGTCATTGCTGTGGCTTACAGTAAGAACACTCTCTTGCCATGAGAACTTGGCATTGGCACTTTTGGTGACTAAATAATGAGCGCTCTTGGACGAAAGATTGGCGTTTTTACGGGGTAAAGACGCTAAATACGTTTGTTAACATGAAGAACCGTCATTCTATAATCACCAAGAAAAATTACAAAACCTGTCAAGTATTTATGGTATGTAATCACTGTCAGTAGCAAACCTCTTTGTGCCCATTAAATATAATAAATATTCTAACCTGGTCTGTGAATTCAGTTTTAAACTTTGTTCAAACATTTTTTTCCTTCAGATTCTTCGACTGCTGCTGGAGAAGATGTGCATTGTGGCTCCTAAAGATGTGTTTGACAGGTCCCCGCTGCATGCTGCTGCAGAAAACGGTCACGTGACCTGTGTAGAGCAGCTTTGTGTTTCTGACCCTGGGCACGTTAATGACAGAGATGAACACGGGCTCACTCCTCTTCACCTAGCAGCGCGTGAAAGGCACAGGTATGCTGGTATAATGAGACGGAAATGTTCACAACATCTCAAAATCTTATTTTCCTAGCTCTCTTCTCGGGAAGAATGAGGGTGTAGCCCTCTCTTGGTAGAGATGATTCTCTAGTAGCCCCGGCCTCACTCTGAAGAAGTAAATACTCCCCTTTTTTAAACTCGTGGATACGTTTCTTGCGGGGACTTCGATATGCAAATGTATCACTCACTCACTCACTCACTCACTCCATCACTCACTCACTCACTCACTCACTCAGGTGTAGACACTGTTCGTAATTAGTCAGCCCCAACGAGAGCGCCTGAGCCAGCTCGACGCCATGTTGGAATAGTAACCGAGCCCGTTGCCATGTTGGAATGGTAACGGAGATCGACGCCATTTTGGAATAGTAACTGTGCAGCCCGATTACTCACTCAAAGGCGCGCTTCGTGCCAGCCTTGTACCAAAAAACACAAGGATATTTCTATGGCCTAGTTATATCCAATTGAAGAAATGTAAATTTCCGATAAGTTAAACCTTGAACTTAATATCAGATCGAAGATTAGTCATCATATCAGATCGAAGATTAGATAATGAGTTGTATAGGTCGTTCACATTGCCGAGAAGAGTCCTGTGAACGTCTTTGGAAATCATGAGAAGTCAAGATGTTTCTCATATGGGTGTTTCCTGAAATAGCGTGATTGCTTTTTCAGATACCGTCTCTTGCACCTACCTGTCCATACGCGTGACAGAAACATGCTCTACCTGCCAATCAAAATTCAAAGTTTTGACAATCAAACTTCAAAGCTGGGAATGTTTTGGCGCCACCCGGCAAACGCTTGAAAGAAAACAAAGTCACCTTGTCTTTTGCAGTTTTGAAACTCAGAATGAATGATAGGAAATCAAGAGAGGAATTTCTGTCGGATACTGACTGTGATCTTTAACGATATGCAGGGGAATTAAGGAAGAAATGGTTCACCTTAACATTTTCTGCGCAGTAATAATCTGTCAGAAGATCTTTCCTGAAGACCACAAAAGATTACTCTTCAACTTGATCGCTCGGCTACGAAACGCCTGAGAGAGTCAAAAGCAGTTTGAAGCGTCAAACAAGTCAACACAGCAGTTACAAACCTTGAGTCCAGTTTGAAATCTCCTTGCACGATGGAAGCTCTCCACGTCAGGCTCAAACGATGATGCGGATGAGTGTCGTGTACCGAAAACATCCGACGTTTTTCTTCCGACAAGCAGGTGTCAGTTGCTTAGCCCATGTGGAGGGCTTATCGAGGAAATGAGGCAAGATTTAACAATTCATTAAACTTGAGGAAGCAAGCGCTAAAAGAAAAGAACTCGAGGAGGGCTCTTCCAAGATAAAGAGGCGCACCTTTTGTTGCTTGGAAATACCGGCCAACGCTGTAATAATTGCCATGATTAAAGAAGTCACACAGTTCGCACCTGTCGATTGGCCAGTGTTTTTCTATGGAGAGAAGAGTAGGCGTCCAGACAAAAAAAACCACGAGTTTCAGGATAGAAAAAAGGAAAAAGTAGGATTAGAAACTGCTGCCGTGAAAATATTGAACTTGATTTGAAAGAACGCGAAGCGGCTCTCCGTCGTCGTGTGAACAGTTCTTTGAATAAACACGTAGAAGGAAAAGATTTCTCATGAATGCGTTCAAAACAATTCTAAAAACCTGTAAAATACAAAATGCCCGTACGCGTTACTGACTTTGCTTCCTTTCAAGTGTTCACGGGGTGGCACCAAAACGTTCTTAGATGCGTGGGTAAACTTTAAATTTTGATTGGCCGGCAGAACATGTTTCTGTCACGCATCTGGGCAGGTGGTTGCTCGTGACGGTAATGAAATTTCAGCGTAAAATAGAACCCCAAGAAATTTTAAGTACCTTTCGACAATTTATTTAGAATTGTTCTACTGTTGCACTTTATTCGTGCTTGCGTTCAACAAGCGATTTGCTCTGCTTAAGTTTGTATTACTTGCCCGTGTGAATCCGCTAAGCTCAAGTTTTCCCAGCGTCTCTAAACTCTCTTTCAGTATGGAAATACACGCCGGTGCAAATTCATTAACTATTATCACCGCCTTTTTTCTGTCAACAGGAAAACATGCATTTTACTTTTGAACATGGGTGCGAACCCCATTATTCGAGACAGTAACCGCTGGACATCACTGCACCATTGCGCGGCTGGTGGTTGCATGAGCACTGCTGAGATTTTGCTCGGGAATCATTCCATGAGTCTGATGAAAGCAGCTGATGAAGAAGGCAATACTGCCCTTCATGTGGCTGCTAAATACGGTCACGAGGACATTGTCGAGCTTATTCTTTCACGTGGCGGTGACATCACAGTACGTAATATGAGAAGATTGACTTGCCTAGATGTAGCTATTGAATGTGGCAAAGAAAAGGCCGCCGAGGTTCTTATCAAGAGCGACAAGTAAGTTTAGTCGGTTTTCGTGAACTCAGTCTTATGTACGTGCGTGTGGAGAGAGGCACTCGAGCCACTCGTCAGAGACAAAGTTTCTTCTGTTTAAAACTTGGCCTCTGTCCACACTACGCCGGAGAAATTTGAAAATGCAGCATTTTTTCCACGGTCACGATCCGTCACGGAAATGGTGCTTTTCGAAAACGCCGTTCAACACGGAACAATTTGAAAACTCCGGCTTTGTATTTCGGTGTGAAATTTCCTTTTTTTCAAAACGGAGCTTTTTGAAAACGACATGGGCCCATTTCCCTGACCGAGTTTAGCTCAAAAACCAACCAAAAATAATCGATGATTGGGTGTCTTTTCAAATTTATCTGGCTTTGTGTGGAGAGAAAGTGTCTGATCCGTTATCAGTGAAACCGGCGTTTTCACATTTCTCCGGCGTCGTGTTAACAGGATCTAAAGAACGACTGATTACTACGGCATCACTAAGCAACATTTTTCTGTCACTTTTTCAGATGGATGAGTCTTTTTAAGTACACAAAGAGCAGCCGAGCAAATCCAATGAAAAACCTAATTCAAAGCATGCCTAGATTGGCCGAACTGGTTATGGATAGATGCGTGACACGCTCAGATCACCCAAGAAGTGACCCTGAATATTCCGTAACTTTTAACTTCAGTCTTCTTGAAAACCAGGGTAAAGAAGACGGGGGTTCGCGCCAGAAAGAGCAACGCTTCTTCGGTCCAGCTACTATGGTCGAATGTGAGCGGGAAAGACTTCTAACGCATCCCTTATCACAAGCACTCCTTCAGTGGAAGTGGTCAACCTTGGGCAAGCCATTATTCTGGTTAAACTTTCTGACGTACATCTCCTTTATTACCTTGCTGACTATATTCGTGGTGACAGAACGAGTGAAGCAGCGTTTGCTGTCTCCAGGCGCGCCAAACGCCACAGAGGAAGACGACAAAATCTTCAAATTCAGAACCAGGTTTTCAACAGCAACCCCTATTGTGATTGTGATCTTCATCTGCATTCACATGATTAAAGAATTCTACCAAATTACAGTTCAAAAGTGGAGATATTTCACCCATTTCACCAATTTCACAGAATGGTGTTGCTACCTCACTGCACTGTGTTACGTCGCGCCTTACTTGAGGGGAGAGAACATTTTTCAGAAGACCATGGCGTTGTGGCCCCTTGCAACGACAGTTATTTTGCTGTCCTACACGATTCTGATTTTGTTCCTGCGACGTTTCACATACTTTGGCATCTGCATTGTGATGTTCATTGAAGTAACTAAAACCCTGTTTAGAGTACTAATCATATTTATTCCGATGATATTTGCCTTCTCTGTGGCCTTTTTTCTGCTGCTTAAAGAACAGGTAAGTGAAATAGAATATAAAGCCCGAAGATTCGTTTGCAAAGTTTTCCGTTTCGTAAACGGTCGATGCCGTTTTTACGACACTTTCTTAACTAGAAAAATATGTATGTAACCACCCAGTCAAGGCCCTATTTTCCTCAGAAGGAAAATGATGAACCACCCAGTATCAAACCTGGAACCTCTGTTTCCTAGCATCCCTCTTATACCACTACACTACCAGGTTGATCCGCCAACTTTCCGCAAAATTTCGTTATAAAACATGACTTGTCTTTCTTGAATATTAATGAAAAGAGAATCCCCCAAACCGCTTCTTTTTCGGAAGCTACTCTGTTGTATAATCTCAAGAGACCATGATCTAAGAGACAACATCCCCCGTACACGGGCCTCTTTCCATGATAATGTTTTTCAATCTAATTTTAGCGCGTAGTCAAGCTGCGAGGCTATTTTAGGAAAGACACCTGATTGCCCAATTTAAATGACGTGATAACATTGAGGTTTAATTTTAACAGTTAATAAAATATGCTAAAAGAACTTGCGCCGGGATTTTCGAAGCGCATTTCGTAGGATTAGAGGAAGAATAATTCTAACCGTCTGTCGCTTTGGAAGAGCTTTCAAAAGAGTTTTTTTTTTCTCTTTGGTCCGTTCAGTACTTTTCAAGAAACGACTTTGAAGCGTGTTATAGATACAATTCTTGTCAGCAGCTAGAGCGCCTAATGTGAAACAGTCATGCACAGAAATAAATATATAGATTTAGGCCAGCCGAAAAGCGTAGCTCCGGGTTGTTCAGTGCCCGATAAAGCTAACCCATAGGCTACACGTAGGCTAGCTAACCCAGGAAAAGGTAGAATTTTGAGTTTTCTGACATTCCAATGAGTTCTTCTGTTTATTGTTTGTCTTTCTGTTTTGAGTTTCATAATCACCATATACACAAAATATAGCAGCAAAAACATTTGTATAGAAGAAAAAATTTACAATTCGAATAAATTTTAATCTTGGGCTTGCGGTAACCGGCTTCCGAACATTCCTGCCCTGTTTTAAACAAATTAACCTGAGGACAGCCCGCGATTCAATCGAAAACCAGCACTTGGTCAGCGGTCAACTTAAAAAACACGTGACCTAGATGAGCTGTAGACTTGAGCCCGCGATATGGCCACGTGATACTGGTCAGCAGATACCTTTTTTTGACAGGTGTCATTTGATCATAACATGTCTAATACCAAAGAAGTAAACAGTAAACGAAGGTTGCATGTCTCTGTCAAGCTATTATTTGGAGTAAGGCTGCCAGGTTGCGCGACTCCGTCATCGTCGTCGTCGCGTCGGCCGTACGCGCCCACGAGCAATGCCGCTAACCATGATCACCATGAGAAAATCAACTTAACTCATGGGTTTCCATTTCTTTCCTATATGAGTATGGGGCTCCGCTTAGCGGCCCTTTGGGCCGCTACAAGACTAATTTCCGAAGTGAGAATCAGGATAAACACATGGAAGATAATTTTCCTGCCCAGCACTAGCCTGCGAACAGGCTCCCGGTTGGGTTCAGGGCGAGATAGCCGAGTGTAGTCTAGGGGAGCGGAACGAGCCGAGAGCGGTCTGGTGAGGAGGGAGTGTGCGGGGGAACCATTGATGAAGCCGTTCCAGGATTCCAGCTCCTGGTATCAAGATCTGATTGGTTGAATCGATGACTGTTAACAGCTCTGAGATAAATCATTGACAGATCTTGACAACTGCTTTGTAAATTAGCATAATTTTTTCCGAGACTGTCAACAAAGGCTTCCGCGTGCAATGCACAGTTCATTGACGAGGAATTTTAATCGGCTTTGAGCAATTCTTTGCAACATTTTCGTCACATCTCTGGTTCGAAACGTGAGCAGAGCTATGCCTGGAAACTGTGGCGCATAAGCGCGATGTTTTCGGAATTCTACCGACTGGTTTCGGGAAGAGCCGAATTTTTCAATTGCTGCCGCGTCGATGGTGAATAAAATAGACAGGTCAAACACGACTCCTGCGGTTCGTTGCATTTGCACATTTGCGGTTTATTTTCCGGTCTTTCGACTTTTTTGTCGCTTCACTCTTGTTTATGAAGGGCATTGAATAAGAATAGCATCTATTATGTTCTGCTTCGTTCTTCAAAGAACGCTGACCAACGAGTGGCAGGGTATTCAGCAGTTACTCCCAGCACTTTCAAAAGGCTTTCCAGGTAGGTCTCTCTCGATCCAAACAATGTTTTAGTTTCAGAGAAGCACTTTTTTCGTCGCGGACATCCAACTTTGGTAAATATTACACAGCAATTTCAAAATTAAATATGCAAACATTTGCAATCCGAGGATAAATAAAGTTTATGTATGTATGTATGCACCGGGATTTTCGGGCCGAAAGTTCTAACAAACGGGAAACAAGCATCCAGCTGTCATGCGTTTTGAATAACCTCTCGAAAGAGATGTTTTTCGATTTAAATTAAATCCGTTCAGTACTTTTCGAGAAACGACTTTCGTGCGTGTTTATTGGAATGCAATTCTAGTCAGCAGCCACGGCATGGCGCCTCTTGGGAGTAAGCCATGCAGAGAAATCCTTTTAATATTTTCGAAGTAAACTTAGGTTACACTGGCACATAGAAGATAATTTCACTGCCCAGCGCTTTGAAAATGCTCTTTAAAGAGACCTCTCTTGATCCAAACGCTGCAGTAAGTCCGGAGAAGCACTTTTTCTAGACGTGGTCTTGCAAACCTGGTAAATATTATACAGCACTTCCGAAATTAAATATATAAATATTTGCACCGGTGTTTTTGGAGCGAAAGTTCTAACAAACGCGAAACAAATATTTTAGCTGTCTTGTGCTTTAAAATACCTTTCGAAAGAGATGCTTTTCGCTTCAATCCGTTCGGCACTTTCCGAGAAACGACTTTAAGCAGGTTAGAAATTAGAGTCTTGGCACGTTACGGCTTCGGAGAAGGACGTATAATTTTCCTGCCCAGCTCTAAAAATGATTTCCAATGCTAACAGTGCGGCAGTTCAAAACAACTTATTTTTCCCATTTCGAAAACTACGTTTTGGTGGACGTCAATCAAATGTATCCATGACAATAACGGCGAGCGGAGTTTCCAGAAGAACCACTTTTATTTCAGTGTCCATTCTCGGAGTATCCGAGTTGCTCTGAGTCTTTCATCTTTACTTGACTCGTCGATAAACAGAAACTGAGAAGTGAGACTTATAAAATCGTTTGAAGCGCCTTCTCGTTCATTTCGCTCACGAGCAATGTTTTGAAGCTGCAAATTTACAAATAGTGTACAACGACAACAACATGAGAATGAACTAAATATAAATAATAACCTTTATTACAGAATGAACTACAAAAATCTAACTGCTAATTTCTTGCGGCTTTCATTACCTTTTCATTACTGACAATCCTCCTTGCCGTATGGTTCTGCTGATAGTTTGCTTTGCATGTGCAATTTGCCTGTCTGGTATTCCAGCCACGCTTGAAACTCGTCAGAATAGATCTCTGCATGGATTATGTTTTAGCAAGGCGAATGACAAGAATTTCTGTGGCGAAAATAATCTGCATCCATAACAAGCTGATAAAAAGTCAATCTCCACATGAAGAGCGAAGCATTTCAGAGGCCAACTTTTTCAGCTAACTTGTATCTTTCGTTTTTTTTTATTTTCTCTTTGGCGGATCGCTTACGGCACTAGTTTTGTTTCGTACGCCGCCTTCTTCACAAACGTTTCGCTTGCAGAAAGTGTTTCTGCTATACAATTTAAAGACAAACCACGTTTTCTCTTCACAATAGCCCTCCATCTCAGCGAAATTGCAAATTACTTTGTCATAATAACTGAGCGATTATTCCTGATCAAACAGCGATCGAACATGGCCGTGAAACTGACACGACTATTGTCATGGATACATTTGATTGACGTCCACCAAAACTTAGTTTTTGAAATGGCAAAAAAATC
>CM042753.1:12985354-13016031 GCA_022496165.2 Catalaphyllia jardinei
TCTCTTCTTCCAGAAGTATGACAACATCATCGAAGATCAACTCAAAAAAGAAATCATTGAGGAAATGAAAGATAGAACTGAAGAAAGGTTTAAAAAACACTATACATTCCTCACGAAGCTGTCATTACCCCTGATCGAAAAAAAAAATAAAAGTAAGAATTGTCTATGACGCATCGGCGATTCAGGTCTCACAAGGTTGCCCTGACAGCAGATATTAAAAAGGCTTTCCGGCAAGTAGGTCTCCAACCTACAGATCGAGATGTCAGTAGGTTCCTGTGGCGCAAAGATCCCACTAAGCCACTGAACAAAAACACATGTATGTGGACAATCTTTTGACTGGGGTCAATTTAAGTAGAGAGGCAAAAAAGTTTTATTCAGAATCGAAGGAAGTGTTTCAAGAATCATGCCTGAACCTGCCAGAGTGGGGGTCGAAGTTAAAGGAATTTCTGAAGTCAATTCCAGAGCAGGACAGAGCAAAGGAAACCATAACCAAAGTCCTTGGAATACTCTGGAGCACTGTTACTGATCAACAAACAGTGAAAGGTTCAAAATCAACAGAATGTTCCTCAAAAAGAGAAGTGCTAAAATCCATCACTACAGTTTTCGACCCACCGGGATTCTTTACTCCTGCAACTCTTCAAGGAAAACTCTTCCTTCAAGAATTATGGGCCTCAGAGAAGGAATGGGTTGAGAAATTGGAAGAAGATATGCTTCATAAATGGATGAAACTTAAGAAAGAAAATGACTGTATCTCCATGGTAACCATTCCTAGATTCATTGGTAACTCCAACTATCAGTTGTTGTGTTTTTGTGATGCTTCAGCGAAAGCTTACGCCTCTGTTGTCTACTTGAGCTCTGATGCTGGTGTTAAGAGTACCCCGTAAAGAAATTAGACATACCTCGATTGGAACTTCTAGGAATTCTTATTGGTCTACGCATGCTCAACTTTGCACAAGAACAACTTTAACTCCCTGTGGAAAAGACGTTCCTTTGAAAAGGCAATAAATGTGTTATTCCCTGGATTATGAGCAAGAAGCCATTAACAACTTTCGTTCAAAATCGAGTCAAGGAGATCACTGAAACAAAAGACATTACTTTCAGTTATGCCATCACCGGTCAAAATCCTGCAGATTTAGCATCTAGAGAAGTCTTGGCGCAAGATTTGGACAAATGTGAACTATGGTGGCAAGGACCAAAATGGCTTCAGGACAGTGAGAAAACATGGCTAACTTGGGATATTCCAGTTATTACTAAAAAGGTATTAGAAAACTTGATTGGAGAAAACACCACTAAAGGGAAGGTTTAAAACAAAGACAAATCATCATCCTTGGCCACCCCCTTTGGAATGGATGAAAAGAAATACCCCTCCGTCTTCGACTTCTTCGAATTACCGCATGCCTGTTATTCAGAAAGCTAGAAAACAGAAAGTCCAAACTGAAGAGTTAAAGGCTATCGAAATCAAGGAAGCGAAAATTGTGTTGGACTATTTTGAATCTATTTTGCTAATATAATAATACTTTATTCAGAATACAATCCTGAAAAGGAGGACCCAGAGGTTATCCCTATTAAAGGGCCTCCTACCTAACTACAGTAAATACTATTTACAAGTGATAAAATTATCGTAAACATTTAAAACTTAAAAGAAGAAACATGCTTATTATAGAAACAAAAACAAATAAAAAATATGTCTTCATAAAAGGATAAAAAAGCTTCAGAAGCAGTGGTAATTAACTAATGTTCATCCACTTTTTCAAATTGTATTTAAATTTTTTTCTATTAATGTCATTTCCAAGAAGGTGCTGGGGTAAGTTGTTCCATTCCTTAATGATCCTCACGAAGAAAGAATGTTTAAAAGCGTTCACTCTTGCAGATTTCATGCGTATTTTGAATGGATTGTTGGATCTTGTATTGTTGTTACAGTACTCAAAATAGCCACGCCATTTTAGCCCGTTTAGCTCAAATACTGTCTTATAGCACTCTACTAAAGAGATATATTCTCGGCGACGCTCAAGCGTGCTCCAGCCCAGTAATACGCATCTCTCTTCATATGACATCTTACGTCGTTTTTGCCCAAGGGCAATTCTTGATGCTCTTCGTTGTAAGCTTTCAATGGCTAGTTTGTCTTTGACAAGGTAGGGGGGCCATACCGGGCTTGCATATTCTAATAGAGGTCTTACAAGTGATCTATAAAGTAATATGTCTCTGCTCTTTCAAAAACCAACCTTTAATGTATTTATGTAGCCAAGTGAGGCTCCTCGGGACTTGAGGGTACATCATTAAAGTTTTAATCATTGGAGCGTTCATTGCGCGTGGGCGACTTTCCTGAACATTTTCCAATTAAAATAGGGTCGCAAAAGACATTTTTTTAATAACGAAATTGTGAGTACCCTGGATGCCAGTGGGTATTTGTTTTGTAGCGAAGCTGCGATGGTGAGCGGTGAAGCCCTCTTCGAGATCCTGACGAGATCCAAGATCTCGATCGCGGGTCTTCGCTCACAATCGCAGCTTCGCTACGAAAAGAACTCTTTGGCACCTAGGGTACATTTTGAGATATTCTATGATTACATTTTGTAGGTGGGTTTGGCGGTTGGAGATATCGAAAGCATTCAGCGTAACGCCAACTTAAGGAGACTAGCCATGCAGGTTGAATTTGTCGCTGATATCGATCACCAGTTCCCGCTTTGGCTGAGGAAGCATTTCCAGAAACCAGAACTGGTAGTGAAACCAAACCAAAAGAAGCCTTTGCTGTGGTAAGTATATATGCAGGATCAAAAAAGCACTCAAGCCCCACCAAACGCAAGGTAGCGAAACTGCGATTTAGCGCCGTAGCGTGGCGCAGCAACCTGCACGTGGCAAGTGCTTAATTAGACCTCTGAAAGATACTACCTTAAGGTGGTATGATACCCTAAAATATGGTGATTTCCATGAAAATCTCAATTTATTGAAAACACAAGATTTAAGACCTATGAACAATTGTCGAAAACATTTTCAAGTGATCTTGGTAATTGATGACTGCGAAATACACAGTAGTATATTTTTTTGTTCCTAGCAATGACCATAGCAACGGATGTTTACCATAAGAACGTGGCCAAAAATACTGATTAGTTTTAACATATATAAACGAAACTTTGGAGAAAAGCTTTGGAGACATGCACAACTCTATTGACATAATTAGTTGTTAAAGGTTTTGCCTCGATTCGCCATCACAGGCTCATTCATTTCCCTTATGAAAACGAATATTTCCTAAAACTGTGGCAACTTTTTACAAAATAGAACAAACAATGCACCCCCTCCCCCGAGATCCAAACTACACCCGCCCCGTTATTTGTGGCTTGTTAAATGATTAATACTTCTTGTAAAAAACTTTAAGTGCATTTTTCTCAAATGTCTATTTTTGTACCGACTGACTTTACGCCAACATTTCTATTTTGTAAGCTATTTAAGTAAAATTCCCGCAACTTAAGGTAAACAAAGACTGATAGTGTTGTAATGCAATAAACTAATAAAATTGTAATATTTTAACTTCTGTCACGTGACAGGAAATGATTTGTCCCATGGGTGTGGTATAAAGTGAGGTTATTTCCAAAAAAAGCCTGTAAAAAGCACTGAAAAGAAGAATTAACTGCCAAAACGTAGCTTCATTGCACAGAACAAAATAGAAACATACATAATATGTTTTATTGACAGCCAAATCTTGTTTTGTGAAAGAGCATGAAGTGTTGGCGCTAACCCTATAAACCCCTACTTTAAAAGACTGTGGCTGGTTGCCATAGCAACCATTTTGAGTGAAACCTTCAAAATTCATTTTCTGTTCATGAGTGCAATAGCACACAATTGATCTTTTTTCACTAAATTTAAACAAACTTTTTGGTTCATATATAGGGTACCATACCACCTTAAGCACAGTCACGGTTAATCGGTTTGAAACGTTCAGCCTAAATTTTTCAATTTCATTGTTTGTAATCCGTGTTAATCTTCTCCATCCTTACCCATCCTGGTTCATGTATGCTTCTTATTATATCTTTGGTGTTTATCTATCTTTGCAAAGCGGAGTCATAAGCTCGACGGAATCGGAGTCGGAAGAATCAGAACGTTTCCATTTCTTCCGATTCCGTTAACGACTCCGTCGCTTATGATCCAGTGAAAACTAGATTGTCGGAGTCGGAAGCAGAAGCGGAAGAACCAGCCAATCGCAAATCCCTGCCATTAGTTTATTCTTCCGCTTTTGCTTGCGCATCCGACAATGCAAATTTCACTTGATCGTAAGCGACGGAGTCATAAGCAAAATCAGTGTTCTGCTTCCGGCTCCGTCGGTTTGATTTTCACTAGATCGTAGCGCTCTACGTTTCTGATTACGACTCTGACTACGACTCGGTCGCTAGTGAAAAGCAGCCTTAAAGCGAACATGACAGCAGTATTTCTTCGATGGCAACCTTCAAGATATCTCGGCTGAAAATAGTAATATTTGTATAGGTAATCAAATGATATCAAGTGCAATTTAGTATTAATTAATAAGCACGAGTAAATTTTTTCAAAGATCGACGAGTGCAATTTCCTAAGTGCTCTGAAAAACTAGTTACTTAGTCCAAATTCCACGAGATAACTTGTTAGAAATATACGTGCAATTTAATTTATATTTCAACTTTCGATTAGTTTAACTGTAAAGATTCAACAGATACTTATCACAATTACCTTCCCCTTTGTGGATTCACTGTGTGTTGTGCGTCTTACATTACGTTGTCTAAGTTAAAAATCCTTTGTTTCCTTGACAGCTTGCGCCGAATGCAAATTAAGCTGTTTCCAACAAAAAATATTGTAACAGATCAATGTGACAATTACGACGAAGAAGAAGATAAGGGAAGAGACAACGAGATATCCGTTGATCTTGCCAAGCAACGAAGCCAGGTCAGGCGTCTCCAGAAAACTGTAGAGGATCAGTCCAGACTCCTTCAGGAAATTTCTAATCAGCTGAAGCAAACCGCGTGATTACTACCAGCCACCGAGGGTTCGGTCCAAGAGACTACTCTTTAAGTAAAAAATCCCCACTTAACGCTTACATAGCCCAGCTTGGTAACTAAAAAAACTACCCTATAACAAGTTCGCCTAATCAGCTTTAATCAAAGTTATGTGTCATCAGATTAGTGTGTCACTTGCCTCTCTCCACGTCAGGATACAGAAAAGCTGAGCAGTAGAAATCTCGAGCCTCAGAATATAATTGTTGTTATGTAAATCTACTAGTCGTCTAAAACTTCATCTAAACTCTCTTCACGGACATTTTAAAAACGTAAAGAAGCGGGGCTCATTTTGTTTAAAAGCGTGCACTGAGCGACCGTCTTTTTGCTAACGAGCGCACACTGCTATCCACTAACAATTTACAACACAACACCGCAACAGGCAATTGGCTTTCTTGGGCTCTCTTGTCTTATATATTGATATTTTGTAGATATATTTATAAATGACAAAAATAAAACAAACAAGCAGAAAAAGTAGAAAGCAGGGTAGGTAATAAGAGAACAACATTCGTGATAAAACGTTAGTAGATTTATACTCAAAACAAGTATACTTGGTGTATTTATACTGAAATTAATAGACTTTAGCATAAAAACGTTTTCCATGGACACTGACACTTGGATGGGTCAGACGTTTATATGCTAAGAACTTACCCAAGCTGTGCATGAGACAAAGAACATTTTTGCTATAAAATAAAGAAACAAAACACCGAGAAAAAGAGGAAATAATTTGCTCCATTGATCCCTGAATGCAATATGAGAAAGAACAATTAACTATACTCTCTTTTCAGCCCCAACTTGACAGTAAGACGGTCTCGTAAAAGTGAGTTTGATCAAGCAAGAAAACGAAATAGAGTGCATGATTATTGTTACGTTCTTTATGTTATTTGACACTTTTCAGGAAAAAAAATTTTAGTCCTATCCTCTTTCGTGAAATGTTAGGGGAAAAAACGAGGATCCGTAACTTACAGTACGGACCGAGAAGACGAGGTTAGTAAAATATTTATTATATCTCTATTGTGTGTCTGACAAGTTCGGGAACGATTTTTATCCATGAGGAACGGCTTCAAATTTCTGAAGTAGGTCGAAAGCAAAACGAGTCAATTTGAAATTGTTTTTAAGTCGTTACTACGCTTTAGCACACAGTTTAAAGTAAAAGAAAGTTTTAAACCTTTACTTGCTAAATAAGTTAAGAAATTTTGGCGATAAATCACGCAGCAGTTTGGCAACACAAACAACTTTAAATTTTGCGGGCTGTGCGGGAGAGTACGGCCCGCTAAATTGACCAATCGCAGCGCGCGCACTAACTTAGAGATATAATAATTAGCTCTTATTAACCGAGCAGGAGGTCTGTATGGGAGAATCTTGACCGAGGTCGTAAGTACAGACCGAACGCAGTGAGGTTTGTACACGCGACCGACGTCAAGATTCTCCCATACAGACCGACTTAGCTCGGTTAATAAGATGTTTATTTTATGGCAAAAACAAGAACAGTTTAACTCGTTCAATGTAACTGGTTTGTAGTAACTCACATTCTGCTTGCGAACGGCGATGAGCCGAATTTAATTCTTCCAAAGTTTGCTCTTCCTTTTTACTTTTTTTTCTTATCAGCTTTTTGGCACTTACAGAAATAAATATTGTTAGATGAAAACAGTCAATGATTTTGCATTGTAGTTTGCAACTTTTTCACTTCAAAACATTACCAGTCTAGATGCCGGTCTAGATGTATGTATGTATGTAAATCTTTATTTATTCACGGAAAATCATCAGTTAAGCTAAGTTAAAAACTAAGACTAATTACAACTGCTTTACATGATTGCCGTGTGGGAATCCGATATATCAGCTACCTTCTTGATATTTCGCTTAAAATGCTCAACGGATGCAGCATTTTTTAAGTTTTTGGGCAAGTTATTCCATAGCATGGCCCCGCTGTAAGAGAAGCTTCGTTTCAAATAATTGGTGCTTGGTTTGGACAGGGTCAGCCTTCCCTCAGAGTTTCTTAAGTTGTAAGCAGAGTGACGCTGAGAGAAAAGACTTTGTAGATATTCCGGAGCAAGGTCATTCATAGTTTTATACATCATTAAGGCTTTTTGTTTCTTTCGGCGAAGAGATAGCTTCTCCCAGTTGAGGGTGGAAAGAAGGTGGTTTGAGCTCGCATCAAAGGATGATTTAGTAATAACTCTGGCTGCGCGATTCTGTAATTTTTGGAGCTTATCACTCAAGTAAGCACTCAAACAGTCCCAGACGGGGCTGCAGTAATCAAAATAAGGCATAATTAAGGTGTTATAAATTAGAATTGCAGTTTCTTTGGATATAAACGGCCGCACGCGTTTTAGGGCGCCTATAGCTGAAGAGACTTTCTTGCAAATCTCTTCAACATGTTTACCCCAAGAGAGGTGAGCATCTATGGTAAGACCCAAGGATTTGGTATGAACGACTCTCTTGATAATTTGGTCATCAATTCTGATTTCTACATCGTCACATTGGGCAGATAGCCTTTGTCTTGATCCAATAATCATTAGCTCGGTTTTAGCAACATTTAGACTGAGCTTGTTAGCTTTCAGCCAACGGCTAAGGTTATTTAATTCAGGCGTTAGAGCTAGCTTAAGTTCTGTTAACGTTTTAGCAGATAACGTAAGGTTGGTGTCATCGGCAAACATTCTTGGTACGGCGCCCCGCAGGGAGTTGGGAAGATCATTAATGTAAATTAAAAATAGCAAAGGACCTAATATGCTACCCTGGGGCACGCCGCAACTAAGGGTACGAGCAGATGGTAGTTTGCCACTGACATTACATCTTTGGGTTCGGCCACTTAAGTACGACGAGAACCATTTTATGGCCGCCTGATCGACACCCAAATATGACATTTTACGCAAGATGATCTCATGATCAATGGTATCGAATGCCTTAGTAAGGTCAATAAAGACAACGCCATTTAAAAGGCCATTGTCGATGTTTACTGACCAAGCATTTGTTGCCTCAAGCAAAGCCGTGAGCGTACTGTGTAGAGAACGGAACCCTGATTGGCAACCCAGTAGCAATTTATTATCATCTAGATAATGGAAAAGTTGATTATAAACAATTCTTTCGAAAACTTTCGAAATTATAGGGATTACAGATATTGGCCTGTAGTTGTTAGGGTCAGATTTAATGCCCTTTTTAAAAAGTGGAGTCACTTTGGCCGTTTTCCAATCGTTTGGATATATCCCAGTTAGAATAGACTTTGAGAATATTGAGGTAAGAGAGGGTGCGACGATATTAGCAGCCATTTTCAACAGTTTACTCGGAATCATATCAAGACCGGTGGCTTTCTTTTCATCAATTTTCGACAATAAGTTAGAAACAATATCAACACTCGGAATTTGCAGAGAAAACGAATGGTCAGTGGGCTCTAAATAAGACTCAGGATTAGCATCGACAACAGGAATATCTTGTGCTAATATTTGCGCAACATTAGTAAAGTGATCGTTAATAGTTTCCGCAATATCCATAGGGTTACTTGCTATTTTATTATCTACTTTGATCTCCGTAATATTCGTTGACTTACCACTGTTACGTGAAGTTAGCTCGTTGATAATATTCCATGTTTTGCGCAAATTACCTTTGCTGGCTTCCAAGTTGTCAGAAACATAGAGTTTTTTTGCAAGTTTAATAGCGTTATTTGCCTGATTTCTTGCGCACCTAAATTGATCCCATATAGCCGGGTTGTTGGAGGAGATTGCCTTCTTTTTAAGGAAATCCCGTTTTCGGATTTTGTTCAGTAACTCTCTAGTAATCCATGGAGATCGTTTTTTTCGAATTCTTTTGGATTTAAGTGGCGCGTGTTTGTCGACGCAACCAAGAAACATTTCTTTCCATATACGCCACATTTCATTGGGATCAGAATACAAATCAACATTGGCCCAAGGTAGTTGGTTGAGGTCACTTAAAAATTTTCCTCTGTTAAAGTGTTTAAATTGCCGTGTTTCAATCACGCGAGGGCCAGTACGGCAGTATTGAGTCTTACGTGACAAAAAAACAAGAGAATGGTCACTTATGCCAAGGTGAATGAGACCGGAATTTGTAACCTTCTCTGGGGAGTTCGTTATGCATAAATCAATTAATGTTTTTGAGTCCGGGGTGACACGTGTTGGTTCAGTGATTAACTGACTAAGACCATATATATCGAAAATGTTTATCAGATGAGAAGAATTAACTGCAATTGCTTCAGGCAACAAATTGCAGTTGATATCACCAAGTAAATATAATTCCTTATTTTCCGCGTCAATTTTTGCAATAACATTCTCAAATTCGCTAAATAAATTGAGTGGAGAACTTGGGGGTCGATACCAAGTACCGACCAGAAATGGTGTACTTCGTGGGTTACTGATTTCAACGAAAAGACACTCCAAAAGATCATTATTTAAATCATTGCGTATTCGATAGTTCAGATTAGTGCGAACGTATGTACATACTCCACCACCATTCCTTCCGTTAATTTTACGATCTTTTCTGACTATTTCAAAGCCAGGTATGTATACTTCGTCATCACGTACTGTAGAGTCTAATTTTGATTCGTTGATCTGTAAAATATCAACTTTTGAAGTGGACATAAAAACTCTAAGTTCATCAATATGAGACAACAGACTATTAATGTTAAGGGACGCTATGGCTAAACCTCGACCAAAGATTGTGGGGCAGATGGACTTACCGCAGTCGGTATCCTTATGGACATCAGCCGAGTCGGATTCCCAGACGGCAATATCCTAATCTACACGTAAATGGTTAATGAAATTTTGAGCTAGGCGCGTGGTGCCATTCTTGTTTAAATGAATACCACTTCGATTTAAGTGGCTAGTTCTTGAAATGTTAGAGTGGTCAACAAAACCCCAGTTCTTTTGCTGGCAGCATTCCTTAAGTACTTTGTTCACGTCAGGTACCTTACGTGCAAGGGCTTCGTCATCAGATCTATTGATGAGACCGGATATAGATATCACAGTTGAAGATTCAGAGCTGATAGCTTCTGCTAGGTCAATCAGTTCTACTGCACATTCACGAGGAGTATTGGAGGATCGTAAACTATTGGTTCCCACATGGATAATTATCTCGTCTGGGTTTCTGCGTAGTAGTGGCTTGATATGATCCTTCATGTCTTGCGTTGTGCATCCCGGAAAGGTGGCAATCTTAACTTGTGAATTCTTCGACATTTTATGGCTTTGTAGATATTTGAGAGTAGAATCACCCGCTATAATGACTTTCTTCTGACGGTTGGGCTGTGAATGATCAAATTGATCTGACGAATTGATTAAGTTAGTGTTTCGCGTTCTGATCTCTGAGGACGGCGGAGATGTTCTGTGTCCTGTGACAGCGCTATTCCCATTTTGGTTGCTTACATTTCTTTCGATTTGATGTTCAATTTGAGCTTGAAGAGGCTCAAATCCGTTACGGGTTTGAATTGTATTAGCGGGCATTGTTTTCTGGCTATGTTTTGCATTTGTACTTCTCGGGTGCGGCTTTGCCACGGACCAACGATCATTTGATTGTAGTTGATTGTTTTCAACTTCACTCTTTTCTCGCGTAATGATGGTTAGTGCTAACTTTAGAGAATCATTTTCTTGCTCTAATGACAGAACTCGGCTTTCAAGGAACAAACATTTTTCTTCCAACTCATTAACTGCATTGTCTTTTTTGGATATGGTGGATAATAACTTTTCACACTTCTTCTTGTAGTCGAGGAGCTCGACACCTAAAGCATTTCCATCTTGTTTTTGAATATTTTCCATCGACAGAAGCTTTGTATTTTCTTGAACCTGTTTTTGAAGGATCAATAAATCGAGTTTCAATCCCTCAATATCGGCAATGATTTCTGAATTTGGTCGCTTTTCAGAACCATTTAGCAGACTTCAATAAATCTAGACCGCGGTCAATATCCATTTCAGCCAATCAAATTCTTGAATTTGGTAGTTCCCAGTCCTTGTGAGACAGAGCCATATAATAAATAAGGAATAACACCCAGCTAAGTATTTGAAGAAAAATTTTCACATCGCCATTTTGAAATGAATTTAATGAATTTAACCTTGACACTTGTTTCAGTAGTATTATGTCAGAACCGGTTGTGTTCGTGTTTCCGGAAGTTTAAAGTTCAATATCTACCATGCTTATTACGTATCATATTTGTTGTTGTGTCCATGGCCTTAACAACAAATAAATTAAAACTCGTTACTTGTTGAAGTAAACACTGTTTTCATAAGGAAGGGAAACTCGAAGTTCAGAAATAGTTTGTAAAAACTTCAATATTTTAATGTGAAACTGAGGCGGTTCACCTCCAAATAAAAGAAATTCAATATAAATCATGGTTTAAATGCTGACGTTGGCGGTTTCATACTGCTTAAATATTCCTTACCGTTCACAGAAAACAAATTCATAACAACACAGTTTAAATATACTTTTTAACCAAACGTATGGAAAGTGTAACAATTGATTTCTCTGATTTAATTTCTATCTGATGTTCACAGCACAGTTATGGATTTCCATTCAATTCAAAGTCCTCTTCGTTTTAAAACTCCTTTGAGAGATTACGGCTAAGCCAGTGAGTCTATCGCGGAATTGAACATCGAAAACTAAACAATCCGAGGACTCAATTGTTCGATAGCACCTTAAGCTATTCAACTGATGCTGTTTGCCTATTAAAGTACACACGGTCCCATGCATTCAACATTAATATCACAAAATTCTTGCTAAGAAGGTGAAGTGTCCAAGACATCATGTGTGTGTGACTCGTTTACATCTGTTTACTTTACTGGCCAAAATGAAGCAGTTTAAGAAAAGCTGAACGACCCAGTTCTAAAAGAGAATACACTCCATCCACTGTGAAACACAAAGGAAGAAGTAAGAGAACAGATTAGCTGAATTAATGCTATAAAACTAATCATAGCTTACGTGGTAGAAATCCATCGTCTCAAAATACCGATCAGGTCATATACGGCTAAGAATTGAAATCAGTGCACGATCGTAAACAAAGAATACGTGAGGATTAATCATGGGTTTGTTAGTTCTCGCTAGTCTGAAAAGTGTTCCCAAAATGTAAGCACAGCCAAGGTACCTGAAACTCATCGACTAAAAAACACTTTACTAGGATTTGCCAGCAACAATGCAAACCTTTAATCTCAGATTTTCTTGTGATTTTCTCTCCGTTCAGATCATGGCATTCCTCTCCGCTGCGTTCTATGCCGGAATAGCGATTCTACTCCTCAATGTACGCTCCCAAGCAAGACCCTCTCCTCCTTCCGCTGCAGTAGGATGCAATATCCCCGGAGACAAATTTTACCTCCCTGGGGAAGTTATTTACAAGGAAGGCTGCTCTAAAATAATATGTAAGGGAAATCGAATAGAGGTTTGGAATGGAGACTGTCGGCGTTCTTTAGCACCACATAGGAAACAATTTCGACATGTCCAGAGTCCTCAACGTCCCAAGCGATACCTCAAATGACCAGACTGCCGCCCCTATTAACTGACTCCCTGTACCAATGTATTAATTAATAAATTTTGAGATCTCGAGAGGCTCTAGCGAGGCTTTTGTGCGTACCGGTATACTAAATTCTGACTCTAGATTCAGTCTTCATCAGTGTATTTGTAATTAATGCAAAAGCGTTCCTTTTTAACTGATTTAATATAAAAGTTGAGATAATCAGGTGAAAATCTCATTATTAATTGAAGGTATTTCTTTTGAGTAAAACATACTTTCTTTATTTATTTCTTTCTCAGGGACAGGTCATTATTTATCCCCTGGTAGGGGAGGGGGATCGGGGAGTTTTCGGCTAACAAGAGTAACATTTAGCTGGTCCCCCCTTTAAAAGTTATTTCACTGAAGTGACCCCCCTTTTTAGCTATTGATGAATTTTAAGATCTCCCCTATGTCTTCGCACAAATATTCACCTTTCGACGTGTACATTTAATGCTTTTAAAGGTCATAAAAGTAATATTTCTAACTATGTTTAATGAAGCTGTCATGGTGTAATCCCTGTCTTTTGCTAGTCTGGATCCCAATATCTGATCAGGGTTCTTAGCATCACAGGCATCCAATAAAGCACAATAGTTGGCGTAAATCCGAGGCCTCAGGGGCCAAGCCAACCTAGCAGGGTCCAGGGGCATGTTCACCCGAAAAACTGGAAAAAAAGAAAAAAGAGAATTCTCTGAAACAACTAGCAGAAAGTTCGTGTTCTGACGCATCTATGAATGAAAAAAGATACTAGATTAAAGAACTTACTGATCGCATTTGAAGGAAATAGTCTTGCTAGAAAAGCCACAACTAAGGTTTTCACTTTTTTATATACATTTGTCGGTAAAACCGAGTCTAAATTTGCGTGGACATTGAAAAATAATTGTACATTTTCTTGCCTCACAACGAATCTATTTTCTTCAAATTTGGCGCTGAAAAAACCTCCTGCTGGGCATCGTTTCCTTGTAATTTATAAAATACACAAGAAGTAAATCACTCAGCAGTATTGGGCATCGAACTTTTAACAAATTTTTATATATTCTGGCTGCAGTTTATACTGTGTTTTCCCTATACTGAGTAAGTTGTGTGCATACCTGTGATGATCAATCATATCTTCATGTCATTTTCCGCAGTTCAAATAAATGAACTTTCATATAGTCACTTGTAATCTTCACCTTCTTCGGGTACTTACCGGCGAACTCACAATTCAACGTGGCCGGTCACCTATATGAATTTCCATATAGTCAGTTGTAAAGTGCAACAAGGGGGGGAAGTGACATGCGTGTGCCGCATAAAGTCACGACCACTCACTTCTTTTGCTTCCTTTTTGTGTTCTTTCCATAGATTTTAGAGCAAAAAAGAGACTAATAGCAGTCTAACTCGCCACCTGTAACCTAACTCGGAACGCAAAGGGTCCAATTTTTTTAGCCTGCCGAACAGGCGGATTAGCTGAGCAGAGCGCGAAGCGTGATACACGAGCGCGGAGCGCGACTACTTGCTCGGAGCATTAGTCAAAAAAAAAAAATAGTCGCGCTCCGCGTTTGTGTATCTCGTTTTTCGCCGCCTGCTCCACGAATCCCCCTGTTCAGCAGGCCAAAAAAACTGACCCCCTCTCCCACGCTATCTATCCGGATCCCGTGAGGGGAATGGTATTGAAGTCCGTTGTCATAGTAACTAATTAGGTCCCGGCAGAATTTTCAAGATGGCCTCTCGCAGTGAAAGTCAAGAGAGCGGCGTGAACGAAGATTTGGACGCTGAAAATGTCGTTAAAGTGGACGAACCTGTGGGTAACTTGTCGAAGTACTATGCTCTACCACCAGGTTATTCAGGAACGCCCAAAAAGGGACATCTGATGTTCGATGCGTGTTTTGAAAGTGGAAATCTCGGCAGAGTTGACTACATCACCGAATTCGAGTATGATTTATTTATTCGTCCTGACACCTGCAATCCTCGCTTCCGAGTTTGGTTTAATTTCACAGTGGAGAACACAGCACCTTATCAACGTGTCATATTCAACATCGTGAACTTCAGCAAGACGAAAAGCCTATATCGTGAGGGAATGACTCCACTTGTGAAATCTACCAGTCGAACAAAATGGCAAAGAATTCCCGCTAAGAACTGCTTTTACTATCGCTGCCCTGATCACAGAAAAAACTATGTCCTGTCGTTCGCGTTTGCCTTCGATAATGACACTGATGTTTATCAATTCGCGTACTGTTTCCCTTACACGTATTCTCGTCTGGAAAACTTCCTTGATGGACTGGATAAAAGAAACCTGGAATGTTACAATCGGGAGTTGCTTTGTTTGACTGTGCAGCAGCGGAGAGTTGAATTGCTAACAATCACTTCACCGGAAAACATGAAAAATGATCACAAAAGGAGGATAATTTTTATAACTGCCAGAATTCATCCAGGTAAGATGAGTCCCTTACATGGGCTATACAGGTATGTGCGGCCCCAAAGGGTATGGTTTTTCACCAGTTTTGGTCATAAATAGGGTATCGATTTTAGCTGATTTTGGTCATAAAAAGGGTATGGTTTTTCTACTCTAGCCTTGATATGAGTATGTTTTAAAGCTGAGAAGCCACGTTTGCATCATTATGAAAAAGAAAATCAACAAATGCTCTCACAAATCATGTTTACAGTAATTTAACATTGGTCTCAACTAGGGATCTAATTATAACGCAGGTCTGAAACAGGATATTGATGCACACTGTAAGGTTCATGTCATAAATACGACATCAAACTTTTGGTCAGGTCATGAATAGGGTAGGGAATATGGCAGGTTTTAGTGATAAATAGGGTAAGGGTTTTGAGAAGCGTGCCACACACCCCCACCCAAGTTTTCTGGGAGTACCCCTCCCGGCTGCTTCCACAATCTGTAGTGGGAAGATTTTAATTTTGGTCTCAAACCCTTTTTGTTTAAGTGAAGTTGGTTTGAGAGAAATTGAAAGTTAAGGTGAAACTGAATTGCATGTAGATGATATTTAGGGGTCACAGCTCTGGTATGTGCTATTAAAATTGACATCTTTGTTATTTGCCAGCATTATTTCACTCACTTCTGTTGCAAGATAAGTGGGTAGGTAAAGTCTGCATACGGGCCAATGTGGCCCACCAGGCTGGAGCTTATCCTGGTTTCTGTAGCATGAAGTGACCAGGAGTATTTCTACTCCCCCTGGATGGGATGCTAGTCCATCACAGGGTTACCCCCAGGCATTAAATTTGCTGGTACCCATTTATACACCTGGGTGGAGAAAGGCACGATGAGAGTAAAGTGTCTTGCCCAAGAACATAACACCATGTCCCCGGCCAGGGCTCGAACCCGGACTGCTTGCTCCGGAGTCGAGCGCACTAACCATGAGGCCACCGCGCCTCCCAGAGGGCTAAGGAAGCTCTTAAGAAACACTTGGGAGGCACGGTGGCCTCATGGTTAGTGCGCTCGACTCCGGAGTGAGCAGTCCGGGTTTTGGTCCCTGGCCAGAGACATTGTGTTGTGTTCTTGGGCAAGACACTTTACTCTTGTGGTGCTTCTCTCCACCCAGGTGCATAAATGGGTACCGGCAAATTTAATGTGATGGACTAGCATCCCATCCAAGGGGGAGTAGAAATACTCCTACATGTAGTCGCTTCATGCTACAGAAACTGGGATAAGTTCCGGCTTGGTGGGCCACATTGGCCCATATGCAGACTTAACCTATTTGACATGACTATTTTACTTTGTGTTTGAGTGCTTTGCTAGTGTATATGACTGATATGGCAAGACCATGATTTTGTTCCCCTATATCTTACCAGTCGCCATGATTGTGTGGTACCAGAAAATATCCATGCCCCCACCATGGAGGGAATTTCATGTAAGTCCCTCCCTCCTTCCAGATTTTCCACATGTTTTATGTACATTCCCTCCCCCCCCCCTCCCATACACACACACTTACATACCCTATGCAATAGTTTTGGCAAAAAGTGCGTTAAAGTTAACACTCCCAACACTTAGCCATCTGCACTGCATGTCACTGCTTTTTATTCTTGATCACATACTGTAACATCTGAAGATACACACAAAGAAAACACACAGCAATTTATTTAAACATGCTTTAAAAGAAAATAAATAAAATGGCAAATTGTCAATTGTTACCTTTCTAAACGACTTAGTCCCTTTGTAAATGTGGTACAATTTCTTTTGGCAGACTGATGAGTGTGGACGAAATTGACACCATACTTTTAATCGAAAGCATGATCGCCAACACACTCACCAAAAAAGAGAATGAAATTAACTGCAAAATTACATTCAATTGGACAGAGATAAACAAAAATAAGAAATTCTCAAGTTTGTGAAACTGTACATAACATCATTTCTATCTTTATAAAGAAACTCATTTTCATAAAAGAAATCGACTGCCACTCGGCAGCTTCCAAAAGCAATGGGTGTTAAGAAACGAATGAAGTGCTAATTAATGTTTAACCATTTTGGCAGTTGCCATGGTAATTTTACCTTGTTGTATCGCAGGCGCATGCCCTTGTGGCATAGACCAGGACAGCCATCTTGGCTATTATGTAAAGACCATGTGCTTGGAATAAACCATGAAATCTCCGACCCTGTGGTGATTGTTAGACACGAATTTGACTGTTTCATGTTTGGGAACAATGCGAAAACAAACTAGCGTAGTCACCAGTGGTTTTTGGTCCACATGGGCCCGGACTGCAATGTAGACTGGTAACAAGTAATGGCAGCCATTTCCATGTAACAGCATGTTCTTCACATTTGTTAGCTTCCAAAGTGCTTTTGAAGAAAGAAAATTCATTTCAAATATAATGTGATTCAAGTACACATATTCAAGCTGCTATTTTTCATGTGAAACATCTACTAAGTAGGTGAGAAAAGATTTTTGAAACCAAATCGACCATTTGGAAACCGAATCAACTGTCCAATCCCACCTCCCTTCGGACTTTCCTGGGTCTTTGACCCCCCACCCCTTTGGAATGTCCTATTCCCTCTGTAGTGGGGGTATGGATATTTTCTGGAACCACACATTAGGTGCATCGGTTGTTAACTTGTGATATCACATCACATCCAAGAACTGGGAAGTTCACAGAGTGAAAGATATTTTATGCAGTTACCTGTAACTACATGTAGACTCGAGGTAATCCAATCCAATCCAATCTTTATTTCTAATAATTCTAATAAATATTTTAACAAATTCGACATGCCCACAGGTAGCTAGCTAATCTAGGTGGGTCATGTCTTAACTTCTTAACTAAAAAAAAAAGAAAAATAGCAGGTATACAAGTTTGCAAAAATCAGGCAGTTAACTAAGAAGATTAGGTATACAGGCTTACAGAAATCAGGAAGTAAATTGAAAAGAGTAAGTACAGAAACAAAGATACTACAAAAATACCTATTATTCTGAAAATACATTAAGAGCTTAAGAAAATTTGACCTTTGACTTTTTGAATGACATTTCGTATGTCAAGATAGTAGTCTTCCGAAGACAGAACATCGAAAAGTAATCTTTTAATTTTTCTTTTGAAGTCATGTCTTGGAAGATTCCTTAATGTAAGAGGCATCTCGTTCCAAATTTTTGTTCCAATTCTAGAAAACGAGTTTAATTGAATAGACAGCCTAGAGATTTGTGTGTAAAAGTTGTTCGAAGCAGAGGATCGGGTATTATAGGGGTGAATATTGTAAATGTCTTGAAACAGGTCTCGAATATTTATAGGTGCATTTCTGTGTCTAATATCATACATCAGGTTAGCTGTAAGTTCATAATAAGAAAATTGTAGCGGTAAAATGCCGGCATCGGAAAATAGAGGAATTGCATGCTGATTGCGGTCAGAAAAATATATGAAACTTAGAGCTTGTTTTTGTAATATGTCCTTTTTTTTTAATATGTTTCTGATTGGTATAAATTAACAATGTGTATTCATAGAAACTATCCATACATCCATACTTGTGGTTTTTCCTAAGAATTTCCCTCCAACTGCTCTGGGAATTTTGGTTACCATTAAGCTTCATACATTTCTTCAAAGTTTTTGCTCTAAAAAAAACCTCACCCCCTAGGAAATTACAATCCTTTCTGTGGGGGGTGGGGAGCATGGATATGATATTTCATAGAACTGCACAATGCCAAGCTCATGCATCAAGCCATACATTCACACATTCACGGCAAGAGTGCAGATTCCTTTCCCTACAAAGGCTCCGTAATCAATGCTACATGTACAGTGTAAAGTCTAGGTCACAGGAATGAGGCTTCCTGTTTGTTCCATAATGTACTGGTTTTGAGATTGAATCCTTGGTTGTATTTTAATGGAACAAAAAAGGAAATGATGATTTTTTTTTTCTGACAGGCCTTTAACCTAGGGCTGAAATTAACCATTATTAGTCATGGGAGGCAGGGTGGCCTCATGGTTAGTGCATTGACTCTGGAGTGAGCGGTCTGGGTTCAAGCCCTGGCCAGGGATATTCTGTTGTGTTCTTGGGCAAGACACTTTACTCTTACAGTGCCTCTAAAGCTCCACCCAGGTATATAAATGGGTACCAGCAATTGTTGGAGAAACAAAATAAATTGCGGGCGAGTGACCTGCAATGGACTAGCATCCAGTCCAGGGGAAGTAGAAAAACTTCTAGCTGCTTCATGCTACAGAAACCCGGGATAAGCTCCGGTAGCTATGAGCCAGTCTTGGCTCCAAGGCTTCACTCTAGTTTTCTTTGGAGTAATTCTCATCCAGTAATCCATGTTTGTTTTACATAACTAGCTCGTAGCTCTTGATACTTGATGCATGAAGCAGCTAGGAATATTGCCACTTTCCCCTGGATGGGATGATATTCCATCGCAGGTTACTCTGACCAACATTCTGTCAGGCTGCCCCAACAATCTACATGTATTTCTACCCATTTATACACCTGGGTGGAGAGTGGGCTCAATTTTCGCCGCTCTTGCTTTCGGGGGAGGAGCACAGACTCATTTCCCGAACAGCGGCTGGTAATCTAGCCTAGGTGGAGAGAGAGGCACTGAGAGAGTGAAGTGTCTTGCCCAAGAACACTACTAAATGTCCCCGGCCAGGGCTTGAAACCAGGCCACTCAGTCCCGAGTCCAGTGCACTTAAGCCATTAGGCCACCACACTGTCTCCTGTAGTGTGTATATGTTATTATCCAGATTTGATGGGCGTGTCAACGAGTCCTTGGCAGCATGAATCGAGGTAGTGTTACAAGGTCCATAGTGGAATAATCTGCTGTGTTGTCCCAAGCAGTACCAGCAGTAAAGATTGGTGACTGTGGCTAGTCCAGTAATTGACTCTCTTTTCTTTGTTAATTGATAAAGAAGATCTCTGTGTTTAATTAGTGAAATTACTCTGTTGTCTGTCTCAGGTGAAAGTCCATCATCTTATGTCTGTCAAGGTGTGATTGACTTCCTTGTGAGCAGTCATCCAGTAGCCAGAGTTTTGCGAGATTATCTGGTGTTTAAAATAGTGCCCATGTTAAACCCAGACGGTGTTGTTCTCGGCAACTACCGTTGCTCCCTGATGGGTTTTGACCTGAATCGTCACTGGCAAGAGCCATCGCCTTGGGCTCACCCAACTCTTGTAGCCTGTAAAAATCTTTTGATGCAACTCGACGAAGATGCGAACGTTCATCTTGACTTCTACATCGACATTCATGCGCATTCCACCATGATGAATGGCTTCATGTATGGTAATATTTACGACGAGGAGGAGAGGTTTGAAAGGCAAGCTGTTTATCCGAGGCTTCTGTGCGCTAATGCAGAAGATTTCTCTTTGTCTAACACGTCTTTCAACAAAGATGCTGTCAAAGCTGGCACAGGGCGTCGCTTCCTTGGGAGCTGCCTGGACCCAAAGACGCATTGCTACACGCTAGAAGTGTCCTTCTTCAGCTACAACACGGCAGTTTCTCAAGGAATGTCACCGTACACTGAAGAAGGTTACTTTAAACTTGGCCGCAATGTGGCGCGGACGTTCCTTGACTACTACAAGCTAAATTCTTTGGTGTTGCCCATAAAAAAGAACACATCGAAATCTTCACCTCAGAGAAAGGAATTGAATGGAGATGGTAAACAACGTTTGTCTGGCAGAAGTGAATACAGTGGAAGGCAGTAGAAACAGTAAATCTCGAGGATAATTCCTCCACATGTACATATATTTCAGTTTTAATAACCGTACTCCAAATTTTTGAACTGAAGACAATTTGGAGCCCAAGTTTAAACTGATTGCCTGAGTTGTTTCCATTTTGACTGATAGTTTCCAAAAAAAATAGCCATCACAAATTTTATTTATTATATATACATGGTGATTCATAGGTAACGAACAGAAAAGCTGATTTTAGAAAACTATTAGCTGTATTTTAGCATTTTTTTTTTCTTGTGCGTTTATTCAGGATGTTTTGGAAATTCTGACACGAGTGAGAGTGTAAAGTGTGCGAGCACTGCGGATAAAGAATTCACTTCATCGTGAATTTCATTGTTTTATGTAAACGTATCTTTTGCATGTGTAGGTACAGCATTTTAAGTTTACGGATAAGATGACCATCTGAACTTTACTTTGGTTTTAGATCGATTCGTTTATTTATTTTAGAGACAAAATTCAAGGAACAAACATAAATGGGTGTGATTTTTTGCGGATAACAGAGTTTAAGTGTATTTCTTTTTGTGTATTTTTTGGAACTTAAAAGTCGAGAAATCTGTACAAATGTCAATGCATTTTAAGTCTGCTTGTTACATTAACGATTTTACTCTGAAAACACATCAAATGTTTTCCGTCCACGTTACGCCGGAGAACTTTGAAAACACAACCATCATTGGTCAGTTTGGATTTGTGTTTGAGGAAAACTGGGGCAGAGAAATCACGTGATTACCGTGATGTCATCGTTTTTGAAAAGCTCCGTTATCAAACTGATTTTGCCTTCACTGCACTTAAGGACGTTCGCGCTAATTGTTTCTGCGGGTCCTTACTGCGCAATTCCACATGCCACGTCATGCCACGTCATACATCGAGCGCGCGCGCTAAGATAGATAGATAGATAGGTAGTTTATTCGTATAGGTAATCATACGGTTTCGAGTTCAATTTGAAATTAATTTGCACGAGTGAGTTTTTCAAAGAGCTGAAATTGCACGAGCCGCTTGCTTTATTACCTTTTTTTGCATTTAATTACCTCTTTTTTGCACTGTGTTAAGGAAAAACTGCACTGTTCTCAGCCAATCAGAATCGAGTAATTTTTTCATGTATATTATTAAGATTAAAATCGCAGCCAAAAGCTGAATTAGATTAATCATAACAATAATGAAATGTAATAAAAATATAATATAAATGTACACTTACGTAGCTAAAAATAAATACACTTAAGTACTAAAATAAGCAAAAATAAACTAAAATAAACAATGGTAGGGCAGATGGCCATTGCTATAGCTTTGAATGGATTTAACGATCTTGGACGTTCGGTGACCCCTACTTTTCTTTTCAGAAACAGATTTCATTTAGAGTTATCTTCACATTGTCCAAATTTGAAATAAACAAAAAATCAATGTGGGAACTTTAAAAAAAATTGAAGATTTCTGTCCACGGGACATTGAATCCTGCCATCTTGCGGCTGGAAGGCGCGTGAAACTGTGATCGCTAAATGCGAACTTGTTCTTTAAGGAACCTCACCAGTTGACTAAATTCACCTAATAGGTCCATTTAAACCATATTTGGCAGAGAACATTTCCCTTCAAAGCTCTAATTGCAATATATTGGGACTTGCAGCCACTGTGGTCTTCTTCGCTAACGAAGCCCGATTTACTCAGATTTAGGGTTTTTCCAGGCATGTTCCTTCCAAAACGAAGTCGGTGCCCCCTCCCCCCCCCCCCCCCCATTTTTTTACATTTCTGACATCGCTAACTCATGATCTTTCAATGGTAAAATTTTCGGAAAAAATCGTTGGAAAAATTTCGCCCGAACGTCCTTAACGGAACACACTCAAAGGTTGAGGCATAGGCGCGCTGGTCAGGCAGACCCAAGGTAAATGTATGTTTAATTGTGAAAAATAAAATTACAAAGTTGATAAGAAATGCATGAAATAACATTCTAATGCGCCAAAGCCGGACACGTGAACCACAAAAACCTCTTATTAGCAAAATAGTACTTGGCGAGCAGTCTCTTTGGATCTTCCTAGGCAAGTCAAATAGAGGAAGTAGACTGCGGCTCGCAGAGTAGAAAAATAGGGACCGTGTAGGGGTTTTAAGGTTGATATATAAACAACAATGAAATATAAATGAGGTAAACGTTATTTCAACAATAAAAAAAATAAAATTTCTTTCAATGTGCAAGTGGCAAGGCTGACCCCCGTACAAGCTTCTTACAAACGTACTAATCATGAGCCTTGCGAACCGCGCAAGCACCCAGCTGTCTGATCGATGTCGGCAAAAAACTAATTCATGTCAAATTACATATTTTGCCTTCACTACACGACCGAACACACTCAAAGATTGAGGCATGGTGCATACGTCAGCCAGGCACAAGACAGAAAGCTAAGTAGGGCTTGAGTTCACAGAGAAAAAATTCAAGCCTGCTAGCAAGAGAATGTAGTTAACATAAATTCTCTTCCGATCGCTGTGGCTGAAGCCCAGCGACCATTGCGTTTACGATTTCTCTCCGAAAACGCCACAGATAGCGGGCAAAATAGCTCCAACTGACGTAGCTGAATGAGTACTAAGCCTAGAGATATCAGCTACAATATTTGCGAAAGACTTTTTCAAGAACCGGAAAATGAACATAGATTTCTTGAGTGTAAAAGGTCTTCTAAATTAGTCTCTGCAGCGAGGAGCTGGAGGTGGTGCGTGTTCAGGGGTTCCTTTCTGCTGACTATTGGCTGACTAGCAAGGCGTTTAGCTCGTTTTTTACGGCAATAACAGTAAGGTGTTATATTGGTGAGTCGACCAATACAAGATGTTGTATATTGAACAGGTAGATTCAACACAAATCATACCCTTATTTCAAACTAATCTTAGGAGATTTTGCCGCAGCATTATTGGATGTTCCTTTTAGAATAATATCCCCTAATTTATCAGGGACAAACCATCTAAAACAATATTTAGAAAAGCACTTTTGCGCTGGTACCTTGCTCAATACTAATGAAACATCATCCTTTTCATTATTTAACGAACTATTGCCTTCTATTTTAAAGAAAAATTTTAAGTCTTTTGTTGTATGTTACTTTTAGGGGCACATTATTAGTTTATCTAGATGTACCCCTCTCCTCCCCTTTGCAATATGCCATGTAAATTAATTCAAGAGTTGCATATTTGTATCGTATGTTTATTTTTCCTTTTGAATAACAATACTGTAGTATTAGGCATTGGAGGAACAATTAAAATAAAAAATTACTAATAGACTAAACGCATATAATGGTAGCGAGGAACTTGGACGACTCAAAGTGTTGCAGCAAGTACAGGGCAAAATCATTGAGTCTGCCTGGAAACGTCGAGGTACCCAAGAAATCGCTAGCAAAGGCTTTCCTCTTGTTAATACCTTTCAAGTAATTTTCTAGTGTCCCTGACCCGTTGGAAGCTACCACTGTGGATTTAGGATTCTCCCAGTAACTTATCCACTCTTATGGAATTTTGCGACTCTGAAGAACCAGAAAACGGAAAATGCACAGCAGATATCTATAAGAATAAGAAAGAGGAAAAATGTTAAGAGGGCCTTCGATACTGTGGACCATACAATTCTCCTTTCGAAATTACAAGCTTATGGTATTCAGGGTTCCACAAACCAATGGTTCTCTTCTTACTTAAAGAACAGAACCCAAAGTTAACGTGTTTAGAAAATGGGAATAAATCGTCTAAAATGTTCCTCCGCTGTGGTGTTCCACAGGGAAAGATTCTTGGGGCCCTTCTATTTTTATTATATATAAATAATCTGCCTAATATTGTCTTCAGTATTTCCAACCTAGAATTCACACCTATGATACTAGTATTACTTTTGCTGGTAATGATGTTGATGAAATAAATAACTGTATCAATCTCGACCTAGAGGGAATTAGTGTGTGGCTTGCTGCCAAACGTACTTTAGATATGACAAAGACAAAGCTGCCTAAAAAGATTACTTCTGGTATAAGCGCCATTAAACGTATTAGGCATGCGGTTCCATATAAGACTCTAGTTACCATCTGCAATTCATTAGTCCAACCTCATCTCGATTACTGCAGCTCGGTGTGGGGATCTTGTTCTAAGAGTCTTCCTCAAAAGTTACAAAAATTACAAAATCGTGCTTCACGTTTGCTTCACGTTTGCAAATTACGATCGCAGTACTGATGAGTTGTTACGAATGGTAAACTGGGTTAAACGGGACCGTCAACGCCTTGTTGATAAATCTATAATGATGTACAAAGTTCTGAATAGAATGATTCCAGACTATCTTTGTTCGCACTTTGTCTTCCGTTCAGATACCTTAACGGCCTATAATTTAAGAGAGAGTGACTCTTCGCTTGCCATTCCACAGCCTCGCACCGAATTATTGTAAAAGAAGTCTGTCATACAGCGGTGCTGTGCTGTGGAATGGCTTACCCTTGGATATGCGTCAGTCCCTCTCTTTAAATGTATTTAAATCCAAGATAAATCAAAGTGGCTATGAGCCACTCAACTTGGAAAATGGATCGTTTCTAAACAGTGACAATGTTGATGCCACCAACTTGCTGTTGAAGTTTTAATCCCACTGGCATTGTTCAGAAATAGTGCAAAACGCCACGGTAAGAGAGTACATGAGGAGATATAACACTGAAGAAAACGCACAAAGTTATCGGTCCGTACCGTGAGACCGAGTTACCTTCGTCCGAGAGATCGAGCCAATTTTATATAAGGAAAGTGCCGCTTGTCTGAGCACCGAAGGAAGTAATAGTTCTCATTTTCACATTCCTCTAATTTTTTGTTCTCTACTCTCCCAGTCGTGCAGTATCAGAGATTGTTTCTCTTTTTAATATCTTTTCTCTTCTTAGAAATTGAACAAAATGCGTTCAGCGTTGAGTCACTCTACCACAATGATAGTAACACGTTTCGTCCGCTCAACAAACTTAAGCCCTGTTCGAGAGGGTTAAGTTTGACGAATACCCCGTGTTGTAATAGCTTTTTTCCCTTCCTTTTCCAAGGCGATATTAAGGACTGCAAAACTACCATACTTGTGTAATGTCATTTCTTCTATTTATCTACTTTTTGTTCCTCATTTCGCCATGGCCGTATTTATGTGTATTTATTTACCTTATCGTACAAATAAAGAACGGAACACGTCGTTCGAATTCTCGTCAATTCTCTCGACTGTTGATCTTTCAAAACATTTAATCACGGCTTGAATCATTCGAAAATTTATACAGCTCGACAATTTTGTGACAAATAATAATGTGAATTGTCTTCTTATTTCTTTTGAGGCAGTCGAGTATGGTTAAACCTGTATAAGCGGACACTTTCAAGAAATGATAGACTTCTATAATTACAGGTGGCTTCTATTTATAAGAAAACGTTCCTGCGAGAGTTTATTCAATGTCTGGCATTTCTGCGATAAGATATCGTGCTTAGGTCAGGATTCAAAGAATACCTAACTTGACACGGTGCAACCGACCAGGAAACGGCTTTGAACGGCAGATGTTCAAAACCCGGGTGGGGGGGACTTATGTATGCAAAAGTTGATAAATTTTCGTCGTCTCGGATACAAATCAAGGATATCGATTCTGGTCTCACTTAGGGTGTTGACGACGAAACATCACAATTTGTAGCTGCTAAAGTATCGTTTAGGGTGCACTAGAAGACATAATGATTAAAAGAAACGCTCTTATTTAATTTTTGTTTTCAGGCTTGATTTCTGCTGATCTCTCGATTACGCGAGTCGGGACTACAAGTGCCCACGGGGTCCTCTCCTGAACAACAGCTAGTAATCGAACCTATTCCGTTTTAAGTGGTATCTTTTAGGGGCATAATGAAGCTCAGGAAACGTTCACACAAGTCTCCCGTAGGAGTTAAATTCAAATTTTCCGAAGAGCATTCCTTGCCTTGAAGTTTCATATGCCGGAGCTCCCCCCGGATTTCCAAATGTCTAACGGGAAGTGATGGAGTCAAAGAGTGAAGGAGTGAAATGGGATCCACCACTACAACTGGGAAAATAATAAATATTTTCCAAGTTAAAAACTATGATTTTGATAGTTGATTTTCGTAACTTTTATTTTGTTTTTATACACGGCTTCCTTGTAAAGCAGGTTTTTAGCATTTCTCCTATTGTAATAGTTGTTAATAATTTTAGTTCTTGGTAGTTAGATTAATTTAATTATTTTAAGTCCTGAAGGAAATACCGGGTCTAAATAAAGATTTTACTATTAAAATATATAATATATCTATGGAACAGGCAGCAATGCACACAATACTGAGTATGCATTTAAATCGTTTTTCGAGTAAGTAAAGCCACTTTGCCCTCCAGGCAATAGATTTCTCACGTATCGCAATACGAATAACAGCATACTATTTTCATGGGCGTACCCCTCTAGGGCGTTTGTACATTGACAACATAATATACCCCAATGAGGGTACAAAATACTTGTAATAAATCGTCCCTCAAGGTCTCTCCTGGATGCCTCTCAAAGGCATAACACGTTTAACTTGATATTACTAACAAAAAGTAAGTACCATAATGCGAATACGCCTTATCGGCACAGAGTGGCAACAGCTGCAACCTCTAGCCTCAGTGGAATCAAAAACAAGACACTAGAAAGCTTTTACGAGATAACTCGGAGTCTAATCTGAAAATGATGCCAAATTTCCGTAAGACATAGGCTAATCAAACAAATGCTATTGGAGGCCTACTCTGGGGTTTTAAGTCGCCTTAGGTTGCTATCGGTTATGCAATATTAAAAGTTTTCGACACACTCAAATTGCCCCTGAAGAATGTTATTAGACTTGCAACTGTCATGTTAGGGTAAACTCCACTCCAATCCTATGGAGGAGGGGGCATGATGGCTCAATGGTTGCAGCAATGGACTCCTATTTGGGATCATTGCATTTTGTTCGTACTCTCATAGAGCCTCTCCGCAAGGGAGGGCGAGGGGTGCAGCAGAGGCAACCTCAATTGGTGCGCTTTTGATTTTTTTTTCACCCTCGTTGCTAACGCATTGGAGCCATGTAAAACTCCCCACTCACCTTAAAGGGCCCTAGTCAGCCACACCTTTGTGTTTGTTTACATACAAGAGCTTTGCTATCTTATTTCGAGCATGTCGAGGCAAAAAGATTTAACTTTACGTTACTATGCAATATCAATAATGTTTGATGGCATAAGAGAGAATAGCATAAGCTGGCTAGGGTTCTTTAAGAGGCTGAAGACCCGACAATTACTGTATTATACCTCAAAGCCATAGTTTCCCTATACATGAAAAACGTTATAATATTATAATATTATAGCCCTCAGCACCTGTCTAACCTGCTAACCCCATGTTAACAGGAATAATTTCTACTCACAATCTGATGTATACTCTCTTACAGATGGTTTATTATTTCTGTTAAGTTTGAAGTTTTACTTGCATTTCATTGTAAAAGAGTCATGTTAATATTATAAAAAAGATGACACTGTGTTATCATCAGGAAATATATTAAATATGGAAAGAGGTAACAAATGACTATACTATAATTTTATTTAAACTTATTACTCAGAGTTTCGTAAGATGTTACTCAGGAATCAAATCATTTTCGAGAACTTAGCTTGCGGTGTGCAAACAAAAACAGTGAGAGGTGTTCCAAATTGTCAAGGTAAAAAGAAAAGAAAGATATTTTGGGGTAAAGCCTCAATTCTCTCTGGTTACTTTAATTTACACTGAACAGATATGGTTATATTATCCAAAGACAACTGAACCAAACTGAGTAAATACTTTAAATACTTTACTTCATCGCCCAGAATGCTGTGTGTCAGTGTGTCTGGTAAACTGCCTGGTATATCAATTTATAGTGTTTTGCCGTCAAGTATCGTTCTGGGCATTTGTAATGTGTCAGGTGGAAACTGGTGAAAGTTTGCAAAGTTTAGTTCCCTCCTGAAAGGAAGTGTTCTAGCAAAGGAACTTAGCGTGTGTCACTCATTAGAGTATTGGATGTTATGTCTGACTGTGATCTGCGATCAGGCGTCCTTTTTTTCGCGGCGAAAAGGAAGTCGAAGGAAACAAAATTCACTGTTCCCCAAGGGACCAGTCATTAAGTGATTTGTTATATAGCAAAACAAAACAAAAGCAAATTTTGAAAAACGCGCCGAGATTCCAGCATAATATAATAATAATAATAATATACGTAATTGGCCACTCCCCGTCGGGGCTTTTCAGGACCAATACAAACAAACAATGACAAATTAATATTCAAATAAACATAACCAGGTTAAGAATCCCAACTGGCGGGAGGCAGACCAGTTGGCTATTTACAAGCGTAACCGAGAAGTTGAACTCGGGGCTTCCGAGAACAACAACAGCAAGCGGTCAGAACGGGATTTGAACCCGCGACCTACGGATTTCAAATCCACCGCTCTAACCACTCGGCCACGCTGCCTCCCTCCCCAGCATCAGGCCACCTCTGGTCACGTGCAACAGCGGTCAACATTTCGCGGGTAACAGTGAACTGTTACCCGTTTGACGTCATAGTTTTCGCAATGTTGCCCGCTCATGGCATTTGCCAGGAAACAGTTTCATTGTTAGATGTCATGTGACCATGAACTAGCTAATGAATCGGCGCGGTGTAGTGGGAAAAACGCCAGCTATATAACAATGGTTTTTTTGTGATATCTGTACTAATTTTCATGCTACCTTGCTGGTATTTATTGTTATTATTATTCCTATAATAGTAACTGTTCAGTGTTGTAGTAATGCTTTCTTTAAGAGTATATATTCTTAATGGTTTGAAATATGGCCTACGTTGTTGTTTAAAAGCTGGTTAGCGCTAACTCAGGACTACGTGAGAAGTAACATTTTTTTTTGTATAGAAATATCTTTCACTATATATGGTTGTGCAGTTTAAGAAGGATCAAGATCAAAACAAAATACAAATAACATAAACTGAAAGAAAAATTTACAAAACTGAACTCTAAATTCTCTTTAATTTTGGGTGAGTTTCATCAGGCTTTCTACAATTAACCCAGCCCTGGAGATCGAGACTGTGGTGACTTAATCGTGGACCAGTATTGGTACAATATTGGTTTATTGCAAGAGATATATGGAGAGACTTTTGCTAAGTTCAAATTTATATCACTCGAGTAAAATGAGTCTCCTCAAGTCGCCTAAAAGCTGATTTTCACTAGCGACGGAGTGGGATTCGTAGTCGTAGTCGGAGTCACAAGAGAGCTCATGACCAAGTGAAAATCGAAAACCGGAGTTGTAAGCGAAGTCATAAGCTCGACGGAATCGAAGTCTGAAAAATCAGAATCTTTCTATTTCTTCGTTTGCTTTTGCTGCGAATCCTTGCGGCTTCTGTCGTGAGTCTTTTTCGGTGATCGCCTGACTATAACGAACAACTAACGATTACTTTTGCTGCGAATCCTTGCGGCTTCTGTCGTGAGTCGTTTGCAGTGATCGCCTCAGTGACGAACAGCTAACGATTGCTTTTGCTGCGAATCCTTGCGACCTCAGTTGTGAGTCTTTTGCGGTTATCATCTGACGAACTCCTGACTACATATAGGCTTCTGTATGGATTTTTTTGCGGGGATTTGTTAACGAAACGTTAATACTGACAAATGTAAGTGACATCTGTTTGTTTCGTAGGTTTATTTGTAAACAAAAATGACAGACACTGGCCAGCTAAAGGATAGTAAGGGTTTTTAGACAAGTGAGTTATAAGCCTCTGGCTCGGAAGATTGTGCAAACACTTCCCACGTCTTGGACATTAAATAAATCATAAAAATCATCATATCCTCGGCTTACCGATTAAAAGTTTAACAAAATAAGTGATACATCAATTATCATCATTATCTTCATCATCATCATCATCATTTTTAATATCAGTAAGTTAATATTATGCTTAGCGGAAGTCGTCGACGTTTATTTATAAGTTGTCACAAGGCTGGGGATTGATGTCACGTGTAGGGATATATATTGCGAAAAAACATCGACAGCAAGCACTTATTTTAGGTATGATGTAACAGAGAATTAACTCTGAAGTGTAAATTTTAGTGCTAATTTAACCCATGAATAACCCACTGGGC
>CM042753.1:13021031-13031787 GCA_022496165.2 Catalaphyllia jardinei
GTTTTAGCAACATTTAGACTGAGCTTGTTAGCTTTCAGCCAACGGCTAAGGTTATTTAATTCAGGCGTTAGAGCTAGCTTAAGTTCTGTTAACGTTTTAGCAGATAACGTAAGGTTGGTGTCATCGGCAAACATTCTTGGTACGGCGCCCCGCAGGGAGTTGGGAAGATCATTAATGTAAATTAAAAATAGCAAAGGACCTAATATGCTACCCTGCGGCACGCCGCAACTAAGGGTACGAGCAGATGATAGTTTGCCACTGACATTACATCTTTGGGTTCGGCCACTTAAGTACGACGAGAACCATTTTATGGCCGCCTGATCGACACCCAAATATGACATTTTACGCAAGGTGATCTCATGATCAATGGTATCGAATGCCTTAATTAGTAAGGTCAATAAAGACAACGCCATTTAAAAGGCCATTGTCGATGTTTACTGACCAAGCATTTGTTGCCTCAAGCAAAGCCGTGAGCGTACTGTGTAGAGAACGGAACCCTGATTGGCAACCTAGTAGCAATTTATTATCATCTAGATAATGGAAAAGTTGATTATAAACAATTCTTTCGAAAACTTTCGAAATTATAGGGATTACAGATATTGGCCTGTAGTTGTTAGGGTCAGATTTAATGCCCTTTTTAAAAAGTGGAGTCACTTTGGCCGTTTTCCAGTCGTTTGGATATATCCCAGTTAGAATAAACTTTGAGAATATTGAGGTAAGAGTGGGTGCGACGATATTAGCAGCCATTTTCAACAGTTTACTCGGAATCATATCAAGACCGGTGGCTTTCTTTTCATCAATTTTCGACAAAATGTTAGAAACAATATCAACACTCGGAATTTGCAGAGAAAACGAATGGTCAGTGGGCTCTAAATAAGACTCAGGATTAGCATCGACAACAGGAATATCTTGTGCTAATATTTGCGCAACATTAGTAAAGTGATCGTTCATAGTTTCCGCAATATCCATAGGGTTACTTGCTATTTTATTATCTACTTTGATCTCCAAAATATTCGTTGACTTACCACTGTTACGTGAAGTTAGCTCGTTGATAACATTCCATGTTTTGCGCAAATTACCTTTGCTGGCTTCCAAGTTGTCAGAAACATAGAGTATTTTTGCGAGTTTAATAGCGTTATTTGCCTGATTTCTTGCGCACCTAAATTGATCCCATATAGCCGGGTTGTTGGAGGAGATCGCCTTCTTTTTAAGGAAATCTCGTTTTCGGATTTTGTTCAGTAACTGTCTAGTAATCCATGGAGATCGTTTTTTTCGAATTCTTTTGGATTTAAGTGGTGCGTGTTTGTCGACGCAACCAAGAAACATTTCCTTCCATATACGCCACATTTCATTGGGATCAGAATACAAATCAACATTGGCCCAAGGTAGTTGATTGAGGTCACTTAAAAATTTCCCTCTGTTAAAGTGTTTAAATTGCCGTGTTTCAATCACGCGAGGGCCAGTACGGCAGTATTGAGTCTTACGTGACAAAAAAACAAGATAATGATCACTTATGCCAAGGTGAATGACACCGGAATTTGTAACCTTCTCTGGGGAGTTCGTTATGCATAAATCAATTAATGTTTTTGAGTCCGGGGTGACACGTGTTGGTTCAGTGATTAACTGACTAAGACCATATATATCGAAAATGTTTATCAGATGAGAAGAATTAACTGCAATTGCTTCAGGCAACAAATTGCAGTTGATATCACCAAGTAAATATAATTCCTTATTTTCCGCGTCAATTTTTGCAATAACATTCTCAAATTCGCTAAATAAATTGGGTGGAGAACTTGGGGGTCGATACCAAGTACCGACCAGAAATGGTGTACTTCGTGGGTTACTGATTTCAACGAAAACACACTCCAAAAGATCATTATTTAAATCATTGCGTATTCGATAGTTCAGATTAGTGCGAACGTATGTACATACTCCACCACCATTCCTTCCGTTAATTTTACGATCTTTTCTGACTATTTCAAAGCCAGGTATGTATACTTCGTCATCACGTACTGTAGAGTCTAATTTTGATTCGTTGATATGTAAAATATCAACTTTTGAAGAGGACATAAAAACTCTAAGTTCATCAATATGAGACAACAGACTATTAATGTTAAGGGACGCTATGGCTAAACCTCGACCAAAGATTGTGGGACAGATGGACTTACCGCAGTCGGTATCCTTATGGACATCAGCCGAGTCGGATTCCCAGACGGCAATATCCTAATCTACACGTAAATGGTTAATGAAATTTTGAGCTAGGCGCGTGGTGCCTTTCTTGTTATTGAAAAAAAAGTATGATTCCCAGAGTACTTTTCTGCTTTTCCAGATATGTAACAGCAAAAATGGTGGCTTATATACTTGCAGGGGTCAACATCGAACGGAACAAGAACTTATAGCAAGCAACATAAAACGGTACGTCTTGATGTTATGAATAAACTGGCTTCTAATGTTGGCCTCAGTTGTTCAAAGGCTGGATAACGTTATCCACCGGATAAATTGCTATCCAGTGGATAGGTGTGAACAAACTGAAACAAACCACGCTATCCACTGGATATTGATTTATCCGCTGGATAGCGTCATGAAACCTTTGAACAATCGGGGCCAGATCTTTCTTATGGTTTCTATGTAAGGTGGAGTGGTTATGCTTGCTGGATTAAGGCTCAGTGGGGGAACGTTATTTTTGAAGAAGTCATCCTAATTCTTAAATCAGTAGAATCTGAAGCGGCCATAGTTTTCTCAATTCACGCACGAGGTCAGTAGTAAACCCAAATAATACGCAATAAATTCAAGAAACAATGATGTCAGTGATCAATCAGTGTTCAATTTGTAACCAAGTGAAGATTTATAGCCTGTGAGCAGGCTCAGTCTTCGCGGGGTGCGGGCCTGTGCAAGCAGTTCACAAGTTTAATCAATGCTTTACTTCGGCCTGGTCAATACACAAGTGTTTGGAAGCTCGCAAAGATGATCGTCAGCGGAAAACTAATCATCGCCTTGTCTTTATCTAGGATTTCATCTTTTTAATTTCCTTAACAAGATCGGATCCTTTTACAGGTTTTAAAGTGGTTTCCGTTCAGGTGATTCCACCGTTATGCAGCTCGTTTACATTCTTCATGAAATGTATGAGGTTCTTGAGAAGGGCAGTTTTTCTTGATATATCAAAAGCTTTTGATATATAGAGTTTGGCATCATAGCTAAATTAAGAAGCATTGGAGAAGAAGGGAATTTTTTCAACTGGTTTACTAGTTATTTTTCTTGTCGTAAACAAAGAGTGATAATTGGAGGGGTGCATTCCGATTGGCGTAACATTGAAGCTGGTGTTCCACAGGGATCCGTCGGTTCTGGTCCATTATTGTTCATTATTTATATCAATGATCTGCCAACTACTATTACTGTACTTCTAATTGTTTTCTATTTGCCGATGATTGTTTCTTGCTGGAAAAAGTCGACTCTCCTGGTGATTTTGTTTCTAAACTTAATCATGACTTGAGATCGATATCTGACTGGGCTAAAGCGTTCAGTGGTTGGTGACCATGAACGAAACTAAGACTAAAGCAACTGTTTTTTCGGCCAAAGCAGACACGCAAACCAGTTCATCCTCCACTGATCTTCAACAATAATATTATCGAGGACGCGACAGCTCATGAACTGCTTGGCTTGACTTTATTGTCTTCTAACTTAACTTGGCGAGCGCATAAGCCAAGCCATTGAAATATAATTTGAGGCGTTATATACTCGAAATCTTATTCAAATCCTTGGTACGCTCATCCTAAGAATACGCTGATGTTGTTTGGGATTGGTTTTTATGAATTTGATAGTAATGTGTTAGAAAGTTTACAAACAGAAGGCGCAAGGGTTGTAGCCGGTGCCTTGAAAGGGACAAGCTGGGTATCTCTCTTAAATTAACTTTTTTGGGTCGATATCAGTGTAAGAAGAAAAGTCCATAAACTTAGTTTGATGTATAAAATGGTTCTGCGACCTACGTCCAGATTTCAATTCGTTTCTGACAGATCTTCATTGCTAGGAATCTTTGCTTACCTTACGTTCGTCAATTAAATGGTGGAGCAATCTTCCGTTAGAGATACGTACATCGTCTTCTCTAGGCAATTTTAAGCACAGTCTCTTTAACTAATTGCAGTGTCCAACCCGTAAATATATCCTTTTCATATTGGGGATCGTTCAGTGTCAATATCGTATACTAGCTTGCGACTAAATTTCAGTGCTCTGAAATACCACCTTTGTCAGCCGAAATGGCCAGCCTGTCCTCTTTGCGATGCACCCGTTGGAGATCCTAAACACAATTTCTGTACTGCCCATGCTCTGCTTCAAAAGTTGTTTGCCTCTGCTGCACAATTACTCGGAAATAAATGGCATTGTGCTTCCGATAAGAAAAGAATTGATTGGTTCTAAATGGTCTTTCTCTCGATAATTTTGACACTAAAAAATGTTATGCCGAGTTTTCTCAGCACGTCCAATCTTTTATTTGCTTGTCCTACCGTTTCTCTTAATTTCTATTTCTTTGTGTATGGTTTGTCCGGGCGTCACGTGTGGTGTATACATTGTAAACAGCATAAGCTCTCTAGATGAGCTCTTTTAGCTCTTAGACCAACTGTTGTATTGTTTAATTAAAAAAAATAGGTAGCAATGTGTTTGTTGTTAAAGATGGCAACCCTGCTCGTGGTCTGGCATGGGAAACTATAGTAGAGTCGCTCAATAAAATTGACGCTCCAAAGTTCGATCAACTTAAAGACAGAAGAACAGTGAGAGAGATGGGTGCTTCGGAGGAAGAAATTCACGAAGATAATGAGCGAAGAGGAAAAAGAGAGTGGAATCTAGATCTCTGTGGATGATTTGGTAGAAAGAGAAGCGCTGATTAAAGAATAGGATACTGCGACAGCTGACGCGGATCGTGCCTCCAAACGACAGGATAACGGTCGACGTCATCCGAAACAAAGCGATGAAAAACTCAAGGGAGACAAAGAAATGCAAATACGAAAAGGATGGATCTCAAAAACAGCGCGAGTCAGGCCAGAGATGTGCACAGCCACTCGTCGATTTTCTAAGAGAGAGAAAGCTGATGCTGATCGCCAAGTGCGACTAAAGAAGCTTGATATGAAAAAGAAACAGGAAAGCCAGTAGCAAGCCATGTAATCCCTGCTGCCGGGGAGCAGCAGAAAATAAACGGAGCGCTTCTTACAGTATTGCAGAAAGTAATTGCCATGTTTCAGTGTACATAAACGTAGCTAAACTTGAACCTTGGTACTCTTAACAATAATACTAATTTCCACATAGGCACTCTAAAGTTATTGGAAATATTCCTGTAGTGTTGGAGGCTCAAGTTCAGAATATTCAGATGTCTGATTGCCATATAAACAAGTTATGGCGTTGCGTAACACTGCACAGACAACATACATTTTGCCCGCAGTGCTAAGTCCTATCTTCAGTTTCTTTTTGTAACTAAGACTTAAAAGAATTTATGTCACCAAAGATCCACTCTACAAGGCGCGTACTGTGCTCATTGCTGTATTATATGCTTCCATTAGAGCTGCAAGATGGGCTTGTCAAAATGGAGCCTGGAGGTGAATGCGGAGGGGATTTGCGGGATTTCCATAAACACGCATAGGTGGTCTAATTGGTAAAAAGGAAAACCTGCCTAGGTCATTTAACAATCCAGAATCAGCAAGCATCTCAACATCAAGTTTACGCCCCTCTGAAATGCGTAGAAAATGATTAAAAAAGGATACTTTAAAATATAAAAGCAGTAGTTCATCAAAGAAATTATTGTCTCACAAGAACCCTGTACGTATATATTTATATAGGAAAAAACGGTGTTCACTACATTTCTCTTGTCAAATTTGGTCTAATCAAGAGAGAGCCCCATGTGATATCTCTCACCTGAGAGTACTGGCATACATGTGAGGCCTGAAAGTTTGCCTGCCTGACGGGGATGGCCGGCGGGGAGGCCTTTGCGGTGCTTAAAAAGCCCGGGGGTTTCCGTCAAGGAGGGTTGGGACAGACAGCCCTGGAGCCTGGCTACCAGCTGATACCAACAGGGCCCTAAGGGTTTATTCCCTAGGGGTGGGTTGGGTCACAACAGAGTGGCTTTTTTGTCAGTAAAACTGCGTATTTTCTTTGCAGGACAGCCTTGGCCAGTCATGCTCTGCAGGCTTAGCGGCCGGCAGCCAGCCAGACAGACACAATCAAGGTGGGTGGGTAGGCTGTGTGTTGACACACTGCCTGTGGTTGATTGAACGAAAAAGACTGTGCATTTTCCTGGAAGAGTGTTAGGGTGGTTATGCTGAAATTACCCCTGTTTTCAAAAATCCTGACAGAGGCGAGTGTAAGACTTGAATCTAAAGGATCTAGAACAATGCAAATGAACAATAGAGCAATGCAAATGATATCGCCAATTGATCCATTGGGTAAAGTTCAGTCCATGTATTCTCTTGTGTCCATCATACGCATCTCTTTGCCCACTACCGGGTCTTGAAATTGTCCGAACACTCCCATCTATGAAACTAAAGCAGTTGTCCAGTAGTTAAACGTTCCTTGACACTGCTTAAGCATACCTCTGAAGAGCGTTTCTGTTCCAATCTGTGACCAGATGTGAGTGGGAATATAATCTAACACTCCATTTGAGCAGTCAAGCTTAGGACAGATACTGGACGTGCAAATCGAGGAACTATATCGCTGCATCGACAAGGGTTGCTTGTCCGCCTAGCTAGCAGGCACAACCCTTCGAGGCCATCACATTGGCTCCTAAGTCGGCATTTGATCACGGGAGGAATTTGTAATACACCGGGAAGACGGAGGAGATCATCAGCCTTCTCTTTTCGAAATTCCGCCTTGCAGTCAGCTAGGCCCACATCATCTAAGTCGAACTTATCATACGACTCGTAACTGAGATCTGGAATTTTTCGAATGATACAAACAATTGTGAAGTAACGAATATTAATCCTTCATCAGAAATAGTGTTCTCATTGTGAGATAGTAATAGCAGATCTCGGACACTTTGAAACTTGTTCATTTTTAATCAAATGCTTTAAAAACAAATCTGGAAGGACTGTGCTAATTGATGGCCGTCTATTGCCACCGCTACGTGAAGGAAGCTGCTAAAAGGAAGGAACTTAAGCACCAGGCTATTTTGCGACGGCGACGGCGACGGCGACCGGAAGTCACTTTTTGTTCCGGTAGGCGTTCTGGAGTTGTCTGTCAAGTCGCCTTCGTTTCGCGCGAACGTAAGAACCTTCATTTTGGCGTTATCTCTAGAACGTGAGTATTTTTCTTTCACTAGCTCGTCTCAAAGTTTTTGTAACATTTTATTTTGGGTCTGTTACCTTTGTAGAACTATTTTCTTTCGTGTTGTTCAAGTTGTATACTCAAACATAGATAAAACCACGGACATTTTCATTTCTCGTAGCTTTGAGCAAAAGATGTCGGCGCCCGCCTCCGATGGAAAGCCAAAGTAAGCTTAACTATTGAGTCTTTCGAAAACATTTCAGCAGAAAATATTTTTATGACAAGTTTACATTTTTTCTCGACCGTCAGTCAAACAGCTGAAAATTGTCACATTTTTGCTTTTAGAGCAATGGAGTGGACTGAAGATCATGATGTTATTTTTCTTCGAGAAATCCTGGCGAGCGATTTGTTTTCATTCACAAAAGGGAGTGTTGCCAGGGGAGAAAGGTGGGAATCGATCCCAGAAAAGTTAAATCAAGTGAAGACACTCAGTTTTCATCTCTAAGATAAGAGGACAGTAAGAGACCGATGGGTCCTCCTCAGAAAAAGTATAAGGCTAAGATGCATCAGGAAGAAACTGCAAGTGGAATATCCGTGGACGACATGTCTGAAATAGATGTTTTACTTGAAGAACTCGTCGCGAAAGAAGAGAGCTTAAACAAACTTAGTGATGCTCAGTCAAGAAAGCAAAAAGAAGATAAAAGCAAGGCAGAGGACATAAGGCAGAAAGCTTTAGAGCGATACAGCGAAACGAAAAAGCGCAAGTCAACAGAGAATGGCGATGAATGCGAGGAGAAACCGAAGCGCCAAATTAAAGAAGAAGTGCCCGCACCGAACCACTAGTTGAATTCATGCCAGAGAAAGTCAAGACTGAGCGGTAATTGCGACAACAAGAGCTGGATCTAAGAAGACTAGAGCAAGAGCAAAATCAGCAAGTGATGGTTAGTGTCTTACAGCAACAACAACAAACAAATCAAGCCATTCTGTCGGTTATCCAAAAGCTTCTTGAGAAGAAAGAATGACATTTTCCCTAAGTATGAACATGTAAAGTCAGTGTTTATTTATTTCATCAAAAAGACAGGTATTTATTGAAATTGATGTCTTATTATTTATATGCGTTTTGTGAATTCGCAAAAAAACAAGTTTATTCATTGTTGTTGTTACAAGTCTAACCTCTGCACAGTGGTGACTACTAAGAAGAATTTAAATACTTAATAAATTTGTGTTTAATTAAAATGGCCTCCATTTCTGCTCTGTTTATTTGAGAAATTTATCTAAAATAATACTGCAGTGAAGGAGGGTCTAGACCAAAAAACTCTGAGGTTTTGTTTCCATATAGTCAGGTAATGGCATTATTAAGAAGTGCACATACAAGATACATTTTTTCCACACTACTCATTCCAATTTTTAGATTTTTCTTAAAATCCAAAAACTTGAAGTCGTTGATGATGTCCCCAAAGAGCCACTCCACGGTTACTCTAACAGAACTCATGTCAAAACTGTATTGCTCCATCATCGGTGTTAGGACACCATGGCGAAATGGTGCCTGTAAGTGTACTCGCAGTGGATAGGCAGGATCACCATAAACACTCATGGGCTGGCCAGTAGGGGAAAATGCATTCCTTTCCAATTCCTGGAGAAGATTAGAATCTACCAACATGCTTGCGTCATGTTTTCTCCCCTCTGCATACCAAAACAGATAAATAAAATTAATAAATTAATGAAATATTATGTGACAGCTTTATATATTCATGGCATCCCAGTGAAGATAACTTACCAACAGGCCCATACATATTTCCAATAAGTCCATTTGGTAGAGGGATGGACTGAAACTTGAGTGAATGTACCCGTTTATGGCCATTGTAGACTATTCTTTGGTGTTGGCCTGGGCGAGAAATTGGTCTTGCCGTTCCATCAATAAATCCAAAGCAATTGTTGAGAGGTGCACCTATCTGGATACTCCAGCATCGGTGGACTCAATATATCAAAATTCCATTGTGAAATACGATGACCATGGCTCAAAAAATATGATCCATCACTGTATTGGTAATCATACTTATTTCAGGAACTGGTCTTGCAAACCGATGAATCATGTCTGAATAGCGACATGGATACGAGAAGCGCTTCAGAAGCATACAAAGCCCTTCAGTTCGGTCACACGTTGTTCGTTGTGGACAGCGGATGGTGACTGGTAATCGAAGAGCATTTGCCAATAATGTTATGTCCTGTTTTCGCACTCTGAACTCCGCTAAACACTCAGATTCATCCATTTGGTCGAAATCAAACTTTGGGTAGGAGCTGTACGGGAATTCTGGATTCTTGGAACTATAACTTTCGTAGAAGGTCAAAAATTCTTCGTCATTGATGACTTTACTGTCGTACATAAAAAGAAGCGCGTTACTCATTTCACTGAAGGATGACATGCTTTCACACAGCTAATTATAATAAGACCGAACAGAGTTTGCTACTGACGTCGTTGCCGCAAAACTCGTCAAGCTGCTTAACGTTTATATTTTGGCGGAAACGACGTTGTGCTCTTCCCAGGCTCTTTCGGTCGCTAAAGTTTCCTTTGCCTCTGAAGCGACCGGTGCTTAAGTTCCCTAGTTTCTATTTGGCGGGAACAACGTTGTCCTCGGTCCAGACCCTCTCGTACACCGCCGTCGACGTCGCTCGAATAATACGAGTTGATAAAGGTCTCCACTATGAGGCCATATTGTGCAAGGAAAATTACCCGGATAGGTAGTACTTGTCCGTGAAAATTTTTATCTGTAAAGAAGGGGAAAATAAACAATTCAAGTTGTATTAAGTGGGATTTTTTCGTTTTTTTTTTTAAGTTTTACATTTTGCTGTCACGGTTTTCATCTCATAAAATTGAAAAGAATTTAATATGAGTTTTGAACTGGCGTGCGGAAGAAAATTTTAGCGGTGAATAATCAGGGATGTAATAGAGTGTTTATGACGTTCATGTCTCGGAACTATCTGAACTATCGGTAATTTGGTTTTATCAACTGAGTTGATAATGTGAATTAGCCACCGTAAAGAGATTCAGAAGCTGACGTTTCGAGCGCTAGCCCTTCGTCGGAGCGAATCGAGGAATTGTGGGTTGTGTGTGGTTTATATACAGAAGTATGGAGCTACGCTATTGGTTGGTGCCTGGCAACGTGAAAAACAGAATAAATTAGTTAAATGAAAAACGTTCGTTGATACCGTGAGGATTAAGAGTGCCGATTTGAAAAATAAATTTTTGTTCTAGAGTTTTGCGGCTTTCTGTGCTTCCTTGATGTAGGGAGAGGCCGCAGACTGTCATATGTTGCGTAGAATGATTCGGCAGATTAAAGTGTCTAGCGACTGGTTTAGATGCGTTTTTGTCGTCTTTCTCTACGTCACGAAGATGTTCCCGAAATCGGTCGCCTAGTCGTCTACCTGTTTCGCCGATATATAACTTTTTGCAAAGGGTGCAAGTTATACAGTAGATGACATTGGCTGAGGTACAGGTAAAATGATCAGTGATCTTAAT
>CM042753.1:13031797-13049504 GCA_022496165.2 Catalaphyllia jardinei
ATTAAGATCACTGATCATTTTACCTGTACCTCAGCCAATGTCATCTACTGTATAACTTGCACCCTTTGCAAAAAGTTATATATCGGCGAAACAGGTAGACGACTAGGCGACCGATTTCGGGAACATCTTCGTGACGTAGAGAAAGACGACAAAAACGCATCTAAACCAGTCGCTAGACACTTTAATCTGCCGAATCATTCTACGCAACATATGACAGTCTGCGGCCTCTCCCTACATCAAGGAAGCACAGAAAGCCGCAAAACTCTAGAACAAAAATTTATTTTTCAAATCGGCACTCTTAATCCTCACGGTATCAACGAACGTTTTTCATTTAACTAATTTATTCTGTTTTTCACGTTGCCAGGCACCAACCAATAGCGTAGCTCCATACTTCTGTATATAAACCACACACAACCCACAATTCCTCGATTCGCTCCGACGAAGGGCTAGCGCTCGAAACGTCAGCTTCTGAATCTCTTTACGGTGGCTAATTCACATTATCAACTCAGTTGATAAAACCAAATTATCTTGTAATACTCCCACCGACGCAGCACCACAGTTTCTTTAGAAACTTACCCCCTTTATCTGAACTATCGGTAGTTGCCCCTTGGAAATTTGATGTTCTTAAAACTAGCACAAAATTGCCAGCTAAGAAGCCAAGCTTCTCGGGCAAATATTTGTTTTAAGAACATAACATTTCCTCGGGGAAACTAGTTCCTCGACAGAACACTCTATTGTTTAAATGTAGATAGTGAGTAGCGAAGCCAATACTCGTGCGCAAAGGTGAAGACAATAAAAGCTTTTTACAAATTCTGTTAAGGTTAAAGAAAGGATATGGCCAAGACAACACTTGGTAATTCATAAAATGCATTTGAAAGCATGTTATTACTTCAAGTTAGGCGGAAATAGTAGTGGAGCAAGCGATCGCGTGACACTTGGTTAGTTAAAAAATGACTTGTCATCACATAGTTGACAAAAGGCAGTCTTTATTCTCAGCCTGCGTTTTGTACCTAGTCTAAAGTCTGCATTCTGCATTCTCTAATTAGTCTGCATTTTGCACCCGGTCTGCAGTCTGCTTACACTGACCGAATTAGAAACAATTCATACTTTACGTTAGTTTACTTTACATTAATAATGTTACAGCGCAATTATAATATGAATAAATGAAAGAATAGCTAACACATGCTGCTGGGAAAACCTAACAACATCAATAAACTTCGCTAACAACGTAGGCTACCAAAAAGAGTAAATGAAAAAAATAATAATAATAATTACAGTGGATTAAAAAATGTCAAATAATTCGATATAAAACTATGCAAATAAAATGGTAGATATAAAACTATGTACAAATTAAGATAACATATGATAAATTAGGATGATGTCAATACACAGGAATATGAAATATATTACAAATATACCATAAACTATACACAATAAATGTAATGAGATGAGTGGCTAACATCAATAACTAATATATTCAGTCATGGCGATCTATAGTAAGACAATTCAATCTTAGGTGTTTCTTAAACATTGAGATTGGCGAGGACGGCAGGCTCTAACTACTTTTCAACTTGTTTGTCAAGATCTGGCCACCATACCTCTCTTAGTCGAGATGTTATTCTTACCATTCCTTGGTGACCCTTGTGAGCACGTTAAATGGTTTGATTCCACAACTTCTCTGGCAAGAAAATTTTGTTTCACTTTGTGACCAGCTGTCCATTATCCAGAGTTCATCACTAACAGCTTTGTAGGTTGTTCCCTGGAGTTTCGACCAATCACCAGAGGTGATCATGGCGAACCAGTTGCAGGGTAAAATCCCGCTCTGATTCTCTCTCAAAGGTGGTAATGCTGCAGGTATGGCATCAGCAACTATGGTGTGTGGATATTCTTCTGTCTGTTTGATGGCTGCGTCAAGTGCACTATCTACTGGCAACCTGCTGAAAGCATCAGCAGCTTTTTCCCTACCAGGGATGTTTGCGATGTCATACTTAAACTGTTGCATGTATAACATTTTTCACAGCTCCACTTCACCGCCAAGGCTTCCTCTTAAACTGAAAACATCTCCTTTGTAGTGTAGTTAGCTTACGGCTCGCATAGAGTGCAGGTCTGTGCTGGCCATCTTCTTGCTTCTGTTCCAAGAGACATCCAATACCTACTGGAGAGGGATCTGTGGTGACACGAGTCTCTGCTCCTTCTTTGAAGAATGCCATGACTGGTGCCTGCGTCAGTTGCCTTTTGACTGCTTGGCGAGCATTTTCTTCAGCAGTGCCCCATCTCCATTTAGCATGTGGTTTGGGGTTTGGTCAGATCCCACAGTGGGTTGGCAATGATCGCGTAAAGTTTTAGATGAACCTTGAACAATATTGCATCAAACCAAGAAGCTTTACAGCCCTCATCAGGTATTTTTTACCCTTACTCAGTTAACACGTTTCCAAGATACTCTATGCTACTCACACGTGGCACTCGCATCTGGCACTTGTCATGGTTCAGTGCCAAACCACTCTCTTCTAGTTTCTTCATCACCTGATCCAGCCTTTCATGAAACACGGATATCGTCATGAATCTTGTGTGTTCCAGGGCAATCTTTGAGGATTCAAATCTAAATACTTTTGCCCCTGACATTTCTGTTCCTTATGACTTTTACACTCAGAAGACGGCCCCTCATTAATTTCTAGCCACAATTTGGGAAATTGTGGAGTATATCCAGAATGGTAGCGTCTAACTCAGATTCACCGTACATCTGAATAGCTCGCGTGAACTTGTAATTCAAATTATTGTGGCCTTTTGTCAATAGGAAATAGTCAAGCTGATTTCGACTGATGTATCATCTTTGGCGTCCCTTGCAGAGCCTCTTCAATAGTAGGCACAGGGTGCTTCTCTCTCTGTACTGCTCGACTGGCCTGCCTCATGTCTAAACATCACCATTTGGTTTTTCTTCTACCCCCGAAGCTGCCATTTACAGTTTGAACTCGGCTTTCCACTTGTCCCAGCGCTGTGCTTACGTACAAGATAAACCACTTAATGTAACCGGCACCCTCGTAGCCAAATGTAGCGTATGCAGATCAGAGATACGTTTTAACAACACAACGATTTTAATCCTCCGTGAGAGATTGCGCCCGTTTCTACACGGTCAACGCATCTCGCTGCAATTAGCGTTTCCCCTACTTCCTTTGGCGGTTCTTGTGTTAAAGGCATGCAACTCCGGCTTGCGCGAAATAAGATTTTCCTACTGGCTTTTACGACATTGATGCTCCAGCCATTAACGCGTACCTGGTCGTAACAACAGCATGTCAGCCGGTGGCATCTTTCTTCAACATGGCAAACAAACCGCCGAAACCGTCACTGTTCACCTTCCGCGCTTGCGTATGTTTTTCGAATTTCAGATCGTCGTCAATATTCTTCGTTCTTCTCCTTAAGGCCTCCCAGAGATCTGTGTTAGGCAACACAACACTCCCAGCTCCTGTCCATCGTTACACGAAGTTTATATCACCTTCCTCCTTGTTCCCTTTCTAGCTTTACCATCAACTATCTCTGCCCATGTCGCCTTCTCATCTCCACGAGCATTCTCCTTCCATTACTGAAAGTGTATACACCTTTATCACGTCTTCTCCATATATTTACATTTGTAGTCCAACCTCGCTTCTCGGGACTTGCCGGGACTGGAGCAAGTGGTCCTTATAGTTGAGAGTCCGAATAAACGAAAATATGAATATTGATGAGACAAAACTGAATTAGGAAATCGGAAGTTTATGTGATATGGTAATGTATCGTACAATTAATCTTCTTGCAAAAACTTTGGTCTGAAAACGTCCCCTCTTTGAAAACCGCAGGGAATAATCGAAGTTCGACTGCATGTATCAGTTTCCAAGTCACCGTGACTCAGAACGAAAGATCTTAAACTAGTCCAGGGCACCTGTTCATCTCATCAAATGCTCCCCATCTCTTTAGAAGTAGAATGGTACGCAAAATTTGGTGAACACGAGCTCCTTCAGTGGAGTATAGTACATGCACACCAGGTATGCTGTAGCACATATAGGTCCAGTCCTTGATTGAATGGCTCTGCGGAGAGATAGGACAATTTCCCTGGTCTGTGATGACCATGTTCAAATGGCGTTTCTGTGGTACATTTGTGGACTCTAAATAATTTGTTGTCTCGCTAGGAGCAATGTCGCTCCGAGGTCCAAACATTGAAGCAAATATGAATTAGATTAATAAGAAACAATAGAAATCTTAAGATACACCATATTTAATCAGAACTCAGTAACCAATTAATTTCTTATCAAGAAATAACCCCTTTCGCCCACCCCCCTTCCACGCACCCTCGCCCCCCCCCTCCCCCGCCTCTTGAAAAAGAGGACAAACATTGGAAAATTTGGAAAATATCAAATCAACCAGTCTCCGAGTACTTAATTGCTGATAGCCTGCAAACAGGCTCTCCGTATGTTTTTTTTTGTTTTGCTTTCGAATAGCTAGGGGGCGCGCGCGAGAGAGGAGAGCCTGCAATGGTCCTTGTGCGATTTGAGCTCTGCCTCCTTTTCCGCTTGACTGATCTTTTACCTCGCGTCATTGCTTGACTCGACGAAAATAGCCACTGTTGCCCATAGCAACCGAAAACACGAACAACACAAGCCGACATTTCGGTAAAAAAATCCGAGAACTATTGCCTGAAAACTAAACCTTAAATGGGAACATCTTTTCCGAACTTTCCTTACGTGATTTAGACGAAAAAAAGACCTCGGCGGGTTAGAGAGGAGACCAAAACAGAAAACAGAGCAGACAGCCCAGCTGACAGCACAATTCGCTAATTATTATTCACCGCATGTTTTTCAGCAGGAAACTAAAATAAAGCTTGCTTCTGGATAATATCAGCCTTAAAATCCAGCAAATGGTCCCAATTATAATACTCTGTATCCTTAGAAATGTCCTGACTACCAACTCTGAAAGATTTTGCCCCAAAAGGACCATTGCAGGCTCTCCTCCGCCCGCCGGCCCCGCGCCGAGCGTCGCCCCCGCCCCCCCCACACACACACATAGCTTTTGACCGCCCGGTATTCGAAAGCAAATCTCGGAATAATCCATACGGAGAGCCTGTTTGCAGGCTAGCAATGGTCCTTGTACGATTTGGGTTTTGCCCCCTTTTCCGCTTGACTGATCTTTTACCTCGCGTCATTGCTTGACTCAACGAAAATAGCAGCGGATGCCCATAGCAACCAAAAACACGAACAACACAAGGTGACATTTCGGTCAAAAAATCCGAGAAATTATTGTATGTAAGCTCAACCTTGAATGAAAGCATCTTTTCCGAACTTTCCTTAAGTGATTTAGACGAAAAAATAACCGCAGCGGGCTAGAGAGGAGAACAAAACAGAAAACAGAGCAGACAGCATAATTAGCTTTTATAATTATTCACCGCGTGTTGTTCAGCACGAAACTAAAGAAAAAAGCTTGCTTCTGGATAATTTTAGCCTTAAAAGCCAGTAAATGGTCCCAATTTACTCTCTGTATCCTTACAAATGTCCTGACTACCATCTCTGAAAGATTTTGCCCCAATTTTGAGCAAATAAACATTCCTCCGTGACCCGTCGGCAACCGACTGAAATCCCTCTGCTCATTTATTTGACATGTGTCAAGTCGAATTGGCCAATCAGCAATTTACGTTCAGAATCTTATCTTAAATACTCAAATCGTACAAGGACCACTGCAGGCTCTCCTCTCTCCCCTCGCCTCCTAGCTATTCGAAAGCAAAAAAACCCCTACAGAGAGCCTGTTTGCAGGCTAAAATACTGGAGGCATAGAAAAACTCTTATTAAAAAACCCCGTTAAAATCTTCCGATTTCAAATAGTTTGCCCCCTCGGAAATCACTGATATGGATTTCTTACATTATAATACGAAAACCTTCATGGTGGTTATGGTTAATGTTAAAGGAGCTACGTCACGGTTAAACGGTTTGAAAAACTTAGCCTAAATTTTTCAATTTCTTTGTTTGTAATCCGTGTCAATCGTCTCCATCCTTAACCATCTTTGCTTCTTTATGGTTTATTATTATCTCTTTGGCGCTTTTCCATCTTTGTTAAGTGTTAATTTCGGGTTTCTTTCAATTTCAAGGTAACTTTGTCGATGGTCAAAATAACTCAAAAGACTTTGACGTAGCCCCTTAAATGAAACAGTGCTTGCTTTTTTAAAGTAAAAAGAGGAGTCACAGGTATTTTAAGCCAAAGAAAACAAACTCTCTAGATGTAAAGTTGATTAACAGGAGATGTTCTCGAAAAGGGCGATTGCGTGACACAAACGTAACTTGATAACTGAGAGTACATCGTGTATTTGACGAAGATACAGTTTTGGTGTCAGTTTATACCTAGTCTGCATTTTATACCCAGTATGTAGTCTGCAATGAACATTTTATACCGTGCCAAGTCTACATTTTATACCCAGTCTGCAATCTGCAGTCTGCAGTCTACATTTTATACTGACCGTGACGTTTTCCTATTTCAACCTGCCTTGATACCTATTCCTCTGAGTCTCCTACCACACGGCGACAATGAGTATACACGGCGAAGTCCAGGTACAAAGCTTCATAAGTACACTAAAACGGTGGCAAACTATTCATCGGCGATTTACAGCAACTGCACAGTCTTCGCTATTTTAGCGGCATCGGATACAGTAAGCTTAAACAAGCCAAGAAGTGTAAAGGCCCGTTAAACAGGCGATTTTTGTCGCGGGAACTCGATGCAATTTCTGTCGCGCTAAAGTTGCAACTTCAAAATCGCACGTGTAAACCAGGTGCGATTTTTAGTGCGACTTATCGCCGCGATATCGCTGGGGTTTCGAACATGTCTGAAACTTGATTCGATTTTGCTGCGACAAAAATTGCATCAAGATGCCGCGACAAAAATCGCCTGTGTAGACGGGCCTTAAGAACCTCAACTTTCGCGCGGATTGATTGATTTCTTCCACATTATTTTTGATCCAGAGGTATTTTTCTGTCAGAAAATTCGACGATTTCGAATTTTTTGTCTATTTCGTTCGTGATCCGAATGTGGCGTGTTTCAGCTAGCCAATCAGAATGTGTGTTTTGTGTATTTCACCATAAAGAGAATTTTGTATTCAATCATTAAAGACATTCTTATTGGCTAGTTAAAACCACGCCACATCCAAAACTCGAAGCAGGAAAGTACCTTAAAGATGTTGTGACTTCCGTACACTGAAATTTGAAATCTGTTCATGTGGCTTCTAATGTTGTGGTTATTTGCATAAATTTTATTTGAATTGATTGGATTTGTATGAAAATTTTGTTTACGGTCATTGACCATCATTGTAGCCTGAATCTGTTTGTTATACTTCACGAAAATAATCTCAGTACAAATGTCTCTTAGAAAACGTTTTCGCTGTCAAAATGAGTCAAATTGAAGGAGATATCGGCCAAAATCCAATACTTTTGCTGTATTTCTAGCCGCGTTTGACCCCAAACCAAGATGGCGCCACACACTGGAAGGTTCTTTTCTGTAGCCATTAAAGAATTGGTTCCTGTTTTAAGCTGTGCGTCTATCGAGCCACAGAAGAATTCACGTTTGGAGAGGAGGACTACAGAGCTGCGCCTCGAACAGATCTCCTGTGCACTTAAAACTCCCCGTTCATCCAAACCTCGATAGACGCACGCTAAGCATGAAACAATAGCTGGTTGCAACAAGTCTCAACAGACACATGCAATTGACAATGGTGAAATGTACAAATGCTGGCGGGCGAACAAAAGTAGCTAATTAAACATATATTGCTTGCCACCAGAATGTGCGGCAATGATGCAACGTGAAAACCACCTATTTTAATTTAAGTTGTTATTCACATTTATAGCCTCACTACTTGTGTGCTTTGAGACTGAGGAAAAGTAAATTACTTGGACGCTTTTATAGGTTGTATTTGAACTTTTCGCCATTTTTTTTTTTTATTCCTTCAGGAAATGATTCTCTGAACCCGGTTTTAAACAACTTATCCTGAATCCAAACTCGAGAAAACAATAGCCTTGAGTGAAAAGAATGGCTCTGCGCCCGTTTGTTATTTTCTGCACTATGGTACATTTCTTTCCGGCCATCCCGGTCCACAACGGAACTCAACGACGACAACGACGACGCCAAAGGAACACAAACATTACATTCGCGTTTTCTGAAAACATTCGCGATGATTTCTTCTTATTTAGTTTGTGTAATGTGGGCGAACTATCTCGGAGCTGAGACACCTCGTTTTCGTCGACGTCGCCATTTATCAAGGTCCCTAATGGCGTGAAACGACCAAATTCAAGCTTGTTGTGGAAAACGTTGGCACACGGTAATTCATTTTCCATTCTTTTCTTCTAAACTTCATAGTTTGGTAATCGTTTCACTTGTTGAACGAGTTGGAATAATCCGCGCGAAGTATTGTTTTACATGAACGCAAATTACGTTCTCGTAGCCTTCGTCAGCGTCCTTGTTTGAGTTGCAATTAGCAGTGTTCAGCCGTCATGGTTGGACTTGTAAGGTCTATGAACGAGATTTGATGACATAAAACAAAACTGAACTTTGTTTATGTGAAACGACTGAGAATGTGCTTCAAAGGAGTTAATAGGAATCTTTTCTTCGTGCGTTTCATTGTTTTGAAATTTTGCATTCTCAAGAAAAACATTTTTCTTAGATAGTTTCACTAGTCTTGGCGTGAAACCTTTTAAAAATTATTTGTTGTTCACGGCTTTAATTTCGTGCTTGAAACTACTTGTTGCCCGAAGTAGAAAGACATACCGCGGTAGCACTGGTACCTGCGCTGAGCGGCATTCGATGCAATCCAGCAGTTTAAGTGAGTTCCATTGATTTGGCTTTTGTCTTCAACTCAGCTAGCCACGAAAGAACCTTTTATGTTTGTATATTTCAATTTTAAAAAGGAATTTGATCTTTGAATTTTCGCTTCTGATCTACTTTGCATGTGCTTTTGTGTATTGATCGAAATTTAATGTTGATAACGATCGAGCCCAATATCGCTCCGGGTGAACACCAGAATTTCGTTGTATACCGCTGGGTTATTCTTGGAATGATCCGTCAGTAATTACGGTACCGACAGGTACAATACCAAACTTCTTGAAAGCAATGTACTACAATTCTACCAAGACACCGGCGGGTTTTCTCTTTTTGTTTAATAAACCTTATTCCTTTTCTATTTTGTTTACGCAACAGGGTCAATCTGTCGGTCAGTTTCATCTATTTTAGGTATAAAAGGAATCTCCGCGATTCAATAGATGCGAGGCCTGAAGAATTTGTATGTCAAAGCAATCAGTTTTGCTTCATCAGTTGCGGAGAACTCGAACAAAGTGCTAATGTTACACTGAACGGCCTGGTTGACTGCACAGTTTAATTTGATTTGTGTTAATGTAAAGGGCACATGCAAGCGTAAACGAGTGTGAATAAAGGAAATAAAAAATATCAAGCGAAATATCGGATAAACTTCTGCAACTAGGCACATTAAAACAAGGATAATAGAGCTCTCTTTAAAAAAAAAAGCAAAACAAAAAGAATCGAGCCAACCACGGACACCCACTGTTAAGTCAGAACCTTCATCTGCTTTGTAAGCCCCTATATTCCCACATTTGCACCAAAAAAAAAACCCTCGATTAAATTGAACCCTTCTTTGAGCGCATACGGATACCTGCAACGATCATTTCCGTTGTTAAAAACATGTACTAAATGGACACGAGAGATTGTTTTATGTCCACTTTCAATTGACAAGGAAACCAGCTACAACATCTTTGTGGATACCTCTAAAACTGGAGATATCCGTCTGGTGGATCGTAACTTGTAACGTAATCATATAAAATGCATGATCTCAGCGATGGACAAAATATGTCTCAGTGAAGACATGAGAAACTTAGGCAACATCCCTTCTTCCTCAAGTCAGTTCTCAGTCAGTTATATGAAAATAAACAACTCGCCGTAAATTCGTTTAATTGGAGTGAGGAGCCAATTAACAGTAGATAAAAATGATCTTTTGAAACATTGTACACATCCCAATAAATGAAATTGTCAAAGCACGCGAGGTCTTGATCTTACGTTCAATTGAATGGTTTGGATCTTTAATAAGACGAATCCAAAAGGAATCGGCTTTCAGTAGACATCTACCATCTGTTAAATGTGTCCACTTGATACAAGTTTGACTATACGGATATCATTATACAACCCGACTGCCAGCAAACGGAAAGAAAGAGGCAACTATCAAACAGAGAGATGGATCTTAAAAAGTAATGCGTCTTTTCACAAACCCCTGCAGGCCAAGGGCAGGTCTGACAAAGTTTATGACTGCCGTTTTAAAACATAGGATCAAGTTTTAAGTAACTCTCTCTCAGCCAACTTAGTAGGACAGTGCTCACCGTAGTCTTTTTCATAGCAGTCCAAGTTACATCTTTATTACCCTCATATTGCACGGGTTCGATCGACTGGTGATCGCGACTCTCAATTTCCGTCCAACCATTCCGTAATTTATACGCATACTCCGTAACAGAACGAATCAACATTCGGTGTAATTTGTTTGGAATATGCCTGTCGACTTTAATATCGAATTTAATGCATTTCGGCATGTTTAACCTCGTGAAAGTTTTCCTCTAGACCTTCCGAACGAAGGCCCTAGCTCCAAGAGAGGAGGTTGTTACTAGGGCTTAGCCTAACTGGGTGCATTGCGAGACCTCGCCAAAATATTAAACCCCAAGAAGCATGGGATGATTGATCAAGGTGTTCAAAAGTCATAGATGCAGAGTTGCCTATCTGCATTGCATTGGTTCATTGATGACATTACTATGACTCTTTTAACGTACTCCCCATCTAAGTGATCATGGGAATGATTTATCTCCTTTGATACCCTTCCCTTTCTTGCCACTAATCTTTTCGTATTGCGCGCCACAAACCTTTTAAAAGAAAAAACCCTCGATGTCTCTCCCTCCCTCCACATAGATGTCTCAAAATTACTCTGTTTTCTGATCTACCGGATTTCAGGTTGAACTCCGCTCCCGTAAAAAATGGGCTTTCGCTGAATAGAGACACTGGAGATTACTCCGTCAATTGATTCACTAGTTTTTCTCTGCGGTTCCTTTATTTACTGCTCGGTGTCACTGACAATTGGTTCTACAGCACACCTTCAATAAAAGTTAAATATTGTATTCCGTAATACACCTTGTGAACAGTTAGTTATATATCCAGAAAACATTTGGTCGCCACAGAAACAATATTACTGCGACCGTACAATTGTAAAAGCAAAACCAAATTCATTATTCTATTGTAGCTAAACGATAGCGACATCAAGTGAATCATTGGAACATACGTGTACCAAAAGCTAATAGCGAGACAGTGCGTCTTGGTAAGTCACATTTTCCAATTCCATTTCGAAACAGTGAATGAAAGAACCATTCTGTGGAAGCCACCGAAAGTCACATTTATCTCCTTTTTTACTTGTGTTTTTGACTGAATGAGAAAGTGGCGTCAGCTTTTTTGGCAACACCAAGTGATTTTGAAATCAATTTCGGCACTCAATTGAAAACTGCTCTATTCTTATTAAGAAATAGCTCTAAAAAATTCTCAGATCAATAATCAATAAGGAATTGCAAAATCGTAAACTTCAGAAACAAACAAAATAATTAAACTCTTTCTGAAAACTTGATGCCATCATAGGGCCTTAAGATATTGCTTCCTTAATTAATGAAGTCCTTCAACTGAGAAGGTACCGAATTAAAAAAAAAACATATATAACAAATGATTTAAAGCATACTGAGAAACAGTGGAAGTCACTTTAAAATAGAAATAAAATTGCACAATTTCTCACAATATTATACATTAAGGTATCAATCCCTATTCTGTTAATTGTAAATTATTCTGGTAATTTTGTCCTCTTCCGAGCTGCACAGCTGCAAGGGTAATTTGTCACCTGTCGAGTGAAGTCGCATAGCCACTGCTTTACACGCGAGACGCACTCTCGATTTACGTCTTCGTTGGAGCGCAAAATTGAAAAATATCTTATTTTATCAATGTATAATAAAACAATTATTGAATTCCGTTTTTGTGATATCCAGAGTAAGCAAGGGCAAGGTAAGTGTTATCAGTCCTTCGGCTGCTAACACTTACCTCGCCCTTGGTCATTCTCATATCACAAAAAACCTTACGCTATAATTGTTTAAAATGCGCCTTTACGACTGGAGAGGACAGTCCATGATTATAATATGTTGAAATCTAGGCCGTTTACATAACGAAATTTCAGTTCTATTAAATAGTTACATATACCGGTCAATTCTAGGTCTGGTAAGGTTCAAGGTCGCACCGGAGTGAGATCTATCCTCTGAAATTACAGAAATGTTATTGTTTCGCTTTAGTAACAAACGTGCAGACAGTTTACAGTTTTGAGTGCGTTTCTGAAAGCTTTACGCAGGTTAAATATTTCTTTACTTCAAAATGCTCCAGAAGATACGTGTTCTCACTTTATAGCGCGAGTGTTTTTGCTAGTCTGTACGTAATCAATTTATTTCTCTACAAAGTAGAAGTGTCTGCTGCTGCTTGAAATCCTTTGTTGGTAAAGCCTCCATTGGCAGCTTCCATTTCTTTCGTTCCATTAACCTCCACATGGTCCAGCTCTGCATTTGTACGTTCAATAGTTTCCATCATTCTCTGACCGGCATAGGCGATCAGGCCGAAGAAGGCGAATCCGAAGACTAATATGCCCACGGACATCCCAATTAGTGCTGGACTGAGTGGGACGATTACGAAGGCGGTGAGAAGAGAGATTGTGTCCAAGATGTAGATTAAGGCAGCAAGAACTTGACGATGAAAGTGAGTTCCAAGGATGGAGCCTAAAGGAGCCATGAACATCACAACTGGAGCAGTCACAATGATGTAGTTCCACGCTTGAATAGTGACAGTTTCTTGAACAACCCGGCGCCAGAATAGGCCCACCAGAGAAGTCCATGCCATCATGACAACTGATGTTGGCGTGGCTGTCTTCTCAGTCACACGGAACAGGAGCGTCAAGACGCTGAAGCTGCAGATGTCCACTCCACCCCCGACAACGGCAGTAAAGAGGCCACCGACAAATCCACACAGCAGAAGAACGAATACCTTCCAAGCCTTCATGTTAGGGATGGTCTTGTAAGTCTTGCGCTTGTGGTAGCGATTGAGAAGAAAGAGAGCGAAGGCGAAAGAGAACCACACGCAGACGAAAATCATTTTCTTTACTTTTGCACTGACGTACGGATCCACAAACTCTAGCCCAAGTATCACTCCGAGGACTCCTCCGGCGAAACAAAATACTATGGAGTGCATCTCAATCTGCACTCGCATCCAGAAGATGACAAATGTTGCTGCTGACATACCGCAGGACTGAACCATAAGTGCCACATCGCGTGCCACTGATGGTGAAACATCAAAAGCAAGGGTCAATACGGGAAAAGCAACTGCACCTCCACCCTCGCTGGTCATTCCTGTGAAGAAAAGTAAAAGTTACATTAGCAATCGTGTATTACTTTAAAGATGTCGCATGTAACCTTTGAAAATGATGGTGATAAAATGATTCCAAAACTACTTTCTAAATAGTTTACTGAAATGTCCTCGTTTATTGCCTTTCCGTACAGTACTGCTTAAAAATCAATAGTGCCATTTCATGGTGTGTTACTAGAAAGTTACTACTTAAGTGCCACTAAATTACAAGCAATAACGGGAAGAAAGATTGAGAAATGGTGTGTTGCCGAAAAGACAGGTGTCTACCAGACACAACTCATGCTAACATAGGATTCAAACAACTATGTCAGAAACGAAAAGTAAGTCAACTACTACTTAATTTCATTTTAGGGTGTTGATAGTCATTTTGCAGGTCACAGCTTACACTTGAAAAAATTCTGTCGCCTTAGCTGAATTTCTTTGCAAACGTGAATATTCGCTAAACACAACCAGTGCTTTCAACACAGGTATGTTTCAGAAGTTATTTGTAGAAATAGTCTTCACCTGCAACAGTACCGCCAAGAACCATTGTCAAGGTCATGTAGTATAAGTCAGGAAAGAGAGCAAACCAGTTGTACTTAATGGCGCAAGTCCACCAAACAATGTGACAGAGTCCCGACGCTATGAGAATACCAACGAAAAGACGGTACTTCACCATAAGCTTCCTGTGCCATGGTGCATCAGGCTCTAGTTCCTCGAGAGCCTTAACTTGGGTCTCAGTCACCGCCTGTCCTGAAAGGTACGAAAATTGGCATTAGACCGGCTTTAATATGACTATCAAGACGTCAATGAAAACAATTGCAATAATCACTAAAATTGGCAATATGGCACATGAATCTCAAACTATATGTTGCCAGAGTAAGAGGTCACTGATTGGAATCTTGGCGACGCCGTGAACGTTTTGCCTTCGTTTCTTGTTATTTATTACTTTACTACAATGAACACCCCGTTTGATTTCACACCAACAATGTAACATCGATCATATCTTAGTTTCAGGTGAGTGCTAATGTGTGCGAGAAATTGTTTGTTAGATGGGGTTAAAATTTATGGTGTGCATAACTTACAATGATTGCGATGTCGTCACAAAAACATAACGGTGTAAGTTTCCACTAAAATGCCTATAAGCTATACGAGATGGGTAAAGGATCCGCAATATTTTCCCACAAATCAAAAGAGCCCCATAAAAATTCTTGTTGAAGTATAAACGTTGGCCGGAACACAGCGTGGTAAAATGAAAAACATTCCTGAATAAACTCTTTTTTACTCCTTCGTCAAGAAGGCAGAGAAATCTTTTTCGTTCAATTCCTAATAATGATCTTCCATTAATTGTTTTCTTCTGATCAGTATTCTCCAGTGACAAGAGCACTTCGCAAGTAACCGCAAACTGAATGTTTCTGCTTCTTCGTGATAAACGTAATTTACAAACTTAAAACTTGTCCTAAACATTCTACTTTGAATCTCACTGAAATGTGAGGACAACTACGTAATACGTAGAAAAGAACTACTTTAACGCATTTTGTGACATGATAGCTACGGAGTCTTCTTTTTTGCTGTTTAGTAGACTGTGCACATTCTTACCTTCCCAAAAATATTTCTTGAACCATTGCGCGGGAGTCCTTCGCCCTCGTCGAGGTGCTTCACCAGACGCGTTCTAAAAGAAACAAAACCAAAGTTCACTCTTTGTCGATATCTTGATGCAACTTCAAACATCCTTTGCTATTCATGTACACATGCATGTCAAGAAAAGCGCTAGCATCTCTTGCAATTGCTGTCATATTGGGTAAGCCAACTGGGTTTGCTATTAACTTTCTCCTTAAATGAAACTTATCAAAAAGTATGTGCTTGACTTCTAGTTGCTTTCAATGCTCTTTCTAAAAACCATCCTATATGCCACAATGTATAGAAGAAAATAAAGTTGTTAAATGGAAATACGGAATATTTGATTAAGAGCTGTAGATGAAGACTATCTTATCAGAAAGGGAATTAATACATTACATGTGCGTGTACCAAAAAGTTAGCTGAGACTTTTTGATGATTCATGTGATTCTAAAAATGGTCGACAACCCCGAGCACGTATACCAGCGATTTGGCGTAAGCCATCATTGCTCTGCTAATATCCATATACTGTTTCGGAACTAAAGAAGAATTTTTGTGAAGTTGTTTATGGTAAAAGACTTAAATGGCTGATACACCAAAATGTTAGTGGCATATTTGTGTTTTAGACCAAAACGAAAGGAATTCGAAGAAACACCAATTCATCAGTTTAAATTAAAAGAAACACGATTCAGAGAAGCAGATATTGACCACCATTTCAACAAACACCGGCATCAGTATTGAATGTTTACTAAGGAGTTCAGCGTTACTGAAGATTCTTGGAAGGTCTTATACAAAGTCAACAGAATATCCCAGCCATTAATATACAATATACGTGCACACTGGCTTTTTGACTTCTTTCAGGCACGGTATCCATTCATCAGTTGTAACCAGGAGCGTATCTTGGGTAGAGTTTCTGCTCAAACTCTTGTTCACTTGGACGTTTTTGCAAGCAGAACATGTATTTTTGGTCATTTTTAATTTTTTTTTCGGTACTGCCTCGACTTTCAAACGAACTTATTTTACATCACATATTTTGTTATATTTTATGTTTGACTCAGCTTTAAGACAAATTCGGTTGGTTCTTAGGAAAAAAAGACTTTCTTTTTTAATTTCTGTCGATATAGCTGAGACCAGGCCAGATCGATTTTCTTCTCGGTATCCTTAGCTGCCTTCACTCTGAGCCGTCATGGTTGAGAAAAGACGCTTGCGCAGGCATGACTCAAAGTACTTTTTTGTTCTTTTCACGTGTATTTGACAGAATTTGAGTCATGGAACATGCTCTGATCACGTGTTTGACATATGTTTGGAGAAAAAATTGTCGAAATGCGGTGCGTTAGAGAAATCAGTCAAGCGGTCCATCGTTATGCAATATATCCCGGATTTTTTCAGTTGAAGGCGAATTTCAAATCCTTTCTTCAAGTGTTTTCAGGGACGTGAATTCAGCGCTTTAAAGTAAAAATACTTCTGACATTCTTTCAATCTACCCATGCATCGTTTTATAACTTATTCCAGCGTTGTTCACGACAATTTTCTTGTTCGAAACCGCTTTTCGAGAGGCACCTTAAGACAAATTCAGTTGTTTCCCTAGCGAGAAAAGACTGTTGTTTCATTTCTGTTGATAAAGCTGAGACTAACCCAGATCAACTGTCCTCTCCGTATCCGTAGCAGCCTTCACTTTGCGCCGTTATGGTTGGGTGAACAAAGCTTGCGCACGCATAACTTAAAACCCTTAGATTTGTCTTTTCACGTGTATTTGAAAAAATATGAGGTTAACGAACAGGCTCTGATCACGTGTTTGACAAAGGTAAATATTTTCTTTTTTGAAATTCGGTGCGTCAGAGGAATTAGTCAAGCGGCCCGAGAGGACATTAGCATATTTCCCGGCCTTTTTCCTTTGAAAACGAAACCCTTTCTTCAAGTGTTTTTCCCGGTGTTGTTCACCGCTATTTTCTTGTTCGAAACCGTTTGTCGAGGGGCAGGTGAGAGCACCAGCTTCAGAAAGCACCTGAAACTAAGTTATCTCCAAAACGGTGGTCTAAAAGAGTTAGTAAGTTACCACTGCTTGACGTAGGGCCTTAATTCAAGCAACGCAGAGGTGGTAAATGAGCTTTTTGTCGCCTCTTCTAAAACTACTTCTAAGCATTCATGTTTTCGGCGAAATGTTCAAAAAGCAATTAAAAAGAAAACTGTAGACCTTGGATTTCCTTGCAAATTGACATAGATTCAGTTTGTATCGTTGGTGTTAACAAAACGCAACAAACAGAAACCTTTCAACTTCTATTGATACCATCTCATCTGCGGAGTAACAACGTCTCTTGTCTTTAAGATGCCTTAAGGTATAACTAATCTCAGAACTTACTGCATTGTTTGAGGCCTGGTTGTGGTTTCGCTCAGAGCTGATAGCTGGAGAGTGTGGAGGTCTCTGACTGTAGCTGATCCCGTTGATTGCAACTTCTGCGCTCATTGTTTCTCTCGCTCGGGCCTAAATTAGCACTCTGTCCTTAACAAGGAAGCTGCTTTATCACTCTAAAAAGATTGACAGAGTAAAGAATATCACCAACAATATCAAACAGATGTATCTTCTTCCCTGGGGACCAACTAGAAGAGCTAAAAGACTGCCGACACT
>CM042753.1:13049514-13092641 GCA_022496165.2 Catalaphyllia jardinei
TTGAATTGAAGTGAATTGGGCCAATACACTTTACTTTAATGCAGGTTATTTTACACTGTTACAAGTTCTTTTGTTGGCTTTATTTAAAGAAAAAAACAATTACAGACAAGGAGAACTTAATCAGGGACCAGTTTTGATGAACAAAAGAAAGAGAAAATTAGCCACCTTGTCGGCAAAAAACAGTCAGAGTTCACGTGAAATTAGCAGAGAGCCAATGAGCGCTATGGTATTGTCCAATAAAAAACCAATCATAAGCAGCGCCTGAAATCGCTCCGTTGAGGTGATTAATGTTCTCTCGAGCTCCCAATTTATTCAAAATCCTTATTTTATGTATTTATCTAACTCCTAAACAAGGAATTTGAAACATTTATTTCCTCCGTAGCTCTCTCTGGTGTAATTCCTACTGCGACAATACGAGTGGCCGGCAAGTAGGGGTATAAATTAATGATAGATCAAAAACGACAATTCTCAAAAACCATTAACTAAGTCTCGAATTCTCGCAATTTAAAGTTAGCGTCTCGGAATCTAGAATGAAGCATGAAGAATGACAACCTTATTTCTGGTATTATCAACTTATAAGTTGCCCAACACTCGGAAGTTTTTCTAGAGTATCGAGCTTAGTTTTTTCAGTCTTGGGTTCAAACGTTATGGAAACAATGAAGTCTCGGTCTTCGATTTTAAAACAATGTTCTCACAGTCTAGAACTTGCCTTTCTATACCCCTACAAGACTTCCATGGATACCGAGCCAAATACAGGATTCTCAGTGATATCCGTTATTTTGTTTGGAAATCTCTCACGCCAAAATTGTCGATTGTCCGATTGATGGGAATTGAGCTCCGCTCTGATTAGACTACGCGAATGACTCATCGTTTCAGCAGACGTCTCGCTGGGGAGGAAAGGTTGTGAAAGGAGCCAAAAGAGCGTCTGCGAGGAATAAAGCCTAGCTGTAGAAAGTTCCGATGATATTACAAAACAAAACAACCCTAACTTTTGTCGTTTGAAAAATGTAGACAGACACTACTTTGTTTTGATGTACGGAGCTATTTTAATCCACTCAGTCGTGGTTCACTAGTCCCGTAGCATCGCTGCACTGTCACGATACACCTTCTGGTGTTACTTTAACAATAGAAGCGATACAATGATGGTCGACTTTTGTCACCATAGACTGATTTACTCAGTGTATTGCAACTATTACTTCTTGTTTCCTAATGAATTGCAAAGGGGTAGCAGATTAAGACCTCGCCCCTACCTTGGAGACGCGTTGTGTATTTTAACTCAAAAAGAATTTGATCGTACATTTTTCGTTAGAGATCTATTATACTTTCATTTGTTTTTTTGTGTATTGCCAGAGGGCCTTTTAGTTGAATTTAGAGCAGAGAACATTCCAGACAATCATCGCTCGGTATTGAACTGAATGCCACTGGATTGTTCTTGGGAATGGCTCTTTAATAGTTACGTTCTGACACATACAAGACTAACTCTAGACATAATCAAAGAACAGTATTTCGCCATCAAAACACCAGCTGGTGTTTTCTGGTTCAACGACTATTTTCTGTTTTGTTTACGTTGCAGGGTATTCTTTAGGTTAGCAACATGTTCATTTAAGCTGAATATGGGTCAGAGCATCATCGATGCCAATATCGCTCGGATCAGCACCAGGAATTAAAACGCACGCCGTACTGGATTACGTTCTGAAAAATAGAAGACTAAAACTGAGCGGTACCAAAAAACAACAGATTTCACCAACAAATCACCGGCCGGTGTTTTACGGTTGATCGGCTATTTTCTGTTTTGGTTACATAACAGAGCGAATGATTTCATTGTTTTAGTATAAATCTACTAGTTATTCAAAACTTGACAGCATGGCAGGTTATCGTTCTTATTGAATTATGACATAAATAGTTCACAGTACGCGCTAACCATTCTTCTCACTATCTACAACATAAAGTGAATGGCTTAGCCAATCAGAGATCAGCATTCATGATTAGTAGATTTGCACTAAAATACGCTGATAGAAACAAGCATTGCTGGAAATGGCAGTGATTGTTTGAGAGATACGGGAAGCGTAAAGCGTCAGTAGTTCTTGGATATTAGTTCCATTTAATATTGCTACCGAGAAAATAAACAATGAGTATGAAACACGTGATCATTGTTTAAATATGCGCGTGATCGAAATCCTCGCCCTTCCAACCTCAAATTGTCTAAATATAGGTCAGAAAACGATCGAGGCCGATATCGCTCGGATCAGTGCCAGGAACTGAAATGAACGCCACTGGATTAAAACTGAGCAATAACAAACAACAATATTTCACCGCCAAGAACACCGGCCGGTGTTTTCCGGGTCATCGGCTATTTTCTGTTTTGATTACATAACAGAGCATTCTTTAGGTTAGCATCACCTTGATATTATGTAAAGCTGGTCTTCCGTAATTCAATAGATTTGACGCCTGAGGCGTATTCTTTCTGGTCCGCACAGCAATCAGTTTTGCTTCATTGCCTGCTAAAAACTCAAAAAACGCAACGAAATTAAAAGAGAGCAAAGTTAACCAGACGAGTTGCCTTTTCGAACTGATTAATATAGCACGATAGAGACAACTATATGCCAGCTTTCAAACACGGAAATGCAGTAATTCACTGAGACGTGGAAAGAGTTAGCCCCAGTTAGCTCTTGCATATCGATTCCATTTAATATTGCTTAAGAACGAAGTAAACAACAAGTAAGAAACACGTGGTAATTATAAATGTGCACGTGATCGAAATGTTCCTCCAACTCCTCCCCCTCCTTACCCCAAATTAACTAAACCTGCCATTGTTTTTTTTCCTGAAAGTGCTTTTACTGAATCAGTAAACAGATTATTTCGAATTATTATTTCTTCACTTGATAGAGTCAATCCACAGATTGCTTTAAAGTTAAAAGCTGCTAAAATAACTTTCCGGTTAGTAAAGAGCCATTAATTACTAAATTACTAATGTTACAAAAGCATGGTCGATGCTACGATATATTGTTGGCCTGCCAGACATATGATATTTGTGTATTAGTACACAAAAAATGCCAAATATAATGTTTTTGTATTCAGTATTCAAAGGTCTCTCTCTTCGTGTTTTTATACGCGTTGTTAAAATATCAAATCAATTTAAGAAACAGTTAGGAAATAAATGTTCGTTAGTTAAGGAAGCAGAGCTTGCCTTCTTTTCGACTACAGAATATCAAATCTATTTAAGACACAGGAGGTAAGTGTTCAGTGGTTAAGGAAGCAGTGCTTTCCAGCTTTCGACCACACAATCTCAAATCAATTAGATACACAGGACTGAAATAAGTGTTCGGTGGTTATAAGGAAGCACGGGAGAGCTTTCCCTCTTTTCGACCACACAACCTGATTGGGATGTCACTCGGTGACTGTAATGCAACTGAGGAATTTTGTAATCATCTCGTGTTTCTTAACTTTAGTGTGGTTTTGCATTTTGAGCACCTTAAATTATCCTGTTTTCGTAAACCAGTACAGATGAAAGCACCGAATGTTACCCAATTGCTCTTAAGCTAAATTTTGGGCTACACAGTGGTAATCAGATATTTCGTACGATTTGGCTCTTTTATGAAAGATTTAAGTTGTTTTGAAGGAAAAGTATTAAAGACAAAATTGACAAAAACATAATAGAACTCCACACGCCTTAACACGATGATTTCATTCCTAGCTCATGGACTGCCCTTTCAAAGTACCTTTCGCTTTTCCTTTCGTGCTTGTAAAGTGCATTTTGAGTTACGTAACTTGGCCTTTTGTATCTACAGAACTTTAATTTATCTTGTCCTCATGTTAATAAAGGAGACTGTTGATCACTCAATTTGCAAACAACTTGTTGGAAGAATTTTAGTCGCTAACTATTACCTCGTTCTTTCAGAACCATGCCCGAGACAAAACAAGCGCTATAAACATGAAATTCACCTCGTTCTTTGAGCCATGATGCGGAACAAGTGCGCTAAACAAGCTATGTCATAAGATGAAACAAGCGCGCCACAAAAGTATTATACCCAGATCTTTGAGCCATGAGGCGAGAAAAAGCGAGCTACACGGGTTATACACCTTGTTCCTTAAGTCATAAGACGAAACTAGCGCGCCACACAAGTATTATACCTCGATCTTTGAGCCATGAGGCGAAAAAAGCGAGCTACACAGGTTATACACCTCGTTCCTTAAGTCGTAAGATGACACAAGCGCGCCACATTAGTACCTCGATCTTTGAGCCATGAAGCGAAGCAAGTTCGCTACGCAAGTAATATAGCCCTCGTTCTTTATGCCACGAAGAGAGAAAATGGCGCTAATCTTGTAATATTCCTCGTTCTTTAAGCCATGGAACGAAGCAGAGCGCGATATTTACCTCTTTTTTTTAAATCATGAGACGAAACAACCGCGCCAGGCATGTAATATACCTTCTTTGCGCCATGAAGCGAAAGAAGCCCACTACGCAGCTACTATACCTCCTTTTTTTAAGGCAGGAAGCGAAAAAAGCGTGCTAGACATGTAATATCACTACGTTCGTGAAGCCATGAAGCGAGACAGATGGCGCTGCACAAGTAAGTTACATCGTTCTGGAGACGATAAAATCACGCAACACATAATTTAAGTCACAGCGGTAACAGGCGCGCTACGCTATCTTGTACACAGAGACAACCACATGTTACTGCTCAAACAATTAACCCGCGTTGGAACTTGGTATGATTCTTTGAAAACATTGAACCAAATTACAATGAACAAAAACAAGTTAACGAGCTTAATAGTGTGAGCAGAAACAACAGCACCCACTGGAAGAGTGAAGCGACAAGTTGGGTTCTGATAAATGTGAATGATTCTCGTTGTTATTATTGAAGCAACAAACACCCTTTTTCATTACATGCATAAAACTCGTAGACAATCAAGATCCAATACGTGTACCAAATGTTGACAGCGAGAGAGTGTGCCCCATGCCATCAAGTCATATTTTACTTATTAAGTTCACGGTGGCCTCAGATATTTGCTCAACAGTAAGCGTAATAACACAAAACCATGCAAGGCTCACATCAATAAGGAATTAGAAAGTCGCAAATAGCAGACGTCATAGGGCCTCCGTATCTTGTTCTCTTAATTAAGACACAAAGAAGCTTGTATCACTAAAACCAAACAAAAATAGGATTCTAATATAACGAGTGATTTAAATCATAATGAAAGCAGTGGAAATCAGTTTAAAATCGACATGAAATTTCACAATTACTTACAAAATGCCCTTTACGACTGGAGAGGGCTGTCCAGCCTCGTAACATGTTGGATCCCGAGTTAGAAAGAAAAATTCCAGTTGTTATTAAATAGTTAAGGATGCCTAACAAAAGTATCTTTCCTTGTCAATTCTAGGTCTGGTAAAGAGTGAGATTCTACTAGAGTGAGATTTGCGCAATGAAAATGATTATAGCTGTGTTTGTTGTTATGCTTTAAAAGATTAGTCAAAAACATTCAGACAGTTTACTATTTCAGTTGGAATGCGTTCCTCTATATCTTAACGCTGGATAGATGTTGTAATGTTTACTTCAAAACGTCACTTTAAAGAGCGAGTGTTCTTGCTATAGTCTTTGCCTACTTAGTTCATCTTTCTTCAAAGCAGAAGTGTCTGTCCTTTGTTGGAAAAGCCTCCATTGGCAGCTTCTATTACTTTCCCTCTATTACCGTCCACATGCATGTGACAGCTCTGCATTTCTCCGTTCAATAGTTTCCATCATTCTCTGGCCGGCATAGGCGATCAATCCGAAGAAGGCGAATCTGAAGATTAATATGCCCACTGACATCCCAATTAGTGCTGGACTGAGTGGGACGATAACAAAGGCGATGAGAAGAGAGATTGTGTCCAAGATGTAGATTAAGGCAGCAAGAACTTGGCGATGAAAGTGAGTTCCAAGGATGGGGCCTAAAGGAGTCATGAACATCACAACTGGAGCAGTCACAATGATGTAGTTCCACGCTTGAATAGTGACAGTTTCTTGAACAACCCGGCGCCAGAACAGGCCCACCAGAGAAGTCCATGAGTCTCTCACGCCAAAATTGTCGATTGTCGATTGATGGGAATTGAGCTCCGCTCTGATTAGACTACGCGAATGACTCATCGTTTCAGCAGACGTCTCATTGGGCAGGAAAGGTTGTGTAAGGAGCCAAAAGAGCGTCTGCATCATGACAATTGATGTTGGCGTGGCTGTCTTCTCAGTCAAACGGAACAGGAGCGCCAAGACGCTGAAGCTGCAGATGTCCACTCCACCCCGAAAATTGACATTAGTCCGGCTTTATTATTAAACAACTGCAACAATCGCTGAAATTCAACAACATAACACATGTATCTAAAAACCCAGAAACCATAGGAAGACGTCTCTGCTTCGAATCTTGTCGACTCCGTGAACGTTTTGCCTTCATTTCTAGTAATTTCCTAGTTAACTTGTTTGTGGCGATGTGCACCTTATCATTCCTTAGGTTTAGATGATGTTGTTGTAATGTGTGTAAGAGTTTGTTTTCCAGATGCTCTTCATATTTTTCTTGCGAAATACATGCTTACTACCATTAGGATATCGTCGCAAAAACGTAAACAGTTTCCACGAAAATGACTTTTAAAGAGTAGGTTACGAGATGGGTAAAGGTTCGCAATAATTTCTCACAAACCAAAAAAGCGCGGTAAAAATTGTTGAAGAATGACGTTGGATCAATGCGTGGTAAAATGAAAAACGTGCGTGAGGATAAACTCTTGTATTACTTCCCCGTTAGGAAGACAGAGACTTTTAATTCACTCAGTTCCTAATAATGATATTTCCTCAAGTATTTTCTTCTGATCAATATTGTCCACTGGCAAAAGTACCTCGCAGGTAACCAGAAATGCTTCTGCTTCTTCGTGGTTAACGTAGTTTGCAAACTTAAAACTCGGGCTAAACAATCTGTTTTGTATCTGGGTTGGATGCGAGGGTAGCTGTGTACAAAATAAGTGGAAAAGAACTACTTGAACACATTTTGTGACATGGTAGCTACCGATTCTTCTTTTTTGCTGTTTAGTGGACTGATCAAATCCTTACCTCTTGAACCATTACCCACTAGCCTTAAAACTTTTTCGTGCGTGTTTGACTACTATTCATTCATCGGTTGTAACCTGTCAGAGCGTATCTCAGACATGCAGAGATACTTGGAACTTTTGACAGGCGGAACATGCTTTTCTGACCATTTTGTCATTTCTTCGGCACTGCTTCACTCGACTTTTAAACCAGCTAATCATGAATCTCATATTTCTAACTTTATATGTTTGCCTCAGCTTAAGACAATTTTAGTCTTTTCCTTGCAAGAAATTACTCTTTTAAAAAATTTCTGTCGATACATGCACAGCTGAAAGAACCGTCATGGTTGGGTTAAAAACGCTTGCTCACGCACTACTCAAATCCCGTTTTTGCTTTTCTCATTATTTAATTTAACCGAATGCGAGGTAAAGAGAGGTTGTGATCACGTGTTTGACATAGCAAAATAAAACTAAACTCTGGTTACATTTGGAGAAGAAATTTTAGTTACCTGGGATGCGTTAGACGAATTGGTCAAGTGGTCCAACACAATGCAATGTTTCCCAGCTTTTTCCTTTTAATGGAAAACGCTACTCTTTCTTCAAGGGTTTTCAGGATTTTGATTCCTGGATTCATTTTACGAAAATGTTTCCGACAGTCTTTCAGTCTACCCGAGCATCGTGTTATAAACCTGTTGCTCTCAGTTAATTTCTTGCTCGAAACCTCTTGTCGAGAGGCTAAGCGCCCATTTTGATGGCACTTTAAATTCGACCTAAAGCCGCAGACATTCAATACAATGCAGCAGACGGTGTTCAAGAAGAGTTAAGAGTGCATGTAAGTTACCACTAATTTGAATTTCGGCTTTACCTCATCAAGCAACGCAAAAGTGATAAATGCGCTTTTTTTCGCCTCTTCAATTCATTTTTAGCGAAGACTTATAAAGGATTGTAGAGGTCGGATTTCCTTTTCAATTTGATCGGTATAAATTTGTATCGTTGGCCCTAACAAAAAGCAGCCAAACGGAAACCTTTTAACTTGTTTTGATGCCATCTTGTCTGCGGAGTAACAGCGTAAAAGCTCCGTCTTTTGTCTTTAAGTGCCTTAGGGCATAGCTAATACAATGCGCCGTGCTTAAAAGGCATCTCGCTTTTTGACGTCGCATAGAATTCAACAATCCCTGTAATCCACTAGCCCTCAAAAAGGGGATGCACTAAAAATTACCGAATGTAGAAACGCAGAGTTCTATCAAAGCGGCGCACTTCAAAATGCATTTAAAAAAAAGGGCATTGAGCTGTCAGAAAACAAATCTCAGAACTTACTTTATTATTTTAGGCCTGCCGGTTATCCGTCTCGTGCAGGGCTGGTCGCTGAAGATTGTGGAGGTCTCTGACTGTAACTGATCCCATTCACTGCAACTTCTCCGCTCATAGTTGTTCTCGCTCGAGCCTAAATTAGCATGCAGACTCTGTCCGTAACTAGGAAGCGGCTGCATAAGTCTAAAAATGATAGCAGATTAAAGAAGATCGATCACCACCAAAAAAAACAGGGGGAAAATTTATCCCTGGGAACTAACTAGAGGAGTCACTAAGAAATTATTAAAACTTACGTAAAAAAGATGCGATCAAAAAGACGGAATGTCCCGACTGAGCCGTGCTTTTGAACGTACGCTGTAGGTTTGAAGTGTTCTGTCATGCAGTTACGTCTAATGCGTACAACATCTACATAATATTAGGGAGTTTTAGCAATGGCAACGGCCCCGACGGGGACGGGGACTACACTTTGTAAAAGATGAATTTATATTTAACCTTTAAAGTTGCATCTCTGTAAATCTGTTCAGTACGTCTTTCGGTCTAAAAACTTGCTCAGGCTAAAAATGCACCAACAGAGTTCAATTCCAAAAGGAGACACGAAAACTTAGCCACTGCGGTTCGCGTTCTCAAAAATACGTAGGACGTTGTTGTTTTGAATATGACGACAAAGAAATGCACCAAGAATCAAAACGCACGTGCAGAACCAGTGTTCTGCACAGGTAGCCCAAGCTCTCTGGGCATCGTCAACATGACATTGCGTAATAGCGTTATTATTAAGAGTTTGTATGGGAAATATATTGATCGTACAGAATCGTTCAAAATAAGGGGAAAAAATAATAAAATCGACTTACCTTTTCTTGTTGTGTGTATAACTTCTGTTTTCATGGATCAGTGTTAATGAACAAAAGAAAGGCCGGGAAACTGTATTTCACCATCAACTGAACCGCCAGCCAGTGTCTTCCGGTTCACTGGCCATTTTTGGTTTTGATTTTCTAACAGGACGTTATTTAGGTAAACATCGTCTATTTTAAGTAAAGCCGACCTTTTCGTAATTCAATAGATTTGACGTCTAAGCGTTTTTTGTCACCGGGTTCAGAAACAAACATACAAACCCAACGCGACCGGTTGCCGTTTTGTACTGGTTATGTAATGTTTAACTTCGAAACGTCTATCGAGGGATAGTTGATGAGGGTGAAGCCTGAATTAACTATCATGCATTAAAATGTCGAGCGAATAATCTAATTGTGATTGTGCAAATTAGTAAATTTTTAATAGGATGCTTGTTTACAGTACGTATTCCAACCTTGATTTTATTGTGTTTTTTTTATTTCGATTGTTCTGTTTAGGTAAATCAGTTGGGCAGAATGCCCTAAATGCTTTACAATTGCTCTCAAGCTAAATTTTGGACTAAACGCCTAAATAGTTGGTACATATTTTAAATTTTCAACGAGTTAGAATTATACGCACGAAGTTTTGAATCAAAGGAACGCGAATTACGCTCTCATAGCCTTGGTTGTCGTTCTTGCTTGAGCTCCAGCCAGCAGCGCTCACTCGTCATGGTTGGACGTGCATGGTTGATGAACGAATGCAGATCACGTGTTTGACATAAATAAACAAATTGAACTTTGGTTCTGTTTTGGTTCTACTGAGAACTTTGACTTTTGCAGCGCATCGAAGCAATTGCGATCACGTGCTGCTTGAAAACAAAATTGACCTTTGAGTTATGCGGCACCTCAAAGGAGTTAGGAATGTCAGGAATCTTTTATTACTTCAAGCGCTTTCATCGCGGTTTTGAAATTTTGCATTTTCAACAAAAAAAAATGTTCCTCTGAGAGGTTTTTAGTCATCAGCTGAATCCTCTTTTAAACTATCTGTTGTGCTAATTTGCTTGCTTGAAATTACTAGTTGCCGGAAGTAGAAGGAAAAAGCGCGCTAGCACCTGCGCAGACATTCAGTGCAATCCCGCAGTTAGTGAGTTTCCTTTGATTTGACTTTATTGCTCCACTAGCAACAAAAGTGCCTTTTACGTTTGCATATTTCAATTTTAAAAGGACTGGTTTTGTACATTAACTTAAACTGAATATAGGCCAGATAGTTTAGTTTTAACAAACTGAAGGGAGTTTTGGCAGGCTATCCTGTTGCCATGGTAAAGAATTACTTTAAGATAATGATTGAATGTTATTGTCAAATAAAGAGTGTTCCGCATGATAGCATAACACGCCGTTACGTTGAAGTGTAAGGAGTATTAAAAGTATTGAAATTGGTTTGAGCCACCTGAAATCCGCTGTCTTTTTTACTTTTCTGAGCATATCACAAATGCCAGTTAAGCGCTCAACTTTCTGGGCATGTATGTACTGCATAGAAAATTAAACAATGCTGTTAAGCGTTGTAAACTTTAGTTCAACGTTGGACAACACGATCTCGGCTGAATTCCTAGCCATTTACACCAAAGAAGATGTCTAGTAGATGGACAAACCAGGTACGTACTTACTTCTCTTCTTCCTTAAGATTACATACGGTAAATCGACATAAATTTCCTTTAATCTGCTGGCATTTTGGTATTTTACAAAATTCTTGTGTGAGTTGAGGCTTTTGATGATGCAATAGTTGCCGTTTCTCCATATGCTACGTTTGTCAGTCCACCAATCGAGTGCACTGCTTTTTGCTTCAGTTTCACCCTGTGTTCATTTCTATTCCCTGGCCAGCAGTGCTTGTTCTCTTTCACGGTTGTTACTTCCATTAATTAACTGAAACATTAATGAATGTTCTCCATATAAAATTTATTACTGATCACGTTAAATTAAATTGTTTATTTTTCTGCGATGATTACACATTCGTTTAAATGACTGAATTTTGGACAGTATTAAAAATTTATTTCCTGGTAATGAAGGGCGAAAGTTGTAATAACCTTATGTACAAAGCTTCTGTTCGAGCTGTTTTCTTCTAATTTTACTGCTTAGCTATTGACCATATCATACGATGAAAAGTTCCTATGTGAACATCTCTCAAGTCTATCTGTGAATGACGAAGTTAAGTTCAAAAGGGAGACTTATTTACTATGTGTTGATGGGCTGTCCCTTATGCATGCCTGGAAATTTCAGGGGTTGAGGAGATCAGGAGAAAGAATAGTATATATCCATTATGTGGTAGTCATTACGTCTAGAAATCCACACACTTCACATGCAAACGCTGACAGAATCAGTCGCACTTTTAGCTCGTATGAAAAGAAACGACTAACTATATAAGTAAAGGTGTTATCGCTGTCTTCGTTGTAGGTTTTTAAAAAAAGTACAATTTACTTCATAATTTTACCCTTGCAGGTTAAAAGGGAAAGAAGAAGTTATGATACGATCCAAAAATCATAACATGGCTTTTGATTGAGTGATGTTCTCTCTAGTGAAGGTACTAGAGTTTAGCCTATTAACTTTAACTGTTTCAATATTTTGTTTTGTAAACACAAGTGGAAAGTGCAGACTGTGGCCCTTGGTTAGCAGTAAATGAAATCTAGGTAGATACTGGATTTTCTGGAAATAAAAGTTACAGAGACTGTCACTTTGAGGAACTGAATATTTATTTTTATTACCTGAGTTTTATAACTGAATTTTCCAATTCATAGTTATTCAATCTGGATCGTCCTGATTGAAGTATAATTGCAACTTTTACTATAAGCATACCTGATAGCATAACACTTTGCAATATCAAAATATTTTCGATTTTTTAACTAATTAATTAGTACAATAAAATAAGCATATTAAAACAACTCAATCCTTCGCTCTATCGTATTCACGAAGAATTTAAGTTGGTTGAGTGTAATACTCTATCCGACCCCACATGTTAAGACGGGATGAACGTTTTATCTGAAACTGCTCGGAAACGAAACTCTTCAATGTAGCAAAACGTCTTAATTTCCTGATCCATGAATGAGGTGTTTTTGCTTAATTCAGTATTTCAGGTAAATTTCATTTCATGTTGAAATAGCAAACAGCTGTGTTATCAGCTTCTATTTATCTAAAGTAGAATTCGTCCAGAATATTTTAATTTGTCTCAAATAATGATGCAAGTAAACCTTCGTTTAGAAGATATTCTTGTTGCGGAATAGTTGGATTTCATTTTAGCTATTCTGTTGCCAGGTGCATAATAGACGGAATGCTATTTGGTTCCACTGAATCATGATATGCTTATTCGAGAAAATCCTAAAGAAATGCACCCTAAATTTGGCAAAACCAGAAAACAGCTCAGCGCAGTCGAGGCCGAGGTGGCTTTGTTGATGGCAGACGTACGGGCTATAAGGCGACTGTTCATGATCGATACTTTTACTGTTCTTGACTTTACAAACGATACTTAAGGCTTCAGGCAAAGAAAATCGTAAATATCGATAAATAATAACATGTTATGTTCGAGCCGTTGTCAAGACGTTTCTTTCATAAGGCTAGAAAATTACTTAACGCACAGTCGACGACGGTCGATTTGGTTTCGCTCTCCGCGGCTCCACTGAAACTTGGCCCTATCGTGTTCAATGTTCAATGTACAAAATCTGACTAGGATGTATCGACCTACTATCGATAATTTCTTTGTAATGTTAAAAAAAAAGAATCTCTATAAGCGTTTAATCGGGATACCTTGTGCACCAGAAGTGGGCGCACACATCTTAGAAGGGCTAAAGCAAAACATCCCTGGCAGACTTGAGAAACAGTGGATAACTACAACCTTCACTTGTTCACCAAATGTGTAACTCACATTTGTACCCTGTTATTAATAAGCCAACAAGGATAACTGTTAGAACAGCAACAATAATCTATAATCAATTTATCAGTAACAAAATGCAACTGCATATATGGAGTTTTGGTTAATGATCTCTCAGATCAAGATCACTTAGCAGTATTACAAATGTTACCAATGAACAGAACCTAAACCAAATTAATTATATAAAAAGCGAGTAATTGTAAGAGAAAATCTGATAAATTACAAGAAGATATTACGTTAAGTATACTGATAATGTTGGTAATGCTTATTGACTTTTTTGAACCCATATAATATTTGCATTCCTGAAAAGGAGTGCTAAGAAAGCAAACTGCATGAAACTCTGGATGACGAAAGGATTTATCAAATCCTCACGAGTAAATTATAACTCAAACAAAACATTTAGCTTGTGGAACAGAGGAATCAAGAATTAAGTATAAATACTATCGTAAATCGATTGAATAAGCTAAAAAATATTCTAACGAAAAACTACATCAAGCAAAATTAACTTCAAGATTTTAAAAAGAAACATTAAACAAACTTGGAAATTAATTAATGAGATAATTGAAAGAAAACAGAAAGAACCATTAAATATCACAGACAATAACGACCCCGTTATTGATCGCAAACTAAGAGGTTGTCAGCAGATTCAATAATGTTGGATATGACTTGGCAAGAAAGAAAAATTTTGAACCTAGTTAAACATTCAAAAGCTATTTGAAAGGAAATTTTGTGGATTCAATGCTGCTGTCGCCTATATGTGAAACAAACGTTGAGAAAATTTAAATTCAATAATAATACTAATGATAATAATGACAATGAAAATGAAAATGGTAATGGTAATGGTAATGGTAATGGTAATGATAATGACAATGATAATGATAATGATAATGATAATGATAATGATAATGATAATGATAATGATAACAATCTTTATACAGGATAACCCCGTCATTGTAAAAATCACTTGTATCAAAGGGCTGTAAACTGAAGTTGAAGTTTAATTTTTAAATTCTATTCCGTCAACGCACTAAGGGCTTACTTAAGACTTCAAAGTACACTGCACGCACGTAAAAAATTCAACACAATCCAAATTTTGTAATAAAAAAAAACTAGTCTGCCGAGTATCTATAACACATAATCACTAGTCTACAGATTTTAAACATTTTCTGCAAAATCTTTATCAACATCAACAGTTTAGTTGTAAAAATTAACAAATGCGGAGACTGAACTCCACCCAGATGTTGACAAAATCTGATCTTAGGGGACAGAATATAGACTTGCTTTGGATGTGGCAGCAGCAGTAGTCATGACTATGAGGCTGAAACAGTTCAACATTTATTCCAGACCTGTGCATAAGAACCATAATCCCTGTGCTAACTGTTCTTCTAGAATTGAACAATGCCTTATTGTTACCACGTTTGCATCTTGTGCAATCCTATACATCCTTAGGGTAGTGATCATACAAATACGAGGATCAGAAGGACATGATGAAAACTTGACTAGCATTACCTTAACTCCTGGTTTGCATTGTTTGAGAGGTTCCTCAAGATAAACGTAATCAAACTTTCTATATCTATCATATCATCAGGGTTAAGATTATGAATAGTTTGGCCTCCTCGGGCAGATTCAACCTTTACAGTTTTAAGGTCCGTACCTTAATGATAAATCCTTCGAGCTATGTATTGTCTCAAGGTAGCAAAGAACCTTGCTAAATAACGTCCCATGTTCTTGTGCGTATATCATAGTGCTGTGGGTTTTGGTTACAAAAATCCTCTTAAGGAACCTTGTAACTGTAGGATGAAAAGCAAGGGCTTGATTATACATGACATAGAAGCCATTGCAGTGTTTATACCATTATACACCCTATTCCATTTTTAAACTGACTAGAAAACCTAATACTTGAGGTAAAGTGGGGGAAACAGAATCAATTGGTTGGCTACCGCAAAATGTAATGTACTTAGTAATGTAAGATGAGTACTGCTTAAGAGTTGTGTGTCTCCAAAATTGAAGGATGATGTCCCCAGCCCTTTTAAAAAATATGTGCACTTCAAAAGATTCCCTGACAACCTGCAAGCCATCAGAAACATCTTTATGCTCTTTTTCTGGTATTTTGAGCATGGTCTGTTGCTATGGAGATGTCCTTGGCACATCTTTTATCAGGTGTAACAGCTGTAAGTACATTGCTGGGTAGGTTAGAAGGGGACAATCGCTATGCCCTCTGCTTCCACCCTCACTATTTTGTGCAGGGAATGAGCAATGAAACTAAATGGGGGTAAACATAGAAACATTTTGTTTCCCAAGTAACAGGAAAACATCTACATACGTTGCGCCAGGATTAGGTCTCTAGATTGCGGAACAAGACACTTGTGCATCCAGCCTAGGGACAAAGAGGCCAATAGGTGTTTCAACCATATTTTTGTAACTTGTTTAAATCTGTATGGCCAGAGCAATTCCACTCTTTATCATACAATAAAAGCTCTAGACTCTCTTTCAGCCTGAGAATTATTCTTCTCTGGGACATGAGCGGCAGAAATCCAGATCTCTCTCTTAATGCAAAACTTCCAGATATCCAGGAGTTTGATGGCAGCAGAGCTGTACTCTATAGATTGCGTGCCTTCCATAGAATTAAGGTATTTAACTGTGGTTGAATTGTTCAAATGCTTCTCATTCTACTGCAGAAAGTTTTCAAACCAAAAACTACAGCCATGTCTTCAAAGACAACGTGATTTTTTGGTTCAGCTTCAGTCCCTCTGACTACACCCTAACCATTGTGTAAAGGGTGTACAGGGTTATGTCAATCTTTGCATTTTGGCTACAAAGTGGATAGTCAGCTTTCTCAATATTATCAAACCACCATTGCAATTCAAAGCTTTTTGAATTGATATAGATACACTGCCTAGGGTACTGCACTTTGATGCCAAACAACTTTTCAGTGGGAAGGGACACAGTTATAATGGCAGAATTCAGAAGAAAAAAAAACAGGAAAACAAGTTTCTGAACTGGTTCAAGCACTGATTTCACAGAGTGTATAGTATACCCCAATCTTGTAAATAAGCAACAAGTATCAGTAACATTATAGACTGGCATTTATGTATCATACCTCCTTGTCGGTAGATACGATTCAACAATCTACCCTGCATTTAGATGTCCTTTCTTTCTAAGAGTGGCATAAACAAGTTTTGCAGGCATAGGGCAGAAGAAAATCCATTAGGAAAACAAGTCAACTGAAGTCTTGAAGTAATTTTCCTCTCCAGCTTAACTTGAGAAACTTGTAATATTCCTCATCAATGGGCACTGAGTAGTAAGCATCTCTTAGACCAAGTAATGTCTTATAGTAATTCTTTTTCATGAGCCGGTTAGCAGATTGCGGAGTATCCATCTTGAAATGATACTGCACCTGATCATTAAGGGTTTTCTTAAGAGTTAACATGAGGATATATTAAGTGCCGTCCTTCTAAGGGCGGATGAACATAGTAAAAACACATTCCCCTTCAAGGTAGTGAAGGGTAGTTTCTTGAATAACTCCTTTATTACATTTCCCTTGGAATAGCATCTTGCTGTGTGAGTGATACCATAGAGAATAAAGGAGGCAAAAGTAATATTCTGCTACTGTGATGAAATTACTTTCAGTCATCAATACAGTCATTAGACATATATGCGCTATGGCTCAGGCAAGTAGCCCACTACTTGTGTTGGCCTTTTTTCCAACACGGTTAACTGAGCGCTTTCAAGTCCTTTACCTGCTTTGGTGAATCATTCTCAAACAACCAACACATAGGTAACCCAGGCCCACTGTGTGTGACAAGTAACATAACACCGGTAAAATATAGAGAACATAGAGCATATGAGGCGAAGTTTGCTTTCACTTTACTTTTACTTTCACTTTATTGCTTCCATCAATATTACAATGTATATTATTTATCACCTATTACTAATTTGTTGAAACAAAACAAGTGATGAGGGAGTCTATAGAAAAGCAAAAAAATGCTTGAATTTATAGATCCCTAATTAGAAATTCTTTATCAACTGTCACTTATAATGGTATAACTGATACTAATTATCAAACTTGAAATTACTCAATCCTATCAAATCCTATGAAAATTGTCAACGAAGCAATAAGTAACAAAAGACTTTTATAAAAGAGATATTTTGCCACTGATGCTATCTTTGTCTATTATAGATCGTTTTATGATATTCTTAAATATATTGAGAGATTTGATATTACGTGTTTGGCTGTCTATACTATTCCATATTTTTGGACCTTGAAAGGCCAAGGAGTATTGGCCAAGTGTAGCTGATTTACGTGGAAGGTGACAGTCATCTGCATGTTGTGTACCATAACTATGTATTTGATAATTTGCTGAAAAGATGTCTGACAAATTTTTTGGAAGTTGATCATTGTGATACTTAAACATAAAAAATGATATTTCTAGCTTATTTATCTCTTGTACTTTTAATTTTTTAGTTCCTGTACTCTCTCTACACTGAATTTTAGCTATAGCCTTGACTGCTCTTTTCTGAAGTATTACTATTCTAGTTAGTCTAGTAGTATAATTGTTGGCCCATATTACATTACAATAATGTATGTAAGGATAAACAAGAGTGTAATACAAGGCTTTGGTTGTTTCTTTGGTTACAAATTGCCCTACTTTGAACATAATTCCAATATTTTTGGATATTTTATTTGTTATCAAGCTGATATGAGGTTTCCATGCTAGGTTTTCACCTATAATCGTGCCAAGAAATTCCCTAACTCTGTCAATGATGTTCTCCTCTATCATTGCATAGTCTTCTGTTTGAAAATAGCATGTAAGTTGTTTTGGAAATTAAATATTTAAAGATAATTTATTTGCTTTGAACCATAAAGAAAGTTTAGTTAACTCATCATTTGCTATTGTAAGTAAATGGTTTAGACTTTTATTTTTGTAAAATATATGTGGTGTCATCGGCAAATAATGTGAAGGAAAACACATTGATGTAGATCAAGAATGGAAGTGGCCCAAGTACTGACCCCTGTGGAACCCCACATATTTTTTCTGGCATTTGAACCAATCACGCATGCGCACCGAGATGGATAAAAAAAATGCAACGCGATGAAGAGCCCCTGGGGACGAGGTTTTAACAGACCAGCTCCGTTCTGGGTTCTGATTGGTGCTAGAAAACCTTTGTTTTTTTTTCTGCCCAGTCACAAAGCAGCAAGACCAGGAGTCGTTTAGCGTCTTCTTACACGATAGATACATCAAGGCCAGTTGCTAGCTATATGTTTATTCAAGGAAAAAGTTCCAATCACAACACAAAATGTAGGGGAGATCGTTGAGAATATCCGCAAGAAACTCGCCGCAAATACGCTGGACTTTTTCGCAGGTTTCGTAACGTTAGCGTAGTTAAAAGATTGTGAGTTGTTGTACATTCACTGTGTCGATAATTTTTTCGGCGTTTCGGAATATTTTCGCTTTCTTAGACGAAATTGATTTTTTACTATGGAAAGCCATAGTGGACAAAAGTGGTCGAGATTATTTTCAAGCGATATGCAAATCCCCTCTTTGAGAATTGATACTAATCTTTCGAGATTTGTTCTCTTGGGTCGACAATTTTTTGGCCGATCAAGAGTTTTTTTTCTATGGGGTCGATAATTTTTGTTTTACCGGTCGATGATTTTTTTAAACCAGTCGAGAATGTTTTTGTCGAGATGATCGAATCGGCGAGTGTCGCTGGTCGCAGGTAGATTGCGCTGGTCCGAAATAATAGTAACAATAACAATAGCTATAAAAAAAAAATTCCAAAAAAATATCTTATTTTTAATAGCTTGAAATTTTAGAATTTTAGTGTATGTGCTTTTCTCCTTACCTCTGAGGGTATATTGCAGGCACCGCGCAACGGAAAATTGATTTGAAGTCCTCTGAAATGGCTTGAAATGAATCTAAAATTAATAGACGTGATACATTGATATCAGAAACAAGGAGCAATTGCTACCTGCATCCGATGGGTTAACATGGAGACATTTTCGTATTTTACAACATACCCGACATTGGTGCAGAGACAATTGGTGTCAGCTAGTCAGCTGTTGAACTTAATATATCACGTCTGTAAATTTTAGATGATTCATTTCAAACCTTTTCAGAGGACGTCAAATCAATTTCACTTACGAGCCCCCACTCAAAAACCCGCTGCGCGGTGCCTGCAAGGTAAAATGAGTACATTATCTCGACGAAAAGCATTCTGGACCAACCAAAAAAATTCTGGACCGGTAAAAAGTTCTGGACCGGTAAAAAATATTCTGGACCGGTAAAAAGTTCTCGATCGCGACCGGTAAAAAAAAAACATTCTCGATCCACGAGAACAAATCTCGAACGATTGATATCAATTCTCAAAAAGTCGATTTGCATATCGCTTTATGGAATGACATCCGGCCTTGTTATTCTAAAAACTGGATCTTAAAAATAATCTCGACCACTTTTGTCCACTATGGCTTTCCATAGTGAAAATCAATTTCGTCTAAGAAAGCGGAAATATTCCGAAACGCCGAAAAATTTATCGACATCAGTGAGTCTACAAAATTAAAACTCGGAATTTTTTTAAACACGCTAACGTCACGTTGCCTGCGAAAGATCCAGCGAATTATCGGCGAGTTTCTTCCAGGTATGCCGAACGATCTCCCCTACATTTTTGTGCTGTGATTGGAACTTTTTCTCTCTCGAGTAAACACATGGCGAGCAACTAGCCTGGATGTATCTATCCTATAAGAAAACGCGAAAACGACTCCTGGTCTTGCTGCTTTGTGATTGGGCAGAAAAAAAGATTTTCTAGCACCAATCAGAAGCCAGAACTACTCCGACCAATTGGAACTGGTCTAGAGCCCTGTCCGCCAGAATTTTTTCACGCCCGTTTAGACTTTTTTCCCACCCGGCTCCCACTAACTGCCCCTGGGTCTCCGGGAATGATTTAGATCCAAAAGGGAAACAAAAAATGGCAAGGGAAGAGGGGGGTGGCGATTATTCAAGGAAGGCGATTATTTTGATTATTACACATTGTACTCACTATCAGCATTCTGATTGGCCAAGAGCACCCTGCTTATTTTGAGAATTCATGTGATTTTGTGGACAAGCATGATTAGGGTATAATCTGCTATCCAATTATATGTGCAGATTATACCTCGCCCAGTGCGCATGCGTAATACACCTTTGGCTAAAGAGCGCGAGCACTTGAATGGTTTCGAAGGATGGGGCCGCTTGTTATGCTTGGTGCGTTTGTCCTTTTATTTTTAGAAGCACAAATAAAATCTACTTGCATTTCACACATATTTTCCATAAAACAATGTATAATAAAACAATAATTGAATTCGGTTTTTGTGATATCGGGAATAATCAAGGTCGAGGCTGATTACACTTGCCGAGACCTTGATTATTCCCGATATCACAAAAACCTCATCCAATTATTGTTTAATATTTCGGTCAAAGGGGGGCGATTATTCGAGGGAGGCGATTAATCGAGGGACGGCTATTATTCGAGGAAATACGGCACATGTAAGGAGACGAAAAACAGCAAGTCAAGTCCTCCTTGCACTTAGATCAGGATCACAAGGCAGCGGCAAATTTTTATTTCATCATGACAAGCGCTACTAGAGCTGAACTCCGTGACACAAACAGATATTTCAACAGAATTGTAATATAAAGTTCGTACAGGAGGGAAACATTTTTCCAGTTTTCGGTTCAAAAGAGTCGGAACTATGACATGCAAAACATTCCGCACTTGAACAGAATTTGTTACAGGCCACAACCTGATAGCATTCAAAACTTGATAAAATTGGTCGCTTAGGCCACCAGTTGAGGTGCATGTCAATCAAAAAGGTTTCTATGACAACTGAACATAGTCTTCTCCTACTGACTGTTACTTGATGAGAATGATTAAAGTTGTCCGGATAGCAAACTCGATCAAGTAATGAGCTACTTCGGTCTCCTGTTGAACGCCGTAAAAGTTTACGGTTTGCTCTATTCTGCAAACTCTCAAGGTATCAAAGTTAATCATTCCACACCAGGAGCCCATTACTAGGGGCCTGCAACTCCCATAATAAGTCAATGCAACAGCATTATTACAGACCAGTCTATTTTTAGATACTTTTCCCGCGAAATAGGCCATTTCCAGTCTACATGAGCACGCTTCAGTAAGGATAAAACAATGCGGCCTCACGTGAACATATCGACATCATGTCGACAAGTCAACATTAGTCCGTGCTCGTGATTGCAACTGGGCACTGCGGTTCCTATATGGGGATCTGAATTCCAGATAAATTCAAACTAAAAATAGATCGGTCTGTAAAAATGCCGTGACAGGAATATTTGGCAGTTGAAGGCTCCTAGTGATAAGCTCCTGTTCCACACTCCATGCTAAGCTACATCACAATAGTCACAAATGGGTAAAATCATCGTCTAAAACATTTCAATTCCGTCATAGTCTAGCCCTGTTACTCCAAAACCTTGAGTATCGTGGTGTTAGGCGAATAGCATTTGATTGGTATAACCGAACGTTATATATCGTGTCAAATATGATAATGAAATATCTGAGAAAAAAGAAATACCTTGTGGTGTTGCCCAGGACTCTATCTTGGGTCCTCTGTTATTTTTAGTATTTAGCAAAAGACCACACTTTCTTTTACAAATAAAGAAGCCTGAGCCGAGTATTCAGACATTGTGATAAAACACGACAGGCATTTGAGAACACGAGGGAAATGTAGAAAACACGAGCCGCGGGTTCAAAATATTAAAAAACTGATTTCCCTTCGTATGTAACTTACAAACTTGAATATCTCTGAAAGGAAAAGAGATATTTGAAAGTAGATGGACAGCATTTTTCTTTTCATACAGACTACTAGCTTAGTCAAAAATAAGAAACAAACAGCGTTGTTATACCTCCCAACTCGTTTTCTGATTGGAGGAAAACGTGTCACGTGCCCTGGGTCAAAACTCACTAACTCTCTAGGGAAAACAAAACTAACTAACTCCCTAGGGAAACAACAACATGAACTTTCGACTCGCACGTGATCGAGTCGTGCTCCTTGAAACCGCGGCAAATTTATGAACCAGTGCAGCTGGCGTAAAGCAAACGATTTCTTCGAAGTTTTTTTCTACTTTTGAGTTGTGAGGTATAACAAAACACTTAATGACTGGTCCCAAAGGAAACAGTGAGTTAAGTTTCCCCTCGACCTTTTATGTTTCGGCCTCGGCTCGCCTCTCACTGTTTCCCTCGTGGCCAGTCATTAATTAAGTGCTTAGTGATAAGACTTGACGTTTTGTATGTTACTCTACACACATTTTCAAAAGTAACCATTGAAATTTAACATAGCTATTTATTAAGAAGTAGAGAACACGTACTCCTTGTTTCTATCGAGTTATCTGAGAAACACGAGTGGAAGTTTGGGAGAACGAGAAATGCTGTGGGAACACAAGACGTAGGCGAGTGTTTCCACAGCTTTTTCGAGTTTTCCCAAACTTTCACGAGAAAGAAACACTGCGAAGAGAACTTATTTTAACAACTTGTTTAATTTGATCATCAAAATGTAAATTCTCTTTCCTCACGTTATGATTACGTAAACAACTCATACTAGTTCTGTCTCCATCGAGTTATAGAAACACGACTTTTAACCAATCAGCGCGCGTGTTTTCTTAGGACAACACAGCTCTCGTTTGTCGAATTTTATGTTTCCACGGTTTCCACCCTTGAAGTGCCCATATATCATCAAAATTTGTATTTTCCCATCTGATCCTATATTTCATGCAATGGACTTCGGCGAAAAAAATTTTTCGATTTAGATAAAAAGCGATTTTTTTATGAACGTTAGAAAACCTGAAAATACTATTTTCTTGCGGTCTACCCGTGCCGCTGATCACATGATCGACATGCTCAGAGTTGTGACGTAGATTCAAGAACGTGTGATTAAGGCTTGACTTATCTAGCTTGTTTTACCTCTGTAAATTTAGCTTCGTAGTCCATACAAAATGCTCCTTTCCACCACTTTGTATGAACTACTAAGTTGAATTTACAGAGGTAAAATAAGCGAAATGAGTCAAGTCTCTAACCAAACCAAGGGAAGACTGGTCCGAATAGTGGACCAAAATGGCGGCAAATTTGCACTTCTAAAACAGATTGCATTTTATCCAAATCGAATGTTTTTTCACAAAAGTTCATTGGGTGATATATAGAATCAGATAAGCCAATAAAAAAATTTGGCGATATGGGCACTTTAATTTCTGGGCGAAAAACTGCTTCCAACACCTATCTGTGAGTGTAACGACGTATTCGTGGCAGAAACATCGTGGAGTGAATACAACAGATCGATCAGAGGAACCAAGTGCATATACCGATTGGCCTGAGAAACAAAACAATGAGATGAAGAGATTACTCTAACGACTCTATGCAGACATAAATGACATAAACGAAGTAGCAAGACTAATCACAAACTCAATTAGGTTATGAGCTCGAAGTTTCTATCGCGCAGAAAAGCGGCCGCCATTTAATTTTGTAGCAACCGCACACTGCGACGCTTTTCAATTTCTACAACAAAATAGATGATGAGTAACGAATCCAGTAAGAGAATGTCATTCGTGTTGTAGGTTTGCGCAAGAACGAAAGGAACTATTTTCAAATTCCGCGTGCGGTAGTCACAAACACGTTCACATGGCCGCGTTGTCCCTCCACGCGGATAGAATATTTGCTGGTACTTAATTACATGAAGTCAGAACATGTGGCCTGTCTCATCCTCAATGGTTACTTATATTTACCAGAAGCATCTGTATTTACTCAATGGTTCTTACAAAAACAATTTGACTTTTCTATATGACGGACTATCGATGAGACTCGACGAAATCGCGATGTCTTGTTCTCCTCTGGGGAAGAGAATGAGACATTGCGACATATTTCAATTCTATTCAATATATAGATTTAGGCCAGCCTAAAAGCTTAGCTCCTTGGCCAAGTTTGTTAAAAATCCGATTAAGCTAGCCCAGGAAAAGTTACAATTTTGATTTGAGTTCTGTAACTTTGCGGTGAGGTTTTCTGTTTTGAGTTTTATAAACACAAAACAAAGCAGGAAAAAACATTTGTATAGAAGAAAACGTTATAATTCGGTTAAATTTTAATCCTAGGCTAGCGTTAGCCGGCTTCTGAACAATCCTGAACTGTTTTCAACAAGTTAACCTGATATGAGCCTGCGATCCAATCGCAAAACCAGCATTTGGTCAGCGGTCAACTGCGAAAAAACACGTGACCTCAATGAGTTGTATACTTGAGCCCGCGGTAAGGTCTCATGATACTGGTCAGCAGATACCTTGTTTTTACAGGTGTCAATTGCTCATAACATGGATTTCCAATATCAAAGAATCGAAGTACACAGTAAACCAAGGCTGCAGCTGCATGTCTCTATCAACCGATTATCAACCTATTATATTTGGAGTATGGCCGCCATGTTGCGCGACTCCTCCAGGGCGGAAAAAGGCCGGGCGGTGAAACGAGCCGTCCGCTCTTGGGCCAATGTGTGATGCGGAGAAGGACTGGCACGAGCGCTTCTTCCGCGCTTCCGGTGCAATATTAATGGATGCCAAAAATCTCCTCTCGACAAACCAGGAATGGAATTTTCTTTATTTATTTTTAAGCCAGCAGTGACCTCTTTTTAAAGGCCTCTGACATTTTTGCCTAGAACTCAATACTATTTTGTCTGTTCGAACATCACTTGAGGAGGCTCGAAAGGGTTTTTCGTTGCTGCAGTGTTTGTGAAACGATGGAAGATAACAAAGAAGGATATTTAATGGTGTGGGAAAACTATAAGTCTCCTTGCAACTCTATTGCTGGGCTATACTTCGAGGGTACTTGTGACGTCGTAACAGTTACCATGGCAACGCACAAGGTGCATAAAAACGTCCACTAAATTTCAGTTTTTGTAAATTATCTGAAAAACTAATTCGGTGACCTACTATTTTTATTTCTTTGTTGGAAAGTTCCCTAAATTCTTTAAGTTTTCAGACAGTATGGAAAAAAATTATTTAGTAGAGATAACTATATTTAAAGAAAATGCGATTTTTGGCTTACAGAAAATTCTACTAGATAATTTTCTCCGAAACTTTTATATTTGAAGTGCCATCGTGTTGGTGATGCTGTCGGTCTAAAAAGCGTGTTGCGGCGCGCATTTTCACAGATTTTCTGTGATTGACTGCCTCTCTTTACATGCGTCTGTGCCGTGCTTCGCAAAAACAAGAAAAAGTCGCTAGTACAGACGACCTCCAGCCCTGCACTGCATTCTAATGCCTGATAGTGTACAGGTAGCTCAGTCAATCAGATTGCAGCAATTGCATTAGTATCCTAGTAAAATTCTGCTAATGAGGAATATGTTACGTTTGTTAGCTGCCAGGTGCAGTTTATTCTATTTGAACTGGAGACTGGATTCAGCGTGTGTTTTGAATGGATTCAAAACAGATGATAATGAATGCGGCTCGTAAAAGTATGTTGATCAAGTTGCCAGTCTACATTTCTTACTGGAAATCAGCAGATTTAGTTGCCTTCAGAGAAAACCTGTTTGCGCGCGCAAATTCAGCGCGAGGAGATACAGTGCATTTCGAACGGATGAGGTAACAATGTCATCTATTGTGTCGTTTGACAAGTTGCGAGGTTGAAGCAGCTAGCGAGTTTGGAGCAGCTAGACTAGTTTTCAAGAGAATAAAAAAGCATCATAATGTCACACGAAGTTTACATGACAAGGACGTGCAATGCTCTCAACACGGAAACAGAGCGAATTGTTGAGGCCACTCAGGTGATAGTGAACGTAACGAAAAAAATTCGATCTACAAGAATCGCCTTTGCAAGAGACTACAAGCGCGAGAGAATGAGGTATTTCAAATTTACACACATTTTTGAAACGGCGAGTGAACCACCCATTGTGAAAGAGACCTACGGGTATCAGAGAATCCCCGCAAATAGAGCGAAGGTAAGAAAAATTAAAGAAAAATAGAATGCAAAAGTATTGTTAATGGCGAAGATAACTCATATTTTATACATTTTCTCAAAATATTACTATGCTGAACATTTTTCGGATTCTACTTTTGCTGTTCAAATTAGCCGTTCTAAGAGCATAAAAATGTTACCCAACTGTCATTTAACACATCAAGCAGCCGTAACTGTTTCCAATTAAATAATTCTGACAGATCAGATTTCTTGTGAAATCTGCTTTAACAGCTAAATTCGGGTTAGCGACTTCTTGAAAAGGGCAGAAGGTAGAACGAACTGCATAAGAATTTGAAGTGGTTAGAGATAAGGACCTGGAGATACCGTATGTCATAGAGTGCGTTCAAAGAGCAACTGGTTTGTGTAGAGCGCAGTCGCATAGCAACTGGGTTGTACAGAGCGCGATCGCATAGTTTGTGGGGTTGACACCTTGTACCTAGAGCTCTATATGTGGGTTTATATCAGGGAGGAAAAACGTCAATTAATCGCCCTAGTGTTAGTGTAGAGCTTCACCTCACGTCTGTCGATTTCATAGACCCATAGGGATATGTAACACGCTAAGATATCAACCAAGGTAACATAGACGATAGATAGTCTTTAAAGAAAATCTTCAGGTGTAAACAAAACAAAACTTAATAAGTGTGCTAACCTTTCGCATAAAACTTGCTACCCGCTTTGTACTACACAAACGTTTTTATGACAGTTATTCACGTAACTTAAGTAGTTGCGAAAATAAGCATCAAAAAATGCAGGTTTTAACAGGATTCGACCCCCATGGCCTTGCGTTACCGGGACAGTGCTCTGTACTGGTGAAGGTATGAAAGAAAATGCGTGCATATATAAATATATATAAAACATTTAAATTGCTTAAGAAAGGAGTCATAGTAGTTATAAACACAGGGGGTTTTTTATACCTACGCGATTTTCAGGCACTACTTAATTATAAATATTTCAATATCAAATTCTATTTTAGGAAGAAGAAGAAAAAGATGGGAAAGCAGATGAGAAGCAAAAAGAGGACGAAGAAGAAGAGACGGAAGAGAAAAACGAAGATGTTGTTGATGATGATGATGATGATGATGATGATTATGGTGATGATGATGATGATGATGATTATGATAATGATGTGGACGGTAGTGATAATGGTGATGAGATTGAAGTAGAGCACAAACAAGACATGTTGACTGTCACCATGAATGTTCTGGCAAATCAAGAAGAGAAAATCGAAAACTACGTGAAGGAAGAGAATGAAGACAGAGATTACATTGAGGATGAAGACGGAGGTAGTGATAATGATGACAATGACGACAGTGGTGAGGGGGAGAAAGAGAAACTGGGGGAGAAAGAGAACATTTTATCTGTAATTAAACGAGTTACTGCAATTCTGGAGGAGAGGAAAGAAGAGCAAGATGACAGGAAAGAAGATGATGATGATGACAGCAGTGATGATGGTGACAGTGGAGGCGGTGATAGTGAGAACGATGATAGTAATGAGGAAGCAGATGAGAAGCAAGGAGAGGAGGAAGAAGAAGAGATGGAAGAAGAAGAAGAAGAAGAAGAGCACGAGGAGGAAGAGAGAGATCACACTGATGATGAAGACAAAGGAAGTAGTGAAGATGATGATGATGATGATGATGATGATGATGATGATGATGATGAAAGTGAACTGGAGGATAAGGAAGACATCTTATCTGTAATTAGGAGAGTTACTGCAATTCTTGAGGAGAGGAAAGAAGAGCAAGATGGCGGAAATGAAGAACACGATGAAAACGATGGCAGTGCTGACGGTAACAGTGGAGGTAATGATGACAGTGGGGACGATGATGGTAGTGATGATGGTGATGGTTGTGATGACGATGATGAAGATGAGTGTGAAGTTGAACATGAAGAGGACATTCTAACTGCCATCAGAAGAGTTCTTGCAGATCAAGAAGAGAAAATGAAGGAGCACGAGAAGGAACAGAATGAAGAGGACGATGTCGATGATAATGAAGAAGAAAAAGACGTCGATGAAGATGAGGACGATGATAATGGTTATGAAGGGGACTGTGGCAGTGATGGTGATGACGCTGACGAAAACGAAGAACAAGACGAAAAGCACGTGGGCATTAAAGAAGAGGAACTAGAAGATGAAGCGACCAAGGTTAAGGAAGCAGAAGTGGAAGAAGACAAGGAAACAGAAGAAGGAGTGATAGTAAAGGAAGGGGAACAGGAAGAGGACAAGAGAGAAGAAAACGAAGCTAAGCTTAAGGAATGTGAACAGGAAAAGGGAGAGGAGATACTGCTAAAAGAACTACCAAAGATTGAGAAAACGCGTAGACGTCGCAATATTATAGTAGGGTGGCTATGCAGCAAAATTGTTAAGGCGTTTGTTAAAAAGAAGGTTCTTCTGTGACTTGGCTTTTAACTCCAACCCAGTGCACTGTTAATTTGTAATTACGTGTCATGTAAAGCGGGTCAAATTTTGCTGTCAAAAGGGTTTTGCATTTGTTATATATATAATCCAAAAATGACCATGTATGGCCAATTTTGAACCAAACCAGTGGACCTTCTGAAGTCCATTGTTTTCAGTGTTGTTACGTGTATATGTTATCTATTAAGTGTGTCTTAGTAGAGAATAAACCAAGTTTTACATGAAAGTAATATTGTATTTTCTCTAGTAACTTCTCCCCCAACTAAGTCCTTGTTCTAATAAGAGTCTATTTTGGGAATTAACATGCAATAATTTTAAATATCCTATCTCGGTTCAAAAACGAATTTCAGAAGTATTGAAAATGGCTGCAAAACGCCTTTCTAAGATGGTACCTAACAAAAACTGTGACGATGTTCGCTAGAAATTCCATTTTTTGAAAATGCAAGATTGAAGACCCTTGAAACAGTTGTTAAAAACATTTTGAAACGACCTAGCTGAATTTGCCTCTAGATAAGTGTGAAATTTAGGGAGAGTATAAAGTAGTGCAAGTTTTGTTACGAAGCATCTGCCATAGCATTGGCTGTTTAGAGTGTGACCAAAAATATAGATTAGTTTTAACATATATGAACATACGGCGCCGAGCTACAAACAACCAAACAAATTCTCACAACTTCAAAAAATTCAATTGAACTTACTTACAGTGAATTTATTTACAGTGAATGGAGATAAACTTGCGTTGATTAATCGTCTATGGAAGTGTAAAAAGGGCAAAAGATTGATGATTACCGCCAATTCGTTCAAGTAAAAAAATCAACTCGACAGATTCCGGTCCGGATGAGAAAATTCCTCCCGCTCCAGGAACCAATCAGATTTCAGAATTTGTTGAATTCCTCCCGCTCACGAGCTGAGAAAAAGATAATAGTTTTATCTTTTTTCAAACAAGAAGGCATCGACCTTCTTTGAAAAGTAGCCTGCAGTATATTTCCAATATTTCAAAAAAACTATTAATCATTATTTTCTTTTGATTCCAAAGAGGGTGGTCATAGCTTTCATTGAGTGATTATGAAGAGTCGGTTACTTAATAATTGAACTGCGATGTTCTTTGTCGCGAAACTTCATCCTAATCACTTTTTATCTTCCGATCTGATCGATGTATCGTGTGGTTGTCTCCCTCGAGCGTGTTCATTTGCCAGCATGTCTTCATTACTTTCATTCCATAATTTTCTAATGGTACGAATGCTTTACTCCCGGTGGGGGTACTCCCTTATATGGGCAATATAGGTATGTTCGGCCCTAAAAGGTGTGGTTTTTCAACCACTTTGGTCATAAATAGTGGAAGGTTTTTGTACTCTAGCCTTGATATGGGTAGGTTTTTAAGCCGAGAAGCCACGTTTTCATCATTATCGAAAAGAAAATTAACAGAAGTCCGTCATAAATTATGTTTACGGTAATTTAAAATTGGTCTGAACTAGGATCCAATGATAACGCAGGTCTGAAACAGGATTTTTATGTAAGGTTCAGGTCATAAATAGGGTTTGGAATTTTTCATCTGGTTATAAATAGGGTAGGGAATATCGCAGATTTTGGTCATAAATAGGGTGAGAGTTTTGGGAGGTATGCCGCACACCCCCACCCATTTTTTCAGGGAGTCCCCCCCCGGAACCCCAGTTAATAAAATTTCAACACGTTTTGTGCTCGATTTTCTGCGAACGAAAGCTGCATCTGCATTTCGACGTTTTCTGAAGCTATACAAGTAGTAGTGAGTGAATTTTGAAAGGAAGTGTTCTCACAAAGGAACTTATATGGTACTCATTAATGGTATTGCGATGTTTTGTCTGCTGAGGCAGGAGAGAAACAAAGCGATTGGATCCCTAAAAGGAACTGAGCAACTTCGGAAAGCCATGCCAATTGCTGAACTTCCATGCTAAAATTGATAGTGGAGATGCCAAAAATATGGCAAGATAACCATTAGGAGCACTGTAAAATAAATGCATGCAAATGAGTGGAATTAATTTTAATTTCCTATTGTTTGAGTAAGTTTTGAAAAGTATTCAAATACTTCATATCTTAAATTTGAAAAGGTGAGAGACCCTGGGAACGAGGTTGACTGTGAATATATTTTTATTAGTTTTGGTTGATATTGGTTTTTAGCAAATTCGCAGCTCCGACTATTGCATTTCTAGCTAAAAATCCCCGACTATGAACCAATAGTCGGAGTTTTACGTCATATGGAAAATAGTGCGCCAAGTTTAAAATTTTTCGCTTTGTAAAATTGTGGAAATAAAAATCGGCGGCAAAACCCGGTTTGAGAATTTACTAAAACAATTATTCCATTCGCCCTTGTTGGATATGAAGTGATTATAACCAACTCGCGCTACGCGCTCGTTAGTTATTTTATCACTTCATATCCAACCCGGGCTCCTAGAATAATTGTTATATAGTGGTGAGGGGTCTGGAGCCCAGTTAAAGCAAATACTCAACAGCAAACTATAAAAAACTAGAGTAAATAACAATAGAAAGAGAAAACAAACAGCGGTTACAAACATAGTAAAGTTTCGCATGATATATTATACTTGACGTTTCGTATGCTACAACATACATCCTCAGAAGTGACGGTTACTCACTCAAATTGGTCACGCCTCAGCTGTTGCTGAGCATTCGATTTCTACCGGTCACAACATCAAATGGGACCATTTTGAGATCTTAGCAAGTGGTCAATGTGATTTACAATGTAAAATTAAAGAAACACTGTTAATACGGGACTTGAAACCCGCCCTTAATGAAAACGTGGGTAGTGAAAATCTTCTTCTGTATTAATTCACACCGGATGCAGTTTCTTTTTCCATTGTTTTCTAGCTAGTTACCAATACCTCGCTTTTGTTTTCGTCTTTTTAAATTTAGTCACATTTTGCTTTCTTCCAACGTTGACATTGAAAGCTGTCTTGTTCGGTTTTAAAATGGCATAGTATCACTTTAAAAGTCGAGAAATTTGTACGATAAGTCCGCATGATAGATTAACGATGTCAACAGTGTAACTATATGATGTTGTAACTTATTTTCTGTGAAACATTCTAAAGTGGTGTGCGAAATTAAATCGTGTTTGTAGTTGCCTCACATGTAACCTGCGATCAGGCGTTCAGCAAGAGGGACATGATCACTAGCTGCTTGTACCCTGCATAAGTTTAAAAACACAACAATCATCGGTCATTTTCGATTTGTGTTTGAGGAAAACTGGGGCAGAGAAATCACGTGATTATCATGATGTCATTGTTTTCGAAAAGCTCCGTTTTTTAAAGTGCACCTAACACCAAATTTTTTTTCGCTAAAACAATAAAGCTTATTTTGTTGAGCAATTTGGCGCAAAAATTTTTTGATTTGGTTAAATGCCCTATCAAAGTACGTCAAAAGGCCGCCATTTTGGTTCGCAACCGAGTTTAATGGAGCATGGGTCGAGGGCCGGATGTGACGTCAAATCCAGAACACGATGATTCTGTAGTTCGCATATTTACCTGTTTTGCGGGAAAGGCTGAGGAAGTGGTTCGAAAAATTGCCAGCCAGGTGCATTGTAAAGGGGGTGTAGAAACTCAACAAACTTACAGGAGCTATTACGCTTCATGTCATACCGATTTTATTTAGAGATGATCGGCTTGAAGCGAAGAAACGTAGAAATCGATGGGTCGATTTCGTGAAAGCGAAACGTGTTAAGCATTTAATTAATAGTCTGAATAGTGAGAGCCGTCTAGGACTCGTGGATCTGTTCTATGCATTTCAAACCATATGATTTCCTTCGACGCCTGGATTTTTAGGAAAAGGAGGGGATTTTTCTGACTCCATGGCTTAAGCAAGACGAATGTGGTTAATAAAACGCCTTTCTATCGATTCATGCATCCGTTGTTGTATCTAATCTGAGAAACGGCAGTCAGTCGGCGCAGCCCATAGAGACACAGGGCAGGAAAATAGTGAACGAATTTTTTCTGAGCAAATGTTGTCTGCCTTGATATGTTTAAGTTTCCTTCCATGGTCAATTCCTAATTTGAAAGAGAAATCTGGGAGGGTAATTTTGGTAGAACTCAATTCCTTTCCGGCGAAGTCATATTGTGAACAAACACACTGGTTTGGAAGATTCATCGTTTAGCAAATGTGGCCATGCAGGGAGACATTCAAGCAAGGAAATACTGAGAATTGGTGTGTACAGAACCCCTGAACCCCTGAACATCCAAACTCTTCAAGAACAAGATCACTCGCTCATGTTTAATTGAAGGAAGCGACGCTGCAATTATTTCCACACTTTTGCACGTAAAGCGATAATTGCATTGTGTCAAGAGATAATGAGTTGATCTACATCAAGAACGCATTAGTTTAAATAATTCTAAGAAAGTGAGTTGAATTGACTGTTATTTTCAAAGGTATATTATGCAAGATAGAAGAAGGTGCGAAAATAGCAAACACGCGTCACGCGCTACAAGTATTTATATCTTATCACTCTTTTCGAGTGTGTCCTTCAGAGCTCGAATTCTTTGCTGGCATTCACCTCCTTGTATTTGGTTGTCTCTTCTTAGTTGGCGAGAGCCTGGGCGGCTGGGTGCTCAGCAAAAGACTTGTAAATAAATCAGCTTAGTCGTCATCGAGTGAATCGAAGTCCTACTTTATGTCTTCAGCGATTTAATAAATTTCAGTCTTCTGAGTCAAAGATCATTTTGGAATCCGACGAAGTAGAAGGCATTGTTTCTAAAAACAGAAATCTGTTGACTGTGGAGTCCCAGCGAAAACTTGTGCGGCAAAATAGCCCTTACACTCATGCAAAATAGAAGACCTCACTGGGACAGCCGAAGCGTTCGTTCTCGATTGACGTCACAGCTTCAACTCTCCCCAGATTCCCCATGCGCGGTCGCGAACCATTAGAAACTCGGTTTTCATGGGGCATAAAAATTCGAGGATTTAACCAAATCAAAAAATTTTTGCGCCAAATTACTCCACAAAATAAGCCTTATTATTTTAGCGAAAAAAATTCTGGTGTTAGTTTTTCGTCCAAACTAAAACGCAAAGCGGGCGTTATCAAATTCCTCCGGTTTGAAGAACATTTTCGAAAAGCTCTGTTTTCATGGCGAATTAGTTGGGACGATAGACCTAACAGTAGAAATAAAGCCAGCGTTTTCAAATTAGCATCTATCATACTTCCTGACAATTATCTCTCAACCAAGAACAGCGCGCGCAGTATATAATTGAACAATCACAAAAACCCCGCACTCTGCTGAGTACCAAGGCCGCTTCACTTGTCGGCCAGTGTGCGGTGAATTCAGATAAGTCTGCGACAAGATCGGGGCTTGTCGGGCGATTACTGACAGTGCTAGATCTGAAAACGTCTTGTCGGGCCTTTTCGGCTAGTGTGCGGTGGAACAAGACCATTTGCCGGGACTCGTGCGTACTTCAACCAATGAGGAATTTTCATGAGAGTCACGTAAACAAACGTCTTTTCCAACATGGCGGAGGTCGAGTCGACCCCAGGCTTAAACGCGGTTACTCGCGGCAAAAAATCGGCTAGGGTGCGGCAAGCTGATGTCCCGACAAATTTTAACCCGATTTGACCCCGACATAAAATCTGCAGTTCTACGACAGAACATCGGCTAGTGTGAGGTGTGTTCAAAACACTTGATTTTAAATGCTGCAACCTTACATTCTTGTTTCTATATTTAAGATGCTTTCTCGAGGGACAAGAATCTTTTGGTCTACAGTAAACAAAGGTCTCGTTGTGAACTCGTTTATACGGCCTGAATAAACAGCCTGTCGAGGTAACATGACGAAGATCGTCTTCACTCGGCGGCCTGATATGCATGATTAGGGCAAGGTCACTGATCGTTACGGCTTGAGATGGAGTGTGGGAGGAAATATAGATGACTTCATGAAAAGTGCACGTGTACGGTATTTAGCGAGCGAGTGAGTTTTTTGATACAAACTCAGCGGCGTAAATACCGTCAAAGCACTTTCCATGCTGTTTATTTATACATTACTGAGATTTCACCCTCAACCAGATTTTCACTTTTAATTGGGCACGAGAAATATCAAGTTATGATCAGTTTTATTTCGTTTGAGTGCAAGCACTTTGTCGCTTTTCAAAAACCCGGATCAAAAACCTAATGTAAATACAGAACAGAATGTTTATCTCGTCATCAGTCAACGCTTCAGCTGCTTTTGATTTGTATCCTTGCCTTGATTTTTTTGTGAGGCGTTTCCTTCGAGTTTCCAGACATTTCCTCGCTTGGTAAAGCTCATTTATTATCGTCGATAATGCTCACAGCATTTTTTGCCTTCTTAAAACTTTTCTTGCTTGGGTTTTCGCTTCAGTCTTTTTGTTCTGTGTTCCTGGATGTTTTTTTTTAAATAAGCTCTTTATCTAAAACGATAAACTTGTTCGAAATTTCCGCCGTTGTCAGTGGCTTCTAGCTAATTTTCGAGAAAACTGGAGTAAACTTGTGGAAGCTCTACAAACTTCTGTGAATGACGATTGAAACGGTGCCAACAATAACGTGAAGTCTTGAACGTATTGCGAACTGACTGATTCATTTTGAAAGCTGATTTCTGATTGGATGAAACGCTTTTCTAGTGCGAGAAAGTCGTTTCGCGATTGTGATTGGCTGAAGTAATTTCCGTATGAGTTTTTTATGCGATCGATTCAATCCGAAAATCTCAGTAGAAATGAAATTATGGTTTTACTACTCGTCCAGTATACTTTGAGAAAAAATTAGTCCTTTCCCACTTGTTTATATTAATTTCCTGTCCTTGATTTATCGTCTTACAACTAATTAATTGAAAAAATATTTTTAATAAACAAATTAAAAACCTATTATATTATTTGTGTTGCGTGTGAGTGGGTTGTTCCCGATTTTATTCCCAGTAATTTTATCTTAACTCCCTACCCTTTCAAATATCATTTAACTATAATCCAATCGGAAGCAAAAGTCATTTATATCTTAACATCATCTTCAGTACAGAAACTGATATCGCTCACGTTAGTTTCATGTCTGTGTACCTATTGTAGAATTGTCAGCGTTGCCCATAAACGAAAATTCTGACGTTTTCTACATCTATTATATTTATATCTCAATATTGGGTCTATCGTAGAAAGTTGCAAAATGAAAAATAATCTGGACCATTATAAGAGGTTGTAAGCGCACGTCCGAAGCCATTCAATCCAAATCTTCTTTTAAGCGACATTTCTGTTGCCTTCGCCGTTGTGGTTTTCTGCGCAGGAGATTACAAAGAATTCAAAGAAGGTACACAAAGCTCTCTTAATTAGAATACGTTCTACCCTTGCGTCTGAAAGCCTAGCGAGCAATCTGACCAATCTCGCTGATCCTACAAGTACTACACGTTTTGAAGTCCGAATTCAAAGTTGTTTCGACAAGACTCGGATCACACAGTACAAGCTTTGATCTGTGAATCAATTCATTTATCGAGACTATAAAGGCGACAGGATTTCTACAGTAAAGAGAACACCGTTGACGTTAATTAATTATTACCGTTTTGTCCTTATTTCCTGCGGAGACCAGTTTCATTTAAGGAAGACTAAACGGCGTTTTACAGAGATATTTCTAACGCCGAGTTTTCTCACTGCACGAAAATCTGGCATTTCCTCTTCATGTCATTATGACGTGCTCCGCCACTGGACGTTCTCGCCTAGGAAGTTGGTTTTCAGACATGCTTCTGTACATGTTCTTTGCTGATAGCTCCAGTTTCAGGCTTTGCCAAAAGTAAAGCGTTAGCAAAGTGTTTTTTATTAAAGGTTAATTACGTCATGGAAGACAATAAAAATCTTAACCGAGCCAGTCATTCTCGTGCCTTTTTAAAGTTGTGCTAAGTTAATTCGTGGTTACTGTAATGGTAACTGGAAAACCAGAAGCTAAAGTTGATATTGGAAAAACGATTTTTAATCAATTAGCATTTTTCATGCTTCCTGCTAATTATCGCTTAAAGTTGAGAAATTCGAAAGTTTTAAAAAATGTGGCGTATAAACAATATTGTTAGTTAAACGTGAGTTGTACGAAAGACTGTTTTACACTCAAAATATGCATACAACCTTCAAAATATACATTTGACGATTTTCTCGAGTAACAATCGAGAAACGATGCTTGTTGGTATGAAGGTAAACAAAAACTTTTTTCTTCGAACCCTTAAAAGGCCGACTACTGTAAATATGCTTTTATCTCCGACTGAGATAAATTATTCGGTTCGGCGACGCGATGGTAAGATCGTAATGGCGTCAGACTTGAGTACTGGGCGTGTCGGCTAAACTTCGAAGTTCGTGTTGAAAGAGGTCTGAGATTTGAGCGCCTGATAAGAGATAAGCCACAAGAAAGGATTAGGAGAGGAGAGAAAACGAGAAAACCACAAGTCAAGTACGTCACGTCCAATGCTCAGATGTAGAAAGCTGGAGAGGACGGGGGGAGGGGAGGGGGGATGTTACCGCGCTTGTCTCGCAATTCCCCGAGGCCTTGCAAATTACCCATTACACACATGAGCTCGACCAATGAATGAAAGTGATAATATTTTTATAACACTCGACCGTGTTCCCTTTTTTTATATTACATTTAGCAACGACCATCCCTTTTGTCTACAAGATCCACATCTGGCTTTAAAAATGTGATGATTTTTGCCACGCGCTGAGGCTAATTAATTTTCGTGTACTTATCAACAGAAATCGCAGGTGCAATGTGTTATCTTACGATAAAAATATGATAAATAACTTTGACTTGTAGGAGGATCATCGCTGTACGTGAAGTCTTTTAGACGTCACTATTTATTTAATTAGTGACATTTAAACCACAAACAGGAATTTTTGATTGCCAGCATTTCGTAGCCTGCTTTAGTTTTGTCTGCAACGCAGGCTAGCATTTTGTCGACCTGATTTAAATTCATGTGCACGAGCAAACATTCACTTTGCGAATTGTGGCCGCGTGCGTTCTTCCCGTTTTTATGGCTATTTCAGATAAATTTAATCTTCTTTAGTTCAAATACCATTAAATGTGATTCCTTTTTGTAGCTTGAATTTAGGTAAGTTTGTTCCTTTGCATTACAGTGAGTACGAAGTCTAATGGGTTCTCCTGTGTAAGGAGAACTTCGGATTTTCATGTCTCTGTACGTATTGCATGTCCATGGGCGCCTAGCTTTATGCGATGACTCAGTGTATGAAATACCATTATGATAGTAACTTTAAAAATTTAAATTAGTTTCCGTGTAGAATAAATCGGCAATATTCAGTTATTTCACATTATTTCGCAAATGGCGGTTAAGATATGTACAGGCAAGAGCTGATGTGTAGGCAAGAAGCCGCTCACGTCGCGACTTCACAGTCGAGATTCTCCTCAAGTGTACGTCTAAGTTTTTTCTTGCGCTCTCGACTTCATCCATGTCCACGTCTTAACCAGGGTAGCCTGCAGAACAGGCGGGTTCTCGTGCTTTGCGTGCGTGCTTGTGTTTCGAGCTGGCCTTGCTAATCTCCCTGTTCTGCAGGTTATAATCAGGGCAGGGTACAAACTAAAAACCTTGCACGCATAAAGATTGCAGGAAGATGATTCTTTCCAAGGAAAGGATATACTCGTTTTTTTATGTATTTCTCGTATTTCTTGACGAAGCCACCTTTAATCAAGGAAAGGTAAAAATTTTCCTCCTATATTTCAAACGCACTCTCACGAAGATTTGGTATTTCCTTTTCAAATCTTGATAACATTTATGTCAGTCGTACTCGGTTCCTGTAAGTTATCACACAGGAAGTTGTAAAACATGCCGTTGTTCGTATACTCTGCGAAGTAAGACATAGTTTCAGCTAAATACGTTTCTTAGTCATCTAAGTGTAGGTCACTTCCACATGAACGCCTTTTTCCGAGCCTTTCATGTCGTTCTTAGATATATACGATGTTGGTGGGTCGGTGGCGGATCCCTGTTGATGATCCATGGAAATCTTTACCCAGTCGTATCCATTCTCGTGCCATTTCGCTTGATGTTTTCGCCGTTTGGTGTTCTATGCCCAAGTATGATTTCATTTTAGCTATACTGTACATCACAGAAGATGACAAAGTCTATTTATTGTCTGTCAGGACTCACTAAACTGGTATGGTAAATTAAATCGTTGTCACCCATCTTCGTCATTAAAAACATATCTAATACAGCCCGGACGATCTCTTTAAAACGCACAGGACAACAGGACAGAGCAGCTGACATAGCCACTAGCGCGCGTTTTCCTGTTACTTAAGAGGCCGTATTTAAAGTAGAGCCGAATTGTATGACTGAATTCTGGATTAGGCCAAGTGAACTTTCCGTAAAATAGACTGGTGTCCTAAAGGGGTTCTGAAATTGGAAAATGAGTGACAAAGCTTCAGTTCTAACCACAATAAAGCGGTCGTTAAAATGAGATGGCTGTATCGACGGGGCGGCCGTACGGGTTCTACTGTACCTGTCTTCAAACATTTTTATACTTCCTCCCAATTAATTATCACTTGTTTGAGAAAGTAATATGTAAAATTTTAAATCGGGAGTTTTAAATACGAGTATAACTCAGCTCGTGATCTCAATCTAGGTTGAAGTCTTGATTGTCTTTTGTTTTACAGACTTCATCTAGGGCATACCATCAGCGGTCTTTGGGAAAGTATTCATTACAAGGTCGACTAAAAGAGCGTGTCAGTTTGGCGACGAGATGGCTTGATAACATTAGATCACTGAGTCCGTCAGACTAAATTATGGAGCGTGTCATCTTAATGAGAAGTTTTTGTTGAAAGATATCTGAGATTTTTTTACCAGATAAAAGAAATGAGCCACAAATAATCTAGGGAAGAAAAGAAAACTTACAAGCCACAGACCAAGTGATTCACGTCCATGCAATTCTCGGATGCGATGGGCAGAGGACAATTGAGTGGGTATATGCATGTACAACTTGTTTCTCGACGTTTCATCCACTTACTGCTCGCATGCTCTGCTCTCCAATTTTTTTCTTCGTTCCACCAAACGTACTAATGGGCTCATTCAAAGGTTAATTGTTTCAGTGCTAGAGTGTCCAATATCTAATTTCCCCTTACAGTGTAAGAACAAAATCTACCAGACAGGCAAGTGCAAAATGGAACAACTGGCCTGGTGGCTTCGCCCAAATGCATGACATTCCTGATTATACAGAACTGAACACAATTTTTCTCAAGTTAGAGTGGAGTCTAAAAATTTCATCTTGGGGTTAGTAATAAAATACAAAACATTTAATTTGTAAACCTCTGTAGTGCGCTGTATGTGACGCTAGTGTTCGATATGAATAGTGAAAGTTAGCTACCGCATAGCTCTTTGCAACTACATGTCATTGGAAACTTCGAATTTTCACTTTTTTCTCTATGCGTGAAACTCGCCAAGAGGTCTCGGCTGATCCTGTTCAGTAAAACTACGCAACACATCTTAGTTTTCATGTGCCGCGAACTTGAGAGAGGGACATTTACGTCATATATGCCGAACTTTGAACAAAATCTAGCAGAGCACAAACTATTACGAACGTGCTAAGAACGTCCTCCATTGCAAACATTTGGGTAAGAATTTTGCCTTTAATGGAAAAATAACAAATACAAGTGCACGGTTAATCGATTTTCATCGACATTAACTAATTTCAAGAGCAAACACAGATGCAAGGCGTTACCTTTTAAAAACGTCAAAGTTGTGATAAATGATTTTCGACTCGGAAGATGACGCAGACATTGTCGGCTCAAAACGCAAACGTGAGGAAGCCCCTTTACTCAGATTAAATCAGGAGCGTTCAAAATGATGAGCGTGGTTAGACCACAAATAATAACTATATATTTTAACTGCCAGCTTTTTTTCAAAATGATTTTACCCACGTCTGTGAGCGAAAACGCAAAGAAACTCGTTGCCTTTGTCACGTACTCGTCGGCACAGTGCGGTACATTAGTACAAGTACTGCCGTTATATGTCGTTTCGTTGGCTATATATCATGTCTATAGTCAAAATAATTAATTAATGAAAAGACGAGATTTTATTATAAACAAGTTAAAGACCTGTCATTAGTTTTACCCGTGCATAGGGTGTGACCCCTTTTTTGTTTTTAAATAAGTAATCCCCTTGTGATCGAACAAACTGTACCTTGATCCACAACTAATTATGTTCAACTGATAATTTAACGGCGATTTTTCTGAAACTTTCACCGCTAATGATGAAAAATCATGAATAGTAGGCAGCGTTTTTTAATAAACGGGAATTTCCCAGATTATGAACAGTGAAACTGGCGAGACATACGCGTCCTGAAGCGGTTTGACTGCCCTTCCTTGATTTAAATAGAAGTTTCTTGTTTTGAAAAGAGAAAGATAATTCATATTGAAAGACTTATCTCACTCTAAATGATCAAAAATCTTTGAAGAGGGCAATTTTAATTTTTGAGGCTTGTTGTGTACTTTAGCCGAAAGCGCACCGCCGCAACAGTCATTGTCATATTTCTTTTTCAGAGATTTCGAAAGAGCTAACTCAGAGTAACCGCAAATTACCATACCACATGTGAAATATACCAACTTGGTTTCCTCGCTTTGATTTATATCTGTAGTCTGTTCTACAGTATCTGCATTCATAGTCTGCTCAATTACAAAATCATGGATAGATGCAGTTCCTTACTGAGATAAAAATAAAAAAAAAATGAGACAGCGTACAGTTACATCGCCCTGGGAGATTCCTTCCTGTTTCTCCGTAAATGTTTGAGGTGCGGGCCCGGCGGTTTCTGTAGGACAATCTTCCTGCTTTTTAGTTTTCAAGACAAATAAAACGAGCCGAGCAAAAAAGATACAAGCAGAACCTTAGTTAACGAAACATTTTAATCTGTTTAGCGCCTACACGTTATTCTGACAATATTAATTAAGTAGAAACTAAAGAACTACAATAAATAGAGTTTCAAGACAATGTATGTGGGATAAATATTACAAATAATGTTCAAACTCGTGCTGTTAAATTATTTACAGACCTGGCGATAAACTATGGCAATCAGTAAATAAAACAAAATTTCACCATAAATTAAGAAGAAATTCATCTTTTGCGACAATTTACGCCGATGAATTAAAGTTGTGAAACTTATCAAAATCGTTACTTACAATACGTTATGTACATTTTGTCTATGAACTACTGGCGAGCTTGTGTTAGAGACCCATCTCTTTGAATCTGTTATTGATAACTAATGTTTTACGGAGTTCTAATAGGGAAGTACTTCTAGATCTGCAACCCACTTGGATGTTTCGTTCAATCTCTTTACAAATTGCCATCCTTCTTCTCTCAAAACTCTCGCTTCTCTGTACGAAAACCGAATCATCAATGTCTTCCTCTTCGCTTTCATCGCACTGTTCATAGTCAAAAGTATCTCGCTGCTGTTCGATTCCTTTTGAACAGAACCGTAGTTTCTTCTGGCTCTTTGTGAGCTCATCTTCGCAAACACGAAGCTGATCCAAGTGAGTCAAACTTGCATAGGGGACATTTCTAACGCCACGCTTTGGCTTGCAACTGAATGCTTTCGTGAAAGATTTTCTGATCCGTTTCCACGCATCTTCTTTCCAAAGCTTCCCAGCTTGTACTGCCGTGGTCTTCAAGGTACTTTCATCTTTTTCTTTCTTATTGCGTTCACCAACGGAATTCTGTTCGCAGTAAATCACGTTATCCCACGCTAGAATTTGCGATGGTTTTCTTCTTATGTGCATTTTTGACCGTATTTAGTAATTTTGTAGTCTTCCTTTGAGGAAAGTCAGTAACCAAAATACTGCGAGACTGCAATACCCTTGCTTTTATGCAACGCATACGTGGAATGCCTTATATAATTACAGACAACTTCCTCTAAGAAAAGATCAAGCTTTTACGGAGCTATTTTGGGAAGACAGGAGCCTCCAAGAGTACAATCACTTAGCACCCGCCCTTTGTGAAAAGTGTCTGTTTTAAATGACTGTTGAGTGGAAACCATAACCATCTTTTTAAAGCGCTTTTATTTAAATATTTTTGTTTATGTTTTATACCCCAAAGTAAACCACACTTTGTGCTAGTGAGGGAAATTCTAAACTAAATCCTGACGCACTTCCTTCAAGCCGCAGTGCGGTCACCTCCGTTTACAAAGTCGACGGAAATACCGCTCGCCGCAATTGCTCTTCCTGCGTAAACAAACATCCCTTTTACCACGACCTCAGTACAAGGCCGACGAAAAAGTCTGTCAACAAAAAGACATATGAGTGCTTCAGAGACACGATGACAAGTTATGAGGGCAAGGTCATATACCGGTTACGACTCGAGAATGGGCGTATGAGGATTTTGCGTTGAAAGAGATGTATTTTACTGATAAAAAGAAGACAAACAATGATTTGTCTCGATGTAAACAAATACGTTTACGTAAACGATTAATGGGGTGCGTGCCGCAATTACATTTTGAATTCCGCGCGTGTTGGGAGCGTAGACCACACATTAGGCCATTACGCGACACATCGCGTAAAATAAACAAGAAAAATTACTGCTCCGTTTTGAAATTCGAATGGATTTGTGAACTTTACTCTCTTTACCCACGTTTTCACATAGCTTTACCGCTTCTAATAATTTCCTTTCCATTCGGAGAGAAACTATTTTTCAACGCCT
>CM042753.1:13100580-13128552 GCA_022496165.2 Catalaphyllia jardinei
AGTCCATTTCATCACTTTCATTTTTAATTTATTTCACCCTTTGGGTATATACTGGAGATTTTGATATTGGGATATTTTGGGTTTTCGCTTTTATCATATTTATTCTCAGGTACCCATATTTTTGGGTAATCTTATTTTAAGATTAAGTATCTGTCGCCGATCGAGATGGCCATCTTAGCTGAAACAATTCTCATTAACCAGTGTTGATTTATTAGGTCAGACTCCGCAAATAAGAAGTCTTGTTTCAGATGTAATTTTCCTTGAAATTGTGAATTGGGACAAACAACTAGAATTTAGAAAATTAAGATCCGCAAGTATACTTACGTTCTTTTCATCTAGCTAGTAAGCTACCAAATGATGATTTTATAGCTGTTGTGCGTCCGGATAAAACAATCTCTTGTAGAAAACAGTTTGTTTTAGAATACGTTTCTTATAGAAAATCCGCAAGATTAGATTTTTAAAGCCGAAAGAATCCGTAAAGGGATTTTGCGTTTCTTTACTAAACAGATCAGTTCATGATCTCTCGGATCCTGGTTCGTCAAAGGAACCGAAGAATCCACTCTGGAAGTGGATTGTCAGATTAAGACAAATAAATGATGTCTTGCTTACCGTCCGCTGATCTCTTGGACATCATCTTGGCTAAAATATCTCTTGTTGTCTCACCGATGTCATCATGAGCAGAGTGCAATGCGATGAGTATGTTAAAGAGGGCGTCTCGAACCTCCTGAACCCCGTCCTTGACTGCTAAAACTGCAGAAGACGCTGCTGTCTTGGCGAGAGCATGGAAGTCGGAAAGGTCATCTGTAAAAAAAGTAGAATTATTGAAAATAACATCGTGGTAATTGTTGACTAATCCCAGTGGTTGCGAAGCGATTGCCAAGAAGGCAGATTTAGAGGGTCAATGTTCACTGAAATGATACCCTTGTCATGCTTTCGGGAATGGGGGATGCGGGCGCGCACCTTGGAGTTTTAGGCGAGGTGTTCATCTGCGTTGGGTCGAGGTAATATTTGGCAATACATGCAAGTTATAACTATTATCTCGGCTAAAGACGTCTTTGATGGCGTTTATCAAATCTACTAGTTTTTTCTTTTTCAAAAACCGGAAGTTCTTATCCTTCCGTTCTTTAAGTCAGTTTATGTTTGCAGATTTTAAGATTTGTTCCATTTACAGCCAGATATGGCATAGAAACATGACATCTGTTTAGAGATCACACCTTATCATGTGCACAACCGTATAGCAGCTCAAAGATGAAGTAACGAAAGATAGGGAAAGAAAGAATCATAGATCAAAGATTCGAAGATCAAAAATTATTGATGAAGGCTGTATATTTTCCGCGTCCTCAAAACGTGTTTTGTTAGTCTTGTAATTACTGTATACCTGGAACTTCCCGTTTCTGCAAAGAACTTCTCTTCTTCCTTAAATAATGTGGCAATTGTAATTTCAAGTAACTTGTACTCGAACGAAGAATGTCTGTGGCTTCTTCGATGGCTTCTTTTGCACTTTGGCTTATCTTGATGAGACGAAACAAAGCGAGAAACAAATTAAAGTCAGTTAACACTCAAGCCGATAAATAGCAGAGCAAAGATACAGCCCAGGCAATTTTAACACTTGTTTAACAAATTTCGTTTTGGAAGTCTGCAGACTTACAAAAATTTTGATGTATCCACTTTTTGCTGAACCAAAACAATAACAGGTCATTGTACTTCCAGAAACTGGGAAACTAACATTTTTAAGGAAATACGTACTCTCTGCCATGAGGGTCGGTTTAGCTGCTTGACGCTGCTCAAAACATGCACGAGTTCGAGAGCTTCAACTTTTAAGGTTACTCTAAACCTTCGCGGGTGTCCTCCAGAAAATAATTCGTACGTGCGCTGTTTTCAAGAAAATCTCCAAAAACTACATATTAATAGAAAGGTTATGAAATTTTGAATTTGATAAAGTTACATTCTTTTTACTGATTGCTTCCTTTTTACTGATTGCAATGTTAATCACAAGGCATCAATCTCTCAAAATGTGTTAGCATAGCATTTTCTTTTATTTCGATTGGTTATCTTTTTTTCAGTATCACCCAACTAGTGGACTAATGCAATAGTAATAGTCATCGAGTAGAGAAATTCGCCGGTTTTTCTTTCGTTTTTTCCCCAAATAAATATTTGCTAACTTTGCATTTGCTAACTTTGTTATTGCCTTTTCTGTCCGACTAGTTGGGTGATACTAAAACAATTAGACCCTTCGCCCTCAAGGGCCAAGGGTCAATAGCCCATTCGGCTTCGCCTCAAGGGCTATTGACCCGTAGCCCTTTCGGGCTACGGGTCTAATTGTTAAATAGACCTGTCAAGCTCCACTATAGAAAAATTCCTGTAACATGTTGTTAAAAATGCCGCCACGAGAAAAAGATTTAAAATTAAAAAGATTTAAAATAAATTTAAAAGGAATTCGCCGAAAATGGTTTGTTTCTTATCTATATATAAATGTTCTGGCCAAATTTCACGAAAAACCGTCGATTCCACATACCTCATTTCGACGATTTAAAGAGGAGGGCTCTCTCTGGTAGCGTTTCCAACCCATTTTATTTTCATTTTTTAAAAGATGTTAATTTGGCTGAAAAAAGTACCCCCGCGAAGGTTTGGAGTAACCTTAATACGGATTCCATATAGTGATCAATGGCGTAATTGTTCAAAGTTCCGTTCGGGGGTAGATGATTGGTTGTCGCACGGTTGTACGCGCAAGTGACGACCAACCAGAGACACAACACGAATCTCTCAAGCGCTGCGACATCAGAATGGAATTTCGTGGTCATCTTGAGCGCTTGAAGAATTGTAGCATGCAAAGAGCGAAAAAAGTCAGCTTTTATTGAGGTCTTCTTGTCAGTGAAAGGAAATTTTAATGTAGGTTAGCTGACAGATAAAACAACTCTCGAGAAGGGTTGACAGTTTATTTTAGAGGAATTGTACAATAGGCTTGATTTCTGCCGCTCTCTCGAGTCCGGTATACCGTCCTCTTCGAGAGGAGGGAAGGAGCGCGTGCTAACTAGAGCGGCTGATAATCGAGCCCAACAGCAAGGCTGAACTATTCGCGTTTACCTTAGCGTTAACATTCAAGACAGCACCACGTACGGAGGATGCCGCTGACCGAATCCTTTCGCAGATTGCAGGATCAACAGATACAGCTTGCAACTGTTCTTCACAGCTTGGTGATCTACGCATGACTGTCGATGCAACTTGCACCAGGCTTCCAGCGGTAAGAACGAGAAGAAACCAATAGGCGAAGTCAGACATGAGTGGTTTGTTCTAACACAAACAAGCCATTAATAATTTTGTTATTAATAAGTGTGTTCTATATATATAGATGAAAGTTAATAGTTTTCCAAGAACTTTATTTACGTATGGGATGAATAAACGGATTGACTAACTGGTCTGGAAATACGCCTTAAGTCCTTATAAAGAGCACGAACACTGACTTTTTCAAAGCAATGCACAATATGAAAAACGAAATTTAGGATCGACCCACTTTTTACCATCAATTGCAAGAAACGTGGAAAATTAGAAAAAAAATATCTGGAGTAGATTTTACTCAGTTAAATTAAGAAAACAAATGGAAAATTGAAATTTCAAGATTTAGAAAAAAAAAACTCGGCCCTTTTGCTGTTGAATAGTTTTTTGCATTAAAAAAGTAGGGTCACTGAATCCGTTTTTGAGATATTAGCTTCATGGATAAGGATTTTTTAGCGCTAATTCTACGGATTTTGCAAACTTTAAATCTCGCTCGCCATCTCGCGATCTCTCTGTGATCGCGTGATGCCTCGCGCCAGTGATGGGCTCCTGCTCGCGCTGATCCGCGTTACATCCCAGTTCTGAGCCACCTTAAAACATTCTTCAATCTGTCTCTCTATTGCATAAAACAAATAGATTCCATGTATCCGTGCGCTTGTTCAGTAATAGATCGCAGCGGAGACGTCAAAATATGGTAAGAAAATCACTGACTCAATCGCCTATCGCCTTGGGTGCCACAGTTTTGGTTCTTACTATATTTTGACGTCAGCTGCGATCTATTGCCGAACAGACGTACGCAGGACAATATGGAAAATTTCTGTAAAGTATCAGCCTAAAACAACAAACAGTTTTTATAGTGATACTTTCAAGTCACAACAAGCCATTATTCAACATAATGAATGAATGTAACTTTAACATGTGGACTAGCCATTGTTTGACATGATTACTGACCACTTATCAGATTTGTATTGATTAGGACTGAGCTGTCTTTATAGAAGACTTTATAATCAAGCAGCCGTAACGTGGGGAATGTTTTTGCCATGCAATGGCCGGTGAAAAACAACTGATTTGCACATCAGCTGAATTTCAAAGCTCAACCGGCTCGATTTTCGATAAACGTATGTAGGCATTGCCTTCAACTAAACTGTCCTAATAAACGTAACTTTCATTTCATAAATCAGTACAAAACTCTCTCAAAAAATACATATTTACCTGAGATCTCTGGATATTTTCGCAAGACAGATTTTTCGTCGTGCTTTGAGCTTAGCTTTAATTCCAAAGTTTGTGCGTTAAAAAGACAATTCACTGCGCATGAGTTATCCGGTGATAACAGCTAAACAAATAATAAGAAATTCACTAATCACAGCTGAGCAAGGAAATTAAAACATATTCCGTCATTCTAGATTTCTAATTAAGATTCGTCGTGCTTTGAGCTTAGCTTTAATTCCAAAGTTTGTGCGTTAAAAAGACAATTCACTGCGCATGAGTTATCCGGTGATAACAGCTAAACAAATAATAAGAAATTCACTAATCACTGCTGAGCAAGGAAATTAAAACATATTCCGTCATTCTAGATTTCTAATTAAGATTCGGTATTGTTTTTTTGCTTCTATTGAGTTGATTCAAGAGAAAATTTTCTCTTGGTTGATTATGTGCCACGCGGGAAAGCTCCTGAACCCAAGCCCCTCTCCGATTTTCCCTCGTGCCTTTCTTCGCGCCTGGAACAAGTTCTTAAGTTGACACCACACTAAGTACAGAGACAACCCGCTGGCCATAACACCTTTTTGACAAGAGACATATTCCCCTTTTCAGTTGTCCAGAGCTTGTTGAAGATACTAGAGAAGAGGGAGAAACAGAAGGCCTAGAAGACCCAGAGTGAAAATTTGGAGTTGAAATTTGAGAAGGAAAGGCAATATCAACAAGAAATGCATAAAAAACAAACTCAGATGTGGGGTGAAAAACTCGACGCAGAACTAGAACTCGCGCAAAAAAAATGAAAAATGGAAAAAAAATGAAAAATGAAAAATGGAAATGGAGAGCAGCGCTCGCGCCACAGCGAAATTGCCGAATCTCTCAAATGTCTCAGTCTACTAGTCATAGTCAGTCACTTGTCCCAAACTCGTTCCCAGGAAACTCCAGCGGTTCGAAGTGTTTCCAAGAGGGGTCTAGTGTTCACCCGGTCACCCAAGAGTACACGTGAACTGAAAGTTGATCGCAAACATGGCTGCAGCCAAGACGTCAGAGAAACCTCTTTTGGAAAGGTCTTTCTCGACTGATATTGATAAATCACACGTGACAGATTCGAATCATGGTTCCCATATGCTCAAAGGTCTTTTAGCCATGTACAAAGATGGCAGATACTCCGATGTTACCTTGAAGATCGGCGAAAAACGAAAGGTGCAAGCCCATCGGGTCGTGCTGGCCTCATTCAGCCCTTACTTTGAAGCCCTTCTTGGAGCCAACTGGCAAGGCGGAAATAAAGACGAGATAGAAATCCTTGGTTTGGAAGAAAGCGCTGTTGGTGACTTGATTGAATTCGCATATTCGGGAAATATTGATATCAGCAAAGACAATGTACAGGCATTGCTCGAAGCAGCCAATTATTTGGGTGTAGAGTTTGTCAAGAACTCCTGTGGGGACTTCTTGAAGAGTGCTATCGACGACAAAACCTGTGTGGGCATTTGGCAGCTTGCAGATGTGTTTGAACTGGAAGAGCTAAAGAAAGAAGCTAAAAAGCATGTCTTGCGACATTTTGCAGATGTCTGCAAGAAAGAGGAATTCTTGTTTCTTCCATTCAATCTTTTGGGCGATCTCCTGGCAGATGAAGAGATATGTGTGGTCATCGAAGGCTTGATTCCATGTGTGGAAGAAAGGGAAAAGATCGTGCTTCAAGCTGTGTTCTGGTACATCGAGCATGATGTGGAAAATCGAAAAGATTATCTTCCAAAATTGTTGCCCTTGGTTAGACTTCCAACTTTGTCAGAGTCATATCTCAAAGAAGTCTTATCTCACAAGCTTTTGGCAGACACCTGTGAAGAAATAGTGTTAAAAGCCCAGAAACTGAAAGATGACCCCCCTGAGAAAGGTTCAATAGATGAAAAGTGGGCAGCTCCAAGGGAATTTGCCAAACATGCTTTTACCTGGGGACGCTCCTTTGCCAATGGAGGGCAGGTAAATTCCGAAACAGGACGTCACACTGACAAGGAGACAGTTGAAGATTTAGACAAAGAAGTTTACATCAAGGGAATGGAACTGTGGATTCGAAGGTGGGATGGTCGACCTGTTCTTGGTGGCCTCAAGATTTTTTACAGTGGCGACAAAGTGGAGAAGTTTGGAAATGATTCTGCTCAGTCCGAACACCATGAATTTCATTTGGAGGAAAATGAGAGAATTGTTAAAGTTGAAATTAGATCTGGCTGGATGATTGATAGCCTGACATTTTACTCCAACAAGCGTGATACTGATGGCAGTCCAAAAAGCTATGGCCCTTATGGAGGTGATGGTGGGGGTCACAGTTCAGAGACTCCATCAGGATCATTTGGTTATCTAGCGGGTGTTGCTGCCGCAATCGTCGACTCACAAGGTGAAGAAGGAATCACCAGACTTCAGTTTGCTTGGAGAACGTATGTCCTTCCGGGTGATCTAGTGCCATCGCAAAATAGATGCAAAGTTAATGACACTTCCTATGATGATGATAGTGAAGATGATGACTATGATGATTACGATGATTATGACGAGGATGATTATTATGACGATTATGATGATTATGATGATTATGATGGCTATGATGATTTTGATGGTATTTTTGACCAGGAACTTGGAGTACAGCCTTACATGTTTGAGCCACTTGCCTAAGTCAGTAGATTATGGTAAGCAAAGTGTGTCAATTTGGCACAAAAATATTCTTGGATATTTCTTCAAAGACTTGAATTGTTTCAGAAAGTGATCAAGGTCTAAGAACACTGTAATCCTTATGGAATGGTCAAGTCTGACAACAAATACCTGGGTATATTTTTGTAGCTATATGGAGGCAGTTGTAACAGGTGGCTTTACAATACCCTTCTCTCACCCTCACTTCTCTTCATCACCCCACCCGCCTACTAACTTTATATGTAACCTGCCACTTTTCTGGATCTACCACTTTAGTCACACACCTGCCCTCCACATTGCTTTTGTTTTTTCGTACGGGATCTCTATATTGCTATGAAAGATTATTAATAAATGAATGTATGCATATTTATAATTTTGGTTTGTTTATTTAAGGGCCTGTGTTCATGCCAGAAGGACATTCTCCAAGAAATATTCACTGACTTGGTTACAAATGAGACTTTTGTGCTTTGTTATACATGTAGGTGTCACTAAGTCCTGCTTATAAATTAAGCCTCACCAAGAGAAACTATGTATAGTTTAATGCAGACTTAGTTACAACTCTGCTGAAAGAGTTCTATTGTACATGTATCTTGTTACATTTTTTAAGACAGATTGTTTAATTAATCTACATGTAGAGGGAAAGATAAATCATTACGGTTTCTAATTTCTTCCTTTTGAAGAAGCAGTATTGGTGAAAACTTGTGTAATGAGAGTTTGCATGGAAAAAGATCCTTAGTGACTTGTTGTAGACTACCAAATTCCCCTGGCAAATTGCTTTTTACCTTCTTCATAAGAAAATAATTAGAGTTTGGCATGAGATAAAAAGTCAGTAAATTAGGGGTTTTTCCGTGCACTCTTCTTTTGAAGGTCGTATTTCACAATTAGGAAGACTACAGTAACTGTATTATATGCATTAAAAGTAGTTTCCAATTAGAGCCCTTCAGAACTAATGTAAGTTGTTGCCTCCCCCATTTCTCTGAGCATCCTACCTCCTATAAAGTACCAGACACTTCCTTCACTGAGTACACATAATTGATGTCCCTTGGATGGACAGCCACCTACATGACTTGTATGGTACTAGCATATTGCAAGTTAACGAGAGGCGTCAGTTAGTGGACGCCTTCTATCAAGTGCGACACTTCTCCAAGTGCACTTCCCTAACTTTAAGCCTAGCCTGATGCCTCCGGTATGGACTATATTCATATTCTCGGTATTGAACTAGACGTAGCATGCAACTGAGGCTAACAGGGGAAGTTTTTTCAAATGATGATGTTCCTCTGCTTGAGCCTCCATTGCAAGCTTGTCCCAGTCAAATACCGTGAAGATGAATATGGCGTGTCGGCGTCAGCACCATCTACTCACCATAACATGCCTCTTAATATTTATCAGGTGCTTTCCAACTGAACTTTCCTTAACAGTGACACAGTTTCCAAGGGACAGATCATTTTTAGAAGGGGGTGGGTGGGCAGTTTTCCCAAAAATTCCTGTACAAGAAAACGACTGAAAGAAAAAGTCAACCTCATTCCCAAGGTCTCTCATCTTCGCCCCTTGGGACCCTGGGAATGGGGTTGAGAAAAATTGTGTAAGGAGAGCCATAAGAGAAAGACAACCAAGACAGTGCTAGTCTAGGTCCTATTTTTGATGTTAAACAAAGTCTTACACAAGCTATTGCCTGCCCTAAAAATCATGCGAAATCATTAAGGTAAGAAAACTTTTCATGCCCCAGAAAATTCCCCAACCTCCCCACCCCCTCAAAAAAATACTGGTTCATCCCTATGCTACATCCTTGAGTTGACACCCACACAATTCCAATAAACCTTATGTGCCTTTACATCAGACCAGCTAATTCCCCACTAATTTTGAGCCTTGCTTTTGTCAGTGAAGATTAGATGGAGAGTGATGTGAAAATGTACTCATCACAGTGTAAGCAATGCTTGATGGTGAATAGCCTTTTTCATGGTTAACTTTGCTCATTTGCATTACAATAAAATCTAGCATGTATGCGAGGCAATTTCGGCCTATTCTGTAGTTTTAGCCCGAAAATGCCTCGCATCCATGTTTGATTACATTGTAATGGAAATGAGAACAATTAACTGTGAAAAGGGCTATTCTGAACTTCTGATACTTGCATGTGCAAGGCATGTTTAGCTTTACCAGTGGCCAGTACTGTATTACTAAGCTAGTTTTCACTTCAGAATTTAACAAACATGGACAATTTCTAAACAGTCAAGGTTTATACAGTATATCAAATCTCTATTTAGAAAACAGTCCTAAAAAAATGCACATGCCAACTGGTTAAAACTGGTGTTTCTATAACTCCATGGAGATTCAGAACTAGCACGAGCTGTTGACGTAATGATGGCACGAGTGAAGAGAATTTACATTTCGATAATCAAAGTTAACAAGTTGTTCTCCTTTTTCTCATTGTAGTATTTTCTAAAAGAAATAGAAAACATGTCCTACATATTTCTATTGGGTTATAGAAACACTTATGAAACTTTGGGAGAACTTGAAAAAGCTCTGGAAACACTTGCCTGCGGCTCGTGTTCCCACAGCATTGCTTGTTCTCCCAAACTTCTATTTGTGTTTCTATAATTTGTTTTAGTTCACCACTAAATTTTCTCTGATTCTTATTGGTTTAAATTGATCATGTGACGCGATAGTGTTCATCCGCGGAGGGCTACTATCAGCCCATAGTGCCCGTCCACCGAAAATACCCGGATGGATAGTAGTCGTCCGTGAAAATTTTGTTGCAAACAAGCGGTTTTCTTAGAAAATAAACAACTAAAATTGTATTAAGGGTTTTTGTCTGTTTTCTTTTCCAAATTTTATATTTGGCTTTCACGGCTTTCGTCTCGAAATCTTGAAAATAATTCAATTGAAGTCCAATTGATTTTTGAACTAGTGTGCGGAAGAAGATTTAGTGGTGCACAATAAAGACAATAGAGTGTTTATGTCTCGGAACTATTGGTCTGATAGTTGCCCCTTGGAAATTTGATGTTATTAAAACTAGCATATTTGTTTTAAGAACATCAAATTTCCGCGGGGCAACTATCAGCCAATAGTTCCTCGACAGAAACACTCTATTGTTTAAATAGAAACACAGTACATGTTTTCATTTCTTAAATATTTAACTCTGAATTTTTAATAAGGGCTAGTAAGGTAGAGGGAAGGGTACTCCATTACATGAGCTATAGGTTTGTGTGATATGGTCATTTAGCCATTTTAGTCATTAATAGGGTATTAATTTTGAACAGTTTGGTCTCAAATGAAGTATGGTTCCTGCACTTCAGTCTTAAATAGGCCATTTCCGAGTTCCCTTGTGTCCCTGTTTCAAAGCGAGTCTAAGTGTGAAACCATTCTTATGAAAATGACTTTGATTTGCATGAAAATGAAACTGCATGCAGAACTCCCCAGGGAGGGCACTTTCTTATAAGAGGCTAATGGAGATGTGCTGCTGGATGGGGTCGCATTTTCACGACTGGATTGACTATCATGGGGTGGCATTTTCAATAGTGTTACTGGGATGGGGCTGCACATTTTCTGATTTTTGGGGTAAGACAGTTCTTCATATTTACAGTTAGCAAACGTACAAGAATGTTTGTACTGTAGGTGAAAAGTGAAGTGTTCTTTATTCAATATAAGGTACATTCATAAACAAAGTGACTAAGTTGGGATTGCGAAAATTACATATTTGCCAAAAGTGACTAAGATAGGGTCTACAATTGGCCACAGAATAGACTATAATGGGGTAGAGGCTCTGAGAGGCCAGTGGCACATACTCGGCAAAAATTGACCCAAGTACCCCCGGCCGCCCCCCCCCGCCTCTGGGCATAACTCATTCTCAAAAAAGCGGGAAAAGCCAAAGTTGATCACCTATCTTTGTTTACTGCAAGCTTATGGAGTCTTTTCCCCTCATTTATTCGCGGCATTTGACCATTTTGGGGTCTTGTTTTTGTAAAAAATAAATTGACGTCCGTGTTTTATGTGTCTGTCCTCTTATTGATGATGAATTTTGTCATAACATTGTCAAAGTTTTCTGCGGCTCCTGGTTCATATATAAAAAGACAGACGCATGAAAACTGATTAAGATCTCAATATTCCGCTGCATGCGAGTGCGTCATGAGTATTTTGTATCTTTCTTATTAACAATATTTTGTTTGGTCAACGTTTTGAAACTTCATCATGATGGGCAGCCCGCTTTTGTTTTTGTTTTGGTTTTCGAAAAGCTCATATGTTCGTATGCCCACAAGTAACGCCACTGAATTTCGCCTCATATGTTCTCTAGATTTACCCATGAGATCTGGGAACGAGATTAGTTACACGACACACACAGTAAGCCTGGGCAACCTGTGGTATGCCTATGGGTTTACGCCAAGAGGTTATCAAGGTAAGAGAGTGAATCCCCCATATCGGCCTTCTAAGTAAGGTGATCCCTCTTAAGTTATTTTTAGGCACGGTACCCAGTTCTTCCGCAGATATAACTCGCGCGATGCATGGGCAGGCGAAGCGAAAACGGCATTTCATTGTATACGTTTTGATTTTGATTGAAAACAGAGATGTTTTCTACACCCTCAGCCGTCTTTTTGTTGGGCCGGTCTTTCCGTTCATTATTTCGTCGTTTATTCGGTTTTAAAGAGTAAAGGCAACGGCAGCCAGTACATTGGCTGTGTAAGCGTGCATTATAATTCTTTGTTCATTTCTTTGCCGTTGTTTACAAAAGCTCACAAAAACAACAATGTAAAATAGCCACATAACACAAACAGCGGTGATAAACATTGTATTCCAACGCATTTTTACATAAACGTTTCGTATGCTAATCAACATACATTTTCAAAAGTGACGGTTACAATTTTTGAAAACTATATATATATCGTAAACATAAGAGGTCTGGAACCTAGACTGAGAAATATGATCTGCAGCAGTACGTGTATAAACATAATGAGGAGTAACAGCTAAAACAGCAACAACTTCTCACTACTAATATTGGCATATCACCGCTGTTTGTGTTATTTTCTTAATCAAGCTACGATGGCCTAAGAACAAGAGTTTATAAAATAGCCACATTCTGCATATTCAAGAAAACGTGAACTATACCGGACGATCAATATTAAATTACATATTTTGTTTTAGGGATATTTCTGACAGTAGAAACAAACTGATTGAATTGAGATTGAATCAAAAACTTCGGCGAGATTCGTATAATGTGAAGCACATATGAAATATTTCATATTTGAACTGCGGTTATAGATGCAAGTGAAGTATGATCATCGCAGTAAATTTTCCAATTTAAGCAATTGGAAAGAAGAAGCCTGAAGAAAAATCAGGGCTTCAACAGGATTCGAACCCATGACCTCCGCGATACCGGTGCGATGCTCTACCAACTGAGCTAGCTATGAAGCCACACATTGGGAGCAAGGTCAATTTATTGAGTTCATATCTCCCGTGAGGAGTGAAATGATGTTTCACATATTCTGACAGAAGCATATCACCCATTCAAGGTCTTATCCTTATTATAAACATAGATTGCCAGCGGCTTTGCTATCTTGTTTTGGTTTCGCGTCAACCGAAGGCTTTCAATATTGGTCAGGAACAAGGAAAAACTTAAGAAGCCAATTAACGTATCCATTTCAGTTGATAAATATTTCATATTATCATCAAGACTACTCTTTGCATAGCACGACGAAAAAAACAGATGGCAGGTGGAATTCCACCAAAATATCTCTTTATTTTGTAGCCTCCCAATGCCAGGTTCATTTTTTGGCCCATGATGGGGCTATATATTAAGTGCGGACTACAAATTAAAGTGGATTACATTATTTGGTCGAGGTATTACTGTCTGTTCAAGAAACCAGAAAGACCACTGAGAATTAGGAAACGCGAACCCGGTATGCGATGGATGCCCCCGCGTGCCACGCCGACAATTTTTTTTTTAATTTTCCATTGGCCTGCGTAACTTAGGGTAAATTTCCATTACAGATTGATGAGGATCCAGAACTTCTGTGTTAATTATATTTTGAAAGCTTTAAAAATATATATACTTGTTTTGTCTAGCTTTATAGAGCAATTTATGGCAATTAAATTTTGATTCTTTTCGACCACTCAAAACACTTCTTTTGTGTTTTAGCACGCTCTAATGGCTCGCTTAGCCTTTCGTAAGTTTTAAGAAAAGACAAAGGCTATATAAAGGTTGATAACCAGAATTGAAGTACAGCATTGTTTTGGCGGGATCTGTTCTTCTTTTGACAGATGACCAGAATGAGTCACGTGGTTATCTGCAGATTGCAGCTGCTTCTCACTTAGCGATGGAAGATAAACATCGTTTTTGTGGTGCACTCGCGGAAATTCTACGTTAAGAAGTTGGCATGAAAGACAACCCGTGGCAAAAATCCTGATGTCAAGTCCTTCTCGCCAGGTTGGGAATCGTCGGCTTCCACCTTTACCAAGCAGTTCGCGCCACAGTCCAAGTTATCAGCGTGTTCCAAGCGGACATGGCTCGTCGCCGGTCTCGGCGAAGGCAGCGAAAGGGCATGCTAGCAACCGACCTTCAAACAACCACGGAACGGGAAGTCACATAACCCACATCGATCTGACCGCAAGCTTTGGTGATGGACCGTTCAGACCAGCTTTGGTCCAAGGAAAAGCGATCGCAAACGGACAAGGTAGGTTGACCCGTAACGCAGTTTTGCGATGACCTTTATAGCGATTTTTCACGGTATAGTGCTCTGTTTGATGTGTTGTGATACAGAAATCCTTTGGTTGTGTATCATAAAACTCGATAGAAATATAAATAACTTAAACTGTATACTTTTGAACCGCGTTGTGGCTTAAAAAGGCGCCCTTATTACGTTGTAATGAGATTTTTCCAGAGATAAATTGCATCTTCTCGAAAATTTAACCTTTACTACGGAGCGTGGCGCACTGACGCTTTTCGCGTGTGACTTTTACAAAAAAAGATTCGAACAGACGATATTATTCCTTGTCCTGTTTCAGAGATGGATGAAGAAGCAGTGAGAAATTTCCTTCGAGCAAATCCCGTGTTTCTGGAGGATTATGTTATGAAACATGTCGATCAAGACCGTTTAGAACGTTGGCTTATCAGGAAAACACGAAAATTAAAGAATAAAGGCGGCAAGAAACCTGCGAATTCCCTTGGTCATGAAAATAATAAACAAAGTGGTAAGTAGGAAAGCAGCGTTTACTCTGTTTTTTAATCGAAGTGGTCAGTCAAATACAATTAATTCTTACTAGTTTCTTGTTGAGAACGATTTTCTTTTTCGAAATTTCAGATCCTCATCGACCGTCTTTGTCGAAGTGGAAGGTAAGCTTATGTTCCCTAATCCCAGAATCGATGTGACGTTTTCGACTTAAAAATAGTCTTATAAGCTTTCTGATTTAAGACAACTTCGAAATCAATTCAAATGACATTTGTGTTTTTTCTACTCGAAAAGTTACATTTGCTTTTATTTGTTTACTTTCGTTTTGTCAAAGAAGTTTTCGAAACGACCCCAAAGGACGTTTTCCGCTCCAGTAACAAATTTTAAAAGAGGATAAAGGTTCCAATAATTATTATAAACATTGCCTCAAGAAGCAACACACTGGTTGGGTTGCGTTTTTAGTGTCAGAAAAAAGTGTATAGTACGATTTGTCAAAGAAGCCATTGGTGTCTATTTCATAAATAATAGAAAGTAATGATGATCGACATATGGGCATTCTCGTAAATTTAAGGAACCGATTAATTTAAATTTTAGCGTTCAGGAAATTATTAATAATTTATGCGCTGAAATTAAAAGGCTTGAATCTTTGGACGTCTGTCCCATTAATTTTTGAGAGGTTTTTTGGCAATCAGTAGGCTTCTGCCCCATTTCAATCCATATAAAAATTTAATATTTCATGTCTGTCCAATCAGACCCAAGTACATGTAAATAACATGTGTCCGTGGAACATTTTCTGAGTAATCCTTCAATTGACATCTTCTATAAAACTGAGCATTGATTGTTCTCCACAAATTATATATGTAGTCTCTAATTAGTGATGGAAATACACAAGATAGTAAAATATAGTTGGAACATTATTTGCAAAATGAAATAAAATTATTTTCTTGGAAAATGTAACTTCTGTTACCATTGTTTGACCCACAAGACTATCTGTTTGCTTCAAATGGTGTCAAAAATAGCATAATTGATTGATCGACTAACGTTATTGCTTGCACTTGTACATGTGTCAAGCCAAGAAACCAATCCTGGACAGGAACAATGTCCATCGATAGCTCTGTTTGATTTTGATTGTCTTTTGCAAGCAACAATTTGGTTCATTCTGGTGAATCTCTGATATGGCTTGTCTGAAGGAAAAGCACAATTTAGCCACCAATAAAATGATGCTAATCTAAGTAAATTAATGAGACCGACACAACTTTGCAAAAGAAGGAAGAAAGTTCTTAATAAAAAATGAAAAGAGAAACTGAAACATACTGGCGGAATTCATTGTTTTGCATCAGAGCATGCATGCTTTATTTGTTTCTGTATAGGCGTGACACACATCTTACATGTTCAGTAAGTCAAACTTCACATGTTCCTATATTCCTTTATTTTCCTAAAATAAATTTTCAGTATTTATACCTTTAAAGTGTTTTGAATAACCACTTTTTTCGAATGACTGTCCAGAGAACTCTAACTTGACATTTTCCTCTTACATTGTGATAATTATGAATTGATTAATTGGTGGCAGTATTGTGTGACATTTTTTGGTAAATTGAACCATTAAAATTGACAATGTGACAAAATTTTTGGGGGATCAGCTGTGATAACTACTGGTACACTGTATGCATCTATGCCAGCTCTCCTGGATTATCCCAGATATGGACCGAATCTCCCACTATCCAAAATGAGTCACCAAACTTCACAGACAAACCAAATAAAAGTGCATAATTTTGCATTTTTCTGACATATTTTGGCGTTTTTTTTTATTTTGGAGGAAAATTGTTAGATTTAAATTTTGAGATAAGATCTTTACTTTAAACAACTTTTTAGGGTCAAAAAAGGTAACATTAGCGATCTACCTAATTTTGATTTTTTTTTAATAATAATAATAATTATTATTGGCATCTCTGTGTATGTACATGTGACATCTAATCCTCAAGTACATTTGGCTGTACATAATGCTCATAGCTGTGTTTGCATGTGACAAAAACTGTTGTTTTAAGGGTAGAAAATTGAATTTGCACTGCATGAGGTATACCATGTCAGATGTCACTAGACAACCTGGAATGTCAAGAACTTAGCACTGCAGAGTTGTGCATTCTTGTGACTCATTAAATTGTAGCATAACCCTCTCACTCCCACCTGTGCTTATTCGAAAACTACTCTAATTGCCCAGGGGTTTCAGGTATTATGTTCCATTTTCAGAGGTGAATCAGAGGTACTGTACACCACAAAACTTGCAAATTACTCAAAAATCAGGCAGTCTCATGTTTAGCAGTAGAGACAAAGTTTATTTTACAAAGGCAGTTCTTTCTTTTCATGGGTAATTCAATGTCAAAGGAGTTCAAAGAAAATCACAAAAAAAACCCTGTCTGCTCATCTAGAACAAGTACGTATGTATAATTTTCTCTTGGGCAAGAAACCTTCTCTCCTCACTTGTCTCGCATGAAAAAGCCCAGGCAAGCCAGCCATCAACTTGAATTTTTGAGAAAGATTTTGAATGGAGTAAATGTTTGGCACATGGAAAGTGTTTAGATGGATCTTGACAAAAATTACAAATTATAGCATTGTTTTGTTGATTGCGTGGCACCTGTTTGCAGTTCAGAAAATGGTTACCTAGCATGTGATCAAAATCTACCAAAAAATTTGGCAGAAAGTAGTTTTTGATTCAAACATGGAGGTTTTCACTTGACTGTAACTATTTATCAACTACCAGCGCTCAAGCTCCAAGCTCGCTTTTTCAAAAAGTCGCCTTTTTGGTGGCCTTTAATTATAAAGTGGTCGCCATAAAAAAATTCAGTTGCCAAAAAAAAAAACATGAAGGGGAGGACATGACATATTACATGTCTCAAAAAAATATGAAGGGGAGGACACTTCATGACATATTACACGAAGTGCTAATGCAACGAATGGCTCGTTTTCAACATTTTACTTTGCTACAGTGTAAGTTTACGCATTCATGTTGAGTTTCTGAACGATGAGAAGGGAAAAGAGAAAGACAGGTGATGTCGCCGCTTGTACTATTGATTAAGTTCATCCTATTATTGATAATTTTTCAAGTAAGTTTCTCTTTTAATCTTTTGGTCGCCAATTGGCGACCATCGCCAAAATTTTGGTCGCCAAATATTTTTTCCACTTGCCAGGGTGACCAAAATGGTCGCCGCTTGGAGTGCTGACTACCTAAAAGAGAAACACTTGTACTTAGCTTGCCTGCTTTACAAAATCAGCATAGTGCCTGTTTCATGGATTGGAAACATTTATTCAAGGATTTTTTAAGATACCGGGTGCACAATTCAGGAAACAGCAAATAACACTGATCAAAACTAGTTGAGAAGATTACAAACAGGTCAGACAGGTTATAACACTCAAACGCACCAGTGAATAACTTCCATTTTTAGTTCATGAATTGTTTAATATTGAGTTTGAAAACTCAGGCAAGTGGGGAAGCTGGTGCCCTGGGCAAGTAATGATATTTGAGAGGGCAAGCTGGAATTCAAATATTTTTTGAACCCTGCAGGGTATTGCATTTCCTGAACTTTTACTGATACATTGACCCTGTTACGTGTTTATTGACAGTTTTGTGTACACAGTGATAAGAAAAAGATGCTAGAAGAGTTGACTAATGACATTCATCAGTCTCCCAACAAGCAGAAGGTGTTGATGGAGTTGGCTAACTGTATTGCATCAGGTGAAGATATTTTGCTGCATTTCTGTGATTGTGTGTATACACTGTAACCCTGGTGTTTTTTAACACCAGCCTTTGGCTTTTCACATAAGGTGACTTGGTTAAGTAATTTTTATTATATGTTTCTAAAAGGAATTGCCAAAAATAACACAACTTAGGCCTGTTTCCAAGTGTTTTGAATAAAATTTGAAGTGCAGTACATGACACTATTTATCCCAGATCCAATGTTAAAAGCTTATTTTGGCATGCACTGTATTTTAAAATTGTTGGTAGAAATGTTTGGAATATTTGAGACAATCGGCAGAGGTGTACTTTCAACGACACCTTCCCAAGGGTCAAGAACAGATGGGCAAGCCCAGATTTCAACTTTGTCATTTTGGCATCCCTGAGGTGGCTACTGTGGTCAGCACTTGCAGGACAGCAGTAAGAGAGGTTCATACAGTGAGAACTTTCTCTTGGGAGAGCTCTGGCCACCTTTTATAAAAATGTAAACAATGATAGCTAGCCATTCACAAGAGAATTGTCATTAGAGCAGGTGCTGGATCTCATTGAAAGCAATGCTTTCCATAGCTATGCATATACACTGAGGTGTTGGACAGTGATTGGTAATGACAAGAATAGATAAAGTGGTAATGACTGATGTTTGAAATTAGACAGTTAATCAGTATGTATAGATCTAGAGACTCTGCCATGCAGCAATAGTTAGCTGGAAAATTGGACTTTGTTATTGAGTGGTTATAAATTCAACTGAGTGTTGCAAAACCAAAACCAAATTGAATGAAAGTAAACACTCTGGAAAGAGCCAATCACAAAGGACACAGACAATCTAGTGTTTAACAACCAAGAAACAATGTTATTACTTTTACAATAGTACCAGATGCAAAGCATCAGAAAACTAGTGAGAGTGAGTCATATCTGGTTTTTGGTTTTACTCCTGATTGGATGAAAATGTGGTGCAAGTTTTTTAAAGGAAACCTCCACTCGTAAAGCAAACAGACATTTAATTTCAGTTTCAGTTCAGTGTCAGGCAAAACAGGGTTTGCCTATCACCTATATTTTCTTTTAAATTTCCAGCATGCCGCCATCTTGGATTACATGATGTCATATGGTTACCCAGTTGTTTCACACAAAAGATGCTCTGCTTTCTAACAATAGCGGCAACCACATGACGTCACAAAATTCAAAATGGTGGTGCACGGGAAATTTAGAAGCGAGAATAGGCAGTTAATTTAACTCAATTTTTGTTACTCTTGAATGTTATTCTCACCTTGTCCAGTAAACTTGTTATAAGAGTGGAGGTTCCCTTAAGCCAATCAGGTAGCTTATAGTAAATGCGAAACCAGTTATGTTCAACACTCAAATCAAAACCACTCAATATGACAGTCAATTGATTTAGATCTTATCCCATTGACACCTGAATGAAATTGCCCGTGTTCCACCCTCAAGTCCCTGGAATTTTTTGAAATATTTCAGAGAGAACGAAAGCACAAAAATAAACCATATGCATAGTAAACCCATGTAGACACAAGACCCAGTTTCTAGGTGTCGTTTATTTAAAGTTGAATAAATGAAGGGCCAAATTATTGAAAAAATATTAATATATTAAGAAAGACGTCAACCTGATGTGTAAAACTGAAAAGAAAACAAGAAAATATATTTCTTTACAGTGCAACAAATTGCCCCACAGAAGCCAAGAAAATAGAATGTGCAAAGATGAGTTAATTAGTGATTTTGGAAGACAAAAGAAGACAAAATTCCTTTCTTGTGCTATAACAGCTAACATTTGAGAAAATAACAGAATAGAACAGCGAAGAACTCATGTAAAAATCAATATGACAACAAGAAATCCAATTCTGTTATTGGCAGAAGAGAGATGAAAGTTGTAAATCAAAAAGACTAAAAAGCAAGCCAATTATTTTTAGATCAATCGTATTTCAATTGTGTTAAATTAGTGGCCTTTAATTTCTTTTCTTGGCTGTTCTGTAGTAGCTGAATGACTCCAAAAAATGTTTCAATGAAGCAAATAAACTGTTAAACAAAGTGCCTGGAGGCTGCCATAAATTAAATTTGCAGAAATCCAGCGTGCAAGTTACTGTTAACTTTTAAAACCTAAAATTTCCAAATACAGGGGACCAAATGAAAGAAATGTGAAAGATAGCTCAATAGCAATAAATTTTCATTCAAGCTGGGGCAAAGAAACATATTTACAATAATTTGCTGACTGCTTTTGCTGTCATTTTAAGCCCCATGGCTTTTTCAATCATTCCAAAAGTTTAATTCAACTTCAAAGTAATAATGTACATTACCAGAACCAGATAGTAGTAGTATGGTATTTAATATCAATTCTTGTGTTTTGAAAAGTATTAAGCTAAGAATGAATTGACAATACCAAGCTAGCATTAAATGTTGGTAGATACGAATTTTTTCTCATCACTGTTGGCTTTTTAATTTTTCATCCAATTTATTCCAAACAGAAGGACCAGATCAGAAGTGTGAATTAAATTTAGTACTGTAGTTAGTTCTAACATGATCAATGTAATAAGTTGATCTTCCATTCTGAGGCCACCTAAAACCTAGAGCATTGCTTTTTCCATGTTAGGAATGAAAACCTTGGATGTAGTTAGATTAGGCCTGCAATGCACCATGATTGCATGTACCTGCACTTTCAAGTGCATAATTTTAAGAAACAAAACCATCTTTCTAGGACCCCATAAGTCCTCCAGCCTACTAAAAATATGCTCAGATTGGTTTGTGAAGTCCTCAAGAACAGTAGAACAATAAGAGAACCAAAGAGTCTTCAGGGATGGTAGGGAAGACAATTGTCTCCGCATGCTTTTTTTCAGGTAGTTATGGGTGGCACGGGGAATTTGAGGGTTTTTTGCTCAGGCAGTTACTCGCAGTACAGGCGCCAATGGGTTAAGAGGCCACTTTGTTTTAGCCATGCCGTAGAAAATAGTTTAATTATTAATTTTAAAGGACTAATTACCTTACATATATATAATTACAATATTTACATTTACTGCATATACATGTATGTACAGCTGTATCCTCATTTTTGTTCTATAATTTTACTTTCTGTCTGTTTTTTCATTATTAGCATGTCATGCAGACTCCTTCACATTATACTTGGTTGATGCAACAGGAAAGGTAAACATTTATAATTGAAGGCCTTCGTGCAAAAAGGGCGTATATCGGTTTTTGGCTGATTTTCATTTTTTGCAGGATCGAGTTGATTTTTTACAGACTGACTTGTTTTGACATGTAAAGCATCGTTCCATAATTGTTATGGTCGATTTGGGCTTTGTTCTCTAGAAATAACGTATGCTAAAAACTCAGTTTTGGCATGAAGCGGCATCTTTATGAGCAAATGTTTTGAAGGCAAATTTCGATGTGACCTGAACTTAAACGATTACTTTTAGCAGCTTCGATAGCACGTATATTTTTAAATATACGTTTTGGTTTGTAAAATAAGTAGGGAAACAGCCCCCCCCCAAAAAAAAACCGACCTTGTATCGAACCTGTGTCACGACAAAACAAATTCACATCCGCTCCATTCAGCGCCTTAACCGCTTGTGCTAACAAAGCAGCAGTAACTGATCAGCGTAATTATACGAATAATAAAACTAAGCGAAACAAAAGGTTCTTTTGTTTTTCATTGGACAAAATCCAGAGGAAAACTGAGTTTTTTGCATACGTTATTTCTGAAGAACAAAGTGCAAATTGATCAAAACAATTATGGAACCATGCTTTTCATGTCAAAACAACTCAGTCTGTCAAAAATTAGCTCGATCCTGCAAAAAGTGAAAATCGGCCAAAAACCGATATACGCCCTTTTTGCACGAAGGTCTTCAATTATTACTAGTTATATTTTTATATTTTTGTTTTTTGATTTGAAATAGCTGTAGTCAGAGGGTACCTTTATCACATTTGTGTCACCTACTCTTTTTGTTGTCGTTGTTTTTGATAATGATGATGGTAAAAATGTTTCACCCAATTTGAAAATCCTAAATCCATCAATAAAAAGAATGCTCAAGATGACAGCTGTTATACTTGATTTAGATCATGCGTACCAGTACCTTGCACCACCTTTCTTTTAACTGATAAAGTTGTAAGTTTTGACTTTTACACTTGCAAGGTAGCAAGTATAAGTTTTAACTACATAATTTATTATTTCCCGACATTAGGCCCTGTACATCTACAATCCTAATCATCCTGAAGGGTAAGTTAATAAACCCATAATCCCTTTGCTGTGATTCATGTAAGTTCAAAAGGGAATTCTTCTTTGCCAACTTGGTTAATGCATTTCTTTAAATATTGTTATATTATTAGTGGTGATATGCGAGTTGTAGTGATTGCAAAATAGGCAGCCATGTAAACATTGATGGCAGAACATGGTTTGTATGCATCTTGAAAACCCATGAAAAATCCTTGAATTCCAAGAGTTTGATTTCAAGGCCTTTACTTGAAATTAGTTTTTGATCCTTGAAAGTCCTTGATTCTTTTATTGAACAAGGTGAAAAAAATGTCATTGTTTATAAGTTTTAAGGTAAATGAAAGCCTGTGAAAGCAAATGTTTGGGTACATGTAAACAGAGTGTAAAATTCTTGAAATGCTTATAAAATGTGTGATTTATTCCCGGTGCCCTCTTGTTCCTCTTTCAAATGTCCATTGAGCCACTTGTGCACAGTGAATGTCTGGTTTACATCTGTTTCTGCATGTGCATGTATTTGCTTATTAAATTTGTATTATAAAGAAAAGTCCTTGAAATTTCAATGTAGGGTCCCAGAAAGTCCTTGAAAAGTCCTGGAACTTTTGCCCCGAGTTATTGTACAAACCCTGTCAGAAATTTTCTCAGGGGACCATTTACTAATAATGCAAAATTAATGTACATGTACATGTATGGAGTTACATGTGCAATATATTTTAAATGAACCCTGCATTTATACTGTAAGACTTTATGTACAGTGTAATGTATAAACCTTCACATTTTTACTGATACAAGTGTATCTCAAACTCAAATCATTTCCCCTTGCCTACTGTCGGCTCTCTCAAATTCTCATCATCTTAAAGTATGTTTTGTTTCCAGTTAGAGTTTGAGATTTGGTCCAGAGCTCAACAGCACATACTGTATGTTACTGCGTAGGGTTTTACATGTACCTCTAACATGTTAAGACTTTGTTTTAGGAGGACATCATCAAATATTGAGATAAAAGAGGCAACCACAATTGCAGCTTATGTTGCTTATACTCACAAGCCTTTGAGAACCAATGAAGTATTGGGGGTAAGGAATGGAAAACTATAGTACGTTTTGTATTAAAAGTTGTAATCTCAAGATTGGTAAAGCTCACGCAAGCTGTTGGCTGACAAAATTAAAGCTGGCCTGCAAGTTAAGTGCCAGAGTGCAAGTGAATGAAGCAAAACAAACATTTTCTAATGGTTAAAGATGCATACACATCATTAATTTTATATTAAATGAATAATTGTTACATGTGATATCCCCTGATATTCTCTCCAAAATCTATGAATCACTTGATCTTAAATTTTGGAATAAATTTAGTTTTGTTTGATTTCAGGATGAACGTTTCCCAGAAGGAATTGGGCTAGAAGGTAACCTGTTTGAACAAATTGCAGCATTAGTGATAACAACTCAAACTGTATTATTGCGTTCGTCAAAGAACGCTTTCATAATGCAGTCGAAATCGACATTCTTGGAATTTTTGGACGTGTATTCATCGTTACAAATTTGCCCCTCCCCCCCGAAAAATTCTTCAGGGGCAAATGACGTCATTGCAATCGACCATGTGCTTTGTCTGTCTCACCTTTTCTTTCACGTGTCGGACTGCTTGTTATTATAACTATGGTCACGGCCAGTAAACTGATACCGTAACTGAGACACGCGATAATACAGGTGACGAACATGTGAGCATGTGAGTAGGCCATGTAGACTTTGGACTTTCTTTCCATGTGCTCTCGATCACAGCCAGAGGTAGCGTTGGATACTTTTGCCGTGGAATTTTGAGCCTGAGTAGTATTATATTCAATAGTAAGATGTTATTTAAACGTTCATTCGGGCTCACGAAGAGCTTGTTTATTTTATATGTACATGAACACGATCGCCTAGGCTTTGAGATGTTAACCGTCAGTCAGCTAGGGAAATCATTTAAGGTATCTGTATAAAAGTTTATACAGCGTCGAACGCACTCTCATAATCTTTGATTACTGCTAGTTTTATGGGCAGCCGTTACCACCAAAAATACAAACAATAAAAACAGTCTAGAATAAACAGAAATGGTTTAAATGTCCTTTGTCGTTTAGCACAGTTTACATGGAAATGGTGTAGTTACAATACAGTTGGACCAGTTTTCTTTGGTGGAATGGGATATAAAATTGGCAAATGGTTCAGACAGTTTAGAAACTGTCTAGCTGCCCTTGTCGAAACGGTGCAACGAACACACGATTGATTCAGTCTAAATGTAAATAGCTTAGCTCCAGTTTGTTAAATGGTATAACATAGAAAGAAGTGGTCATGTCAAAGAAAGAATAGGCTATCTATCAATGTTCAAGCGGCACAGCGTATTTATCACTGGATTAGCGTGATGTCAAATGGTATAGTGATACGTGAAATGGCAAAGCATAATAACAATTGATACAGGGTAACATGAAATAGCCGAGCATCTTACACAAAATGGCACGGAGGTCAAATGAATCAGCCTTGGATGAAATGGCATAGTATTTGGTCAAGTTATATAGCGTAACATCAAATAGCACAGCTTTTCGTGAAATAGCTTGGCATACAGTCAGATGGTGCAGCCTAAGATCACGTACAGCCCAGCGTGAGGCCGTTTCATACACGCTTTCGTGAATTAGTACAGCGTAACATCAAATGGCACAGCGTTGCGTGAAACTGCCCGGCACACGTCCACACTGAGTAGGGAAATAAAACGTTAGCAGAAGATTTTGAGAAATAGCTCAGCAATGCAATGTATGCTTTGAAAAACATACAGCATTTTAAAGAATGGAAAATTGCACGAAAAGGTTTAGCGTGATACTGGATTCACGTGGCGTGACAACAGTGCGCCGAAACCACCAAAAATACAAAACACGAATGGAACAGCCAAGAGTAAATTGAGACAGAGGTCAGTATGACGTCACTATTGTGAAATTTTGGCGCCAAACATCGGGAACTGATCATTCAGTCAACGTGATCCGCCAGCGATTTCTGTGGTAAGTCTCCTTCCTTAATTATTTCGTTTCACAAGGCTCTATGAACTCGCTGCAGTTCAGCAATAACTGCTTATGTTATTTCACGGAATGATATTTCACCACAAAAACCCGAAACAATAATTACATTTCCAGCATTTCCATGTGCTCTCTGCTGTGTCTGGCAGGAATCGCTCGATTGTTTCAGTGATTGTCAATGTCCTCATCGTCATTTTAAACTCCGCTACACTCCTTGAATTAATTGGACCGTTGATACACCCTTGTAGTTGACCAAGGCTGCGAAAATCACCTTTTAGAACTGTTAATTGCATGATTGCTGTTCAGTGACCCACAATGTTGCTTTTTTTTAAAAATTGTGTCACGCAATAATCAGTAACGTAACATAGGAAGTCCTCTCTCGTTTGCTGGAGGTAAAGGAAGGGAAATATAACAATACACATTGTACTGAAAAAATGAAAAAAAAAGAAGCAGAAAATAAAATCCCTGATCTCACAACTCTAAAGCACTCCATGCAATGGAAAAGAAAAAACAGATAGAGAAGAGCAAGAAAAGGGGGATAAGAGAGAGGAGGGAAAAAAAAGCTGACTTTGTAGACGCTTGATTTTGGATATCTATATCTGGATTTATGAAAACGATGTTCAAGAAGTCGCGCCCTAACATAGTGAAGCTTTGAAATGGGAGACAAAAAATTGTCTGGCAAGTATCTCTAATATGCATGGACTTCTATAGTGTGGCACCTTAGTACTGCGGCAAAATAAAGCACAAGTGATGGAATATACCACTAACTAAAAACAATGAAGTTGTCCTCTTTATACCTCTAAAAAACAATAACTGTTCCTCTGATATCGAAAACTTGGGTCTTCCGCGCCGCCCATCCCCGGTCAATAGTGGTGCTTGATAGCTGTGAAAAGGCTGTTGGAAATTCTGATTTGCAATCAGCTGTTTACGCGCTTGGTCGATTAAATCAATGGCATCTAGGGGTACGTCACCATTTATCAACGCGGTCTCATACAGAACCTCGAGCCTTAAAATAACGGTCTGTTCGTCACTCCCTTCGAGGCCATTTACTATTTCGTTCAAGCTGTTTGAGAGTTCCCGTCGAAAGTCCATATGTTAAGAATGCATGCATAACATCTGAAAAAAAAGAAATGTATACTAACACTCCAGAAGGTAAATGGAGTGGAAAACTCTACATAGGCTCGTATTTAAGACATGCAGAAGAGAAAAAAAGGGAAAGGAGAGCCATAAAATGTAGATAAACTAGCGGGGAAGAAAAAAGACTGACTTTCCTTTTAATTTGTTATATCGTCAACTTTGGCGACTTCAGTTAGGGCATGACTTCTTGAACATCGTTTTCATAAATCCAGATATAGATATCCAAAATCAAATATATTTCGAAAGCGTGTATGAAACGGCCTCACGCTGGGCTGTACGTGATCTTAGGCTGCACCATCTGACTGTATGCCAAGCTATTTCACGAAAAGCTGTGCTATTTGATGTTACGCTATATAACTTGACCAAATACTATGCCATTTCATCCAAGGCTGATTCATTTGACCTCCGTGCCATTTTGTGTAAGATGCTCGGCTATTTCATGTTACCCTGTATCAATTGTTATTATGCTTTGCCATTTCACGTATCACTATACCATTTGACATCACGCTAATCCAGTGATAAATACGCTGTGCTGCTTGAACATTGATAGATAGCCTATTCTTTCTTTGACATGACCACTTCTTTCTATGTTATACCATTTAACAAACTGGAGCTAAGCTATTTACATTTAGACTGAATCAATCGTGTGTTCGTTGCACCGTTTCGACAAGGGCAGCTAGACAGTTTCTAAACTGTCTGAACCATTTGCCAATTATATATCCCATTCCACCAAAGAAAACTGGTCCAACTGTATTGTAACTACACCATTTCCATGTAAACTGTGCTAAACGACAAAGGACATTTAAACCATTTCTGTTTATTCTAGACTGTTTTTATTGTTTGTATTTTTGGTGGTAACGGCTGCCCATATAGTTTAGTTAATAATTATTAAGATTATTAGTAAAGTGGCTTTGCAGTGCTAGAGGACAAATCTACTTTTTCCCAACCTAGACAAACTCTGTGTGATCATGTTGTTAAATTCTCACTGGTATTATTGATTTACATGTAAGCATTATTATATTTCAGATAGCACAGCTCAATCAGTTTTGTGCCAGCCCATTGTCCAGTCAAATGGCGAGCTTGTTGGTGAGTCCTTGTGAAAATTTGTAAGTGATTGAATCTGTAGTTCAAAGTTGTCTGGTTCATGTTTTACCACAAACAAATTAGATTGGAAGTTATTGATGAATGCAGCTGAATGTTGAAACAAAGATGTAACATTTTTTCAGGTGTGATTGAATTGTGCAGAAGACTTGGCCATGAAGCATTTGGTGAAGAAGATGATGAGGTATGCAGCACTTCCCTTAGATCTGAGCATGAAAATACTACATACATGTGTAGGTTGTAAAAATATGGCGTTACATTTTGCTTAGCTCTTAGATGTAACTAGTTTATTAGTGGTGACAAATTCTTGATAAAATCACAAAATGGCTTAACTCCTCACTTGCTTGATTGACCAACTGACTGAGTGACTGGCTGACTGACTGACTGACTGACTGATTGATCAACTGACTGACTGACTGACTGACTGACTAATTCAGTCAGTCATTCATTCAGTCAGTCAGTCAGTCA
>CM042753.1:13128562-13147265 GCA_022496165.2 Catalaphyllia jardinei
TGACTGACTAATTCAGTCAGTCATTCATTCAGTCAGTCAGTCAGTCAGTCAGTCAGTCATTCGTTCATTCGTTCATTCGCTCATTCGCTCATTCGTTCATTCGTTCATTCGTTCATTCATTCATTCATGCATTCATTCATTCACTGGTGGATTGACCAAATGAATGGCTGCCCCACTGACCAACTGGCCAACTGACCAGCCAATTAAAACCAACTGGTTAGATGATTGGAGTTGGCTGAAAGTGAAAGAGTTAATTTAAGTGTCATAGAAATCTTGGCTCTCAGTGCAGAAGTCCAAAATCAATATGCATGTTGTCCCTTAGTATTTGTTGTTGTTTTATTCCTTTTCAGATTGTTAACAGCTATCTTGTTTGGGGTGGAATATCTCTGTATTATGCTGAGGTAATTATTTATTGATTACAAGGTTTATTGTAAGGTTGGATATTCATGTACCTTTAGTAGTTTGCAAGGTTGATGGTCAGTTTGCTAAGTTGAAGAGATGAATTCCACATTTGGTGATACAGTTTACAGATGTAATCTGAAAGACATTTCTCAGTGATTAAGACATGGATGGATTAAACCACCCAAACTGTTTTTTTTTAGACTATCTACAGTAATTTACTTCCATGTATTTTGCAGTGTCCATAATTTGCCCTTGGAGGAATTTTCTCATCATTATAATGAAAGAATTTTTTTCTGAATATTGCAGATGTTCCAAAACATGCAAAGACACAGAAAGTTGACAGAGTTTCTGCTGAATGTAACAAGGTAAATAATGTGTTTTGCTTGACATGGCAAGACTAACCATGCAAATTCTAATGATAATTTCAGTACAGCTTGCTAATTTCCGTGGCTTCCAGACCTAATTTTCAAAAGTAATTTGTAATTTTCAAAGCATGGTCTAAGCTTTTCGGCTCACAGGGCTGCTCCGATGACAAAAACTGAGTGACTTGATTTTTCCAGAATTTTCTTCAACATTTGTAGATTTCGCAGTTCAATTCTGCTTTCGCTGGAAGTTTTCATTCAACTGGGAGCGACGCTCAAGTCAGGTTTGACAGTGGCGTGATTTTTCTCGACCAATCACAATTCTTTGCTACCCATAGCAACTAATGAAATTTCTTCATTTTGAATAGATAGATAGATCATGTCAAATGGCTTTTTTCATGCAAAAGTGGCCGGGCAAAGTCGGGGCAAAAGGCTGGCTTTTGCGTTATGTTGAAATATTTTGAAACAAACAAGGCTTTTCGTTATTATATAAAACAAATAGATTGCATGTTGCCGTGCATCTGTTTCAGTAATAGATCACAGAAGATGTCAAAATGTGGTAAGAACATCAGTGACACACTCGGCAATGCCTTGTGTGTCATTTTTTTGTTTTTACCACATTTTGACGTCATCTGTGATCTATTACTGAATAGATGCACGGCAACATGGAATCTATTTGTAAAATAGTGACATCAGGGGCATAGCTAGGAGGGTCCTGGGGTACCTGTGATCCCCCTTTTGTAAGCCTTTTTTAGCAAACAACCTACAACAGCTGGCAAAATGAAACAGTGTGATTCCCCATTTGAAAAATCCTGGTTATGCCCCTCCACATTACTCTCAAGTGGCATTTTGGACATAATTATTTTATTGTTCAATGGATCTTGGTATCTTAATTCTAGTACTTAATTTTGAACTGCTCATTATCTCTAATTAAGCCCTGTTTTAAGAATACTGAACATCATGGTACAGTGGTGTATAAATTTAAGTTGGTTATTAATTAGCTCTTGTAATGTTACTGTTTCAGGTCAATATTTCAAGATATTGTCAGCATGGATACTGTGATTATGAAGATTATGGTTAGTAGAAACCCTACTGTGAAACTTTGTGCTGTAACAGTGTGCTTAATGATGCAATATTACAAATGAAAACAGCCAGCTCTCTGCCATCACCAGTTAATGATATTTGTTTATATTTTAAATGACCTTGCTCTCCATGAGTTCTTGTAGCTCAAAGGATAGAGCACCCGCCTGGTGTTTGGGCGATCTTCGGTGTGAAAACCTGTGATACTCACCAGTGACGTAAAGCAAAGAAAACAAAGTTCTAAGTCAACACAATAGACCTACATGTAACCCTAACAATAGCTACAAAACAAGGAAAACTTCACAGGTTTTTATACCAAGGTAAACCCGGTGTTTGGGAGGTCATGTTTCCTGTTGGGGGTTTAGTTTTTTTCCTTGTGCCACGCTTGTGTCATGTTGATCAATATTAAATAAATTATTACTTTTTTGCTTTTTGCAAAGGTGATAAATTATGCTGTTTGCTTAATATCAACAGCTTTTTACATTACTTTACTTTTAAAGAATTATGCTCAAACTTTGGTGGATGCAGACAGGACTTCATTGTTCCTTGTTGACAACAGAACAAATGAACTGTATGCCAGGATATTTGATATTGGTGGCAGCTTAGAAGACAGCCGGTCATCCAATCTTCAAAAAGAGATCAGGTGATACTTAAATGTGTGTAACATTAACCTCATACCAACTGAGCATTATTGATTATTGGCCCCAGGTCATGGCTGTAATAACAGAGAACAAAAAGTGACCAAGAGCCAATATTTTCCAATACAGCTCAAGCAAGCTAGTTGTAGGTTAGTAAGTAGTTTGTTATATGGCACTCATACCATGCTTCTTAATTGAATCTGCTGGCTTTGGAAAAGGGAAAAACCGACTATGACCCTTTCCATGGAAACAGTCCATATAACAAAATTGCAACCAAGAAAGAACCAATTAGAATGCTTTGATTTGTCTCAAAATTTCCTCACCATATAGATAAAGGAATTTGTCTCTGTCAGAAATAAGGGTAATTTTCCACTGGCCGAGTGAAATATTGACCTTATTCAAACAAAGGTACGTGTACCTGTAGGCTTTGTTTCTGATAATTAATGTGATTGCTGTACCAGGTTTCCAAAGACAAAAGGTGTGGCAGGCCATGTGGCAACCACTGGAGAGACTCTCAACATTACTGATGCCTACCATGATGAAAGGTTTAACAGGTATGCAGTGGAAATAATGCTGGTGTTTTCACAGTGTATGCGACAGCTTGTGTATCAATATTAAATAAATTATTACCGATCGTAAAAAAAATTGTGGAAATGTCTATCTCATTGGAAATAAAGTTTTCCTACCTCAAATGAGTGGCGAACTTGTCCCTTGTGCTGATTTTAGAGCCATTCTGACCCCGTGTAGTGAAGTTATTTGAAACCGTTACTCCTCCTTCTAAAAGAATGGAAAGGCAGACCACTTGATCCATGGCTGGCCAGACATCACTCCACAAATCGCTTTCTCCTCAAAAGGAAAAGTCCCAAATCACAGTAATAACAACAGTTCCATAAAGCCCAATAAATTTCACTCCAAATATGTGTGCTTCGGCGGCTGAAAGACTCGTGAAGAACGAAAAATTTGGCTTAAAATTCGCCTCTTCGACTCTCCTGAAAGGCTTGTGTGGAATCTGGCGCCAACGGCGCTCGCAAGGTGGTTTTACCCTCAACTCTGATTGGTTCATTTGAATTTGAGCGCATGCTGACAAGACGACCCTCCACCGGAGGGAAACGTACATTTTGTTGCGAATCAAGTGTCCCACTAAGGCTCCCAAGGCAAAATGTACGTTTCCCTCCGGTCGAGGGTCGTGTTGTCAGGGCGCGCTCAATTTCAAATGAACCAATCAGAGTGGAGGGTGAAACCACCTCAAGACAAGTTCGCCACACATTTGAGGTAGGAAAACTTTATTTCAAATGAGATAGACATTTGCACAATTTTTTTTACAATTGGTGAATTTCCCATATAATACTCTATATACACAAGCTGTCGCATACACCACATATTTTTGAGCTTGGGGAGCCTGTGGTGTTTTTTAGTTCATAATTCTTGCTACTAGCATGAGCTTATTGAAAATTATTATTAAATTTAGATGGCAAGCTCAAAGATGTTAAAAAAAGAGTGTAAACTTAAGAGACTATAACATACCTGCTATCATTTACAAAAATATCCACATGCAGTAACTGTTTCAAATTTGAGAGATACACACCTGAGTGTGTGTAATTATTCCATTACTATTTGCCAAAATGCTATATTTACATTGAGCTATTATTAACATGCCACATTTACATGCTAATGAATGTATGCCAAATTTATATGTTAATTTGGTATGATTAATGTGCAAACACATGCAACAACATATTTTCAACTGTAAATGATGTAACCTTGTGAGTGATGTTGCACTATTTGCAGCAAGTTTCACCCTCTTCACAGAAAATTCTTCTCTTAATTAAATTTGTTGTACATTTTGTAATGTTGATTGTAGGGAGATTGATCTTCAGACTGGGTATACCACAACCACGCTATTATGCATGCCGATCTTCATCAGAGGAAAGTAAGTACACATTCCCAGCCCTGGCTTTGTAAGAATTACTAAGAAAATGCTGTACAGTTGAACATATTGTTGTCTTGTTTCTAAGTGATGAGATTAGAGGCTTTTATGTTTAGACATTAGGAATGAAAACTTTACCCTGCGTAGCAGGCTTTTTCAAAAACTTACGCCAATAGAACAAAACTGGGAGGGAGTGCGAAAAATAAGGAGCAGAGGGAGGGGGTGAGATGAGCGAAGGAAACGCCTGCAGTCAATCCCAGATATTTTACCGAAACATGCCGCACTCCCTTGGGGTGCCAACTGTCATATGAGAACCAATGATAATTAGCTACCTTTTGACAAGTGATTAGTATGGGCTTGATAGAGTCCGCTATAAAACATATAGTACACGTAAATAGGCTTCCTTTTAATTGTCAGGTCTGTCTTTGGTTATTTAAAAAAACAAAGTCTGGAAAATGAAGATACATAACGGGGGAGAGTGGCACTAGAACAAATTTCTGTTTGTTTTACCGAAAATTGGGTCAAAATTGGAGCTTTTCCTAATGCGACCCTTATGAGCAAAATTTGGAAAAATTTGTCAGTAGACCAAAAAGATCAAAGATGATGTAGTGTATGGGTGGGATAGGCACATTTTTCCAAAACAGCTCAAAGAAAACAAAAATTCATTCAACATGTCAACTGCGTGTTTATTTAAGAAAATTGATGCACCATATGCCACAGGATAGTGCACGAAAACCAAGAGAAAACATGGATAGTCGATCTCGTCTAGGCTCGATCAAATTGATGGGAGGACCGGCGTCTTTGTACAAATATATAGCTTTCTGGAAGTAACGGCGGTCTGCTATGACGAAATACCCGAAAAAGATGGACAAAGATATGACATCCGTGATATCGTGACAAGAAGAAACGTACTGTGCTTGACAGTTCGACTGAATCAATTAGCCCGGTGGCACAATAGATTGCATGATATGTTTTCCTGAAATGTTTTAAACCTTTTCCCTGGAAAGTCAATGACTCAGTCTACTCAGAGACTTTGAAACATATCTGCGAAACGACATGCAAATAACCGCTGTAACCATGTAGTCTCCTACGGGTATTTGATAAATGGATTGCAAGGACATCCTGTCTACGGACTAGTCTCTAAAGGCAGCTTCTTGCTCCGGTTTTAGAATGATGAGTTTGCCATTTTTCGAAAGGTCTTTCGACGTTTCCTGAACAGAAGATTTGAAGGCCCCTTTGAACACTTCATCTATTTTGAATCTTGTTGTGTTCCGGATGTCGGATTATGCATGAAAGACAAATTTCTGATGTCATATTTTGATTGACAGGCTAATAACCAATCAAATTGCACTATTGCACCCTGTTCCTGAGCGAACAGAGTTCGGTAAAATGTTTGGGATTGACTGCAGGCAATTCCTTTTCTCCCCACCCCCTCCCCCTTCTCGCTCACCCCCTCCCCGCTTCTCCCCAATTTTTTGCTCACCCCAGGCTTGCTCCTTGAGCAGTTGCCTGAGTCAATTTTTTGTTGTTGTTGTTTCGGTGGTTTCTCTTTTTGAAGGGAGAACATAAAACTCTGCTAGATAATTATTAGAATTTCATTGAGAGGACTGCTTGACCACTTTTGATGTGAGGCTTTTGTGACCAGTTTATAATTTTGCTCCTTGTTTTGTTTTCAGTATAATTGGTGTTGTTCAGATGGTGAATAAGAAAAGTGGAGTATTCACAGCCTCAGGTAAGGAATCCTTGTGAATTTCTGGACCGGAGAGAATTACCTAACATGTGAACTTTTCTTAAAGATGTTATGATTATGTTAATGTTTGGTTTCATTTGATGTTAAAGTTAATTGGAACTGAGATACCTACATGTATATGAGATAAAATTAAGAATGTTCAAAGTGAAGTTACACCATACTTTTTGGCCTATACTTGGCACACTTAGTTATAAAATGGACTGTTAACTTTTTAACCCCCTTCCCTGCCCCCGATCCCATCCCTAACTGTACTTTTGGCTAATTTGTACCTTTGTCTAAATTATTCTGCGTCAAGAACAGCATGAAAAAAATATGTTAAAGACCATGGATGCACATATAAGCCTCTCATCTATTAATTATATTCTAGAAAATCTCTTGAATTCAACTAATTGTGCAGACTGTGAAATTGAGCTAAGTTTTTGTCATTGAAAGCCCAGTTTAAGATGTGAACGTTGTTTTGTACTTTACATTGTAGCATGTTCAAATAGCTTGTTTCATGCAATATTGTTATGAGCAAGCCTCCGGTATCCTCAGCCTGTTTCACATTTTTAAAATATTATTTTGGGGGGTATTTAATTATTGCAATTCTAGACGAGAAGTCATTTCAGACATTTGCTATCTACTGTGGTTTGGCACTTCATCACGCTAAGGTTGGTAAAGCATCTTACATGTCTCTGGGACTTGAACTGCATTTTAGCGTCATTGTACATTGTATTTAAAGATTACGGGTGTATTAAACCGGTGTTCAACATGCACTGTCATGTTATAGACTGGTGAAATATTCGTTATGATCTCAAACTCCCCAAATCTCAAGGCACTGTTAGGGGTTTTCGGGATACAGGGTGTCTATTGTAGGTAAAAAAATCATCATGACATAGGATATTGGGAAGGAGGAATTAATTGGATATAGCATAATAATTATTTAGATCAGATAAAAAGGGATATAATAAAGCAGTTGTTAATTTTTGCAATTAAGGGAGACAGGATATTTCCACAAAAAATAATGGATGTGAGATATTCAGACCTCATAATGCATGGGGCCTCATTCTCTCTGTGATATACTTTTTCAGTCATTTGTTATCGGCTATCTTGTACCCCCACTCTCTCAAACTATAATCATTTCAGATATTGGGGTTCAACTGTATTAGATGACTTGTGTCATTTCATTTCAAATGATCTCAGTGTGCAATTCACTTGGTTTATATAAATCTGCTGTCCAAATTTCCTTTCCAGCTCTATGATAAAATCAGGAGATCTGAACAAAAGCACAGGGTAAGTTATACAGTAAATGCAGTGTAGCCATTAATAATTCATGCTTTACGCTGCATTGTCAAGTTGGAGAGCACAGACCAAGAGTATAAGAATTACTTTAGGCACAGCCACGAGCAACTCCAGCTTCTTGCGTGCTATCCGCACTTCCCAAGTTTTCCCGAAATCCATAACATGATGGTGTACAGCTAAAAGCATGAATCAATAATATTGCTTCATAACATTGCCAATGCAGATAAATGTATGACAATAGTCACTCCTTCACAAAAACCATTTCTCTGTTGTAGCAGAGTATAATTTGCTCATGTACAGTAATGAGAATACTGAGTTTGATGGCATGGCTTTGCATGTACACTGTGTTATATTGAAATATAGAATTCTCGGTTTTCATGTGACGTAATCATACTCCAAAATTAAAAAAAAAAATACTTTTCCTTCTGAGGTTTTAGTTTCATCTGATCAAAGTCCCTATAGGAACTTGACGTTTCACAACGTTTTAGCTCTACAGGGTTCTTCCTTTTGTAGTAGGGCACGTTTGAATTTCCAAACTTTTTCGTTGCGTGACATGGAAATAGCGGCCCGCGAAGGCTGTCTTGTTGGTCGAAAATGAGTTATCGCTTTAGTTTTTGCTAACTAAATAGTGCTTGCACCAGAAGAAGCGTTTATTTCAATGTGTTGGATCTCTAGAGCAATAATGTTTCGTTACAATGACAAAACTCAGTGACAGATGTTTCTGTTACATTACGGCCACCACGTTTGTGGCCCTCGGAAGGGCACAAACATGGCGTCTCCATACAGAGCTCTATACATTTGGGTGACACATTTCTGCAAATAACGCACGAATGAAAACTAGCAAAGACCTGATTTTTGGGGAGGTTGTTGATATATCAATCATCTATCGTATCCCAGATTCTTGACTTTATTCATTGAATGGTTACGATTTTTAGTTTTGATCACGACTGGTGAAAACCAAGAATACACAATATGAAGGAGTTGGAAGAAGAATGGGGATTTGTATGGCGTTCCATCTCCGCCAAAAATCAAAGTTGTAACGCAACATCCAACTTTACACATCGACATCGGAGTTAGTCATGTCAACGTTAATATTCGCGTAAATCAACTTCGAACTAAACGATACAATGTCCGCAAATATATACAAATCAATTTCCCACTTCAAGGATCAACTTTTCATTTTACGTCGCTAAAACCCAGTTTTCAGGTCAACTTGACATTTCGTGTTGTCAATACCAAGTTTCATTAAAATGTCCAACAGCGCGCGCGTGTGAACCTATGATAAATCATCTGTAACGCAATGTTGGACTTTGCTAGGTCAAGTTCAACATTGTAACGTCATGTTCGTCTTTACATCCCAAAGTTGAATGTTGAGCTCTTTCCGCGAGCCCAAATCCGCCAATAATTATGGGATAACAACACTGACGTCATTTATTCTCGCAGCGTCACGCACGTGGTCGCGGCGTTCGGTTGCAGTTCTCAGGGGTTGTCACGTTTCTCAACATTTAGTTCCTTAAGCTTAATTTACATAAGCTACGGCCCCGGAATGAAACCTTAGACATTTAAAAAAAGTTATTGGTAATTTTACATTTAAGGATAGACTTTGGACTTTATTTTCATGCGCTCTCGATCACAGAGATAGCGTTGGATACTTTTGCCGTGGGATTTTGAGGCTGAGTAGTAGTATATTCAATAGTATGATGTTATTTAAACGTTCGTTCGGGCTCACGAGGAACCGATTTATTTTATAAGATGCGTAAGAGTGAACCTGAGCCAGGGAACGGGAATGTAAATACGGTATACTTTGTGTCAGGCCAGCGGAAATACTCGAATCAGTCGCACGGAGTTTGTTTACGATGAACGAGCACGCGATTGCAAATGTGTACTTATATTTGAGCTTCCCGCTTAGAATAATGTTCGTAAAAAATATACTTTTACAAATCACAAGTTAATAATGTGAGAATATTTAGCACGAAATCTGAAGGTTGATGTAAATATTTTAGTCCTATTAAACTTGCGAGTCGGAACCTGGCGCCGTCACGCGACGTAGTTTGTACCGAGACCTGTTCTATCAGAATGGCATGGAATTTGTCACTGAAATATCTTTCTTTAAAATTCCGGTTGTTGATTAAAAAGGTTGGTTTTTAGAGGTTGAAAGTCAGCTAGGGAAATCATTTAAGGTATCTGGATAAAAGTTTATACGGCATCGAACGCACTCTCGTAATCTTTGATTACTGCTAGTTTAGATAAACTACGGCCCCGGAATGAAACCTTAGACATTTAACAAAAAAGTTATTGGTAATTTTACATTTAAGGATAATGAATTATTTGTTCTTGATTTTTTGGTGAATATTTTGTGTTGGGGCACTGTAGACAGAAACCAGTTCCTTTGGATTAATAGCTGTTACAATTTGGTCAACGTATGACCACACAACCCACACCCATCCTCCCCCTACCCTCCCCCCCCCCACCCAAAAAAAATTTAACACGCCCAAAATTCTCGTGTGCCCGCTTCCCCTGGACTTTTGAGCTGAATTTCTGACTTGCTTCAGAAGCGTATATCATCTTCCTAATCTGTAATCCTTGTGTTCTTCGAAAACCTTACAGTTCCTTTGGCCTTTAGGCTCTTTTTTTTAACAACAACTTTCTTAATTAATTATTGTTATTAATTTACCTGCAATGTATTTCAAGTAATATCCCAAATGAAAATAATTTGTGGGCCAGTAAAGATGATGATGACGATGATGATGGTGATGATGATGATGTTGATGATGATTATGTTGATGATGATGATGATGATGATGATGATGATGATGATGATGATGATACATTACATGTAAGCATAGGAAAACGTGAAATACTTACATTTCGGGGCCGTAGTTAATAGTAACAGGCAAAGCGAGGCACTTGCCTCAGTTCTTTATTTCGTTTCTGTTGTTTATAGTCATCATAAACGCCCTAAATATGCACAGGAAGGCAATTTAACCACGGACATTGTCTCAGTCATAATTTTTCATTGACATTGCCTCAATCATATTTTTTGTGGCTACGGCCCTTCACACTGGGGTAAGACAGGAATGCAAGCTGCATGCAGTAGCTAACTCGACCTAAATATTCAGCTGACTTCTGAGTGGTTATTCTGGCTAATCTGCAGAGGTAAGCCAGTTTGCTACCTGGAGAAGCATATCTCGTAAGTGATTCACTTGGCCGTTGTTCTGATCCTCCAATTACTATGTAAATTAAGGAACTAAATGTTGAGAAAGTAAGTAAGTAAGTAAGTAAGTAAAACCCTTATTTGAGTGTCAGTGTATTTCGTATACTAATTTAGAGACACTAATAAAATATACTTATAAAAACGTGACAATCCCTGAGAAACACCGCGACCACGTGCGTGACGCTGCGAGAATAAATGACGTCAGTTTTGTTATCCCATAATTATTGGCGGATTTGGGCTCGCGGAAAGAGCTCAACATTCAACTTTGGGATGTAATGACGAACGTGACGTTACAATGTTGAACTTGACCTAGCAAAGTTCAACATTGCGTTACAGATGATTTATCATAGGTTCACACGCGCGCGCTGTTAGACATTTTAATGAAATATCAGAAGTCGATATATATCACTACGAAGTCTAAATTTACAAATTTGGTATTGACAGCACGAAATGTAAAGTTGACCTGAACTTGGTTTTAGCGACGTAAAATGAAAAGTTGATCGTCGAAGTTGAAAGTTGATTTGTATTTACCGACATTGCGCCCTAAGTTTGAAGTTGATTTACGCGAATAGTTGATTTTTGGCGGAGATGGAACGCCATAGATTTGTGTACATATATCATTGAAAAGGAATAAGTGCAATCTAGTCACAGGTGTTGGGTGACAGATAAAACAGTAGCTGACTTGTTTATATAGCTAGCTCTGTGAGGGGGCAAACTGAACCAAATCCTGCACTGTTATTGGCTCGGAAGTGGGCAAGATGGCACTGTCATGCCTGCTTGAACAGGCGAGATAGCAGAACAAGCTTGGCCAGCCATCTTGACTACATGCTTAATCAATAGGCCATGTATGGAGAAGTGGATATCAGAGTTTTAGATGATTACATGTATCAGGGGAGAGATCTGATAAGGCGTTAGATTGTCTCTGTAGAGGGGAGAGCAAAAGGGAAGAAGAATAGGCTTTTCAATGGTTCATTTATCATTAAATGAATTTTAGACTTGCTTGTGCGGAAGGTTTCTTTTTCATAAGTGACAGTACGCTAATCCAAGCAATCTTGAATCTTGTTTGCTGTAGGTAGCACTGGAGGTTCTTTCTTACCACAGCAAATGCTCCGACCGCGAGTTGACAAGAGTCCAAGAAATGCAACTTCAAGAACCTTATCCAAATTTGGAATCGTAAGTATAAGCAAGAAATACTTTCTGCATAGATCCTCATATTAAGATTCTGAAGGTCTCCGTTTTTAATCTCCATACAGCAATGTGGTAACTAACTACCCCTCGATTCAGCGGCGTTTTGGTTTAGCTTAGTGGACCCTATATTGGCATTCCAAGCTCAAGTACTCTAGCTGTGTCATCATGTTGTACATATTGTACACAGCCAAGAGACCATGATGTAAGAGAACACATCCCCCATACATGGGCCTCTTCCCATGATAATCTTTTTCAATCTAATTTTAGCGCCTGGTCCAGCTGCGAGGCTATTTTAGGAAAGACATCTGATTGGCGAATTTAAATGACGTAATATCATTGAGGTTTAATTTTAACAGTTAATCAATAGGCCACTTTCGATATATTAAAATTCAGCTTGATAGTGAGGCTTAGAGGACAAAAAACAAAAGAAATGAATAAACATGGTCATTCAGTTTCCTTTGTTGGTGTCCTCTAAGCCTCGCTGCCAAGCTGAATTTGAATATATCGAAAGTGGTCTATTACCCAAAAAACTTTTCATCAGGATTTTCGAAGCGCATTTCGTAAGGTCAGAGGTAGAATAATTCTAACTGGTGGCGCTTTAACAGAGCTTTCCAGAGAGGTTTTTTTCTGTTTAGGCCGTTCAGTACTTTTCGAGAAACGACTTTAGAGCGTGTTGTGAATGCAATTCTTGTCAGCAGGAAGAGCGCCTAATGTGAACCAGTCATGCAGAGCAATTACAAGACTAATTTCCGACGTAAAAATCACGATAAACACATAGAAGATAATTTTCCTGACCAGCAGTTTCAAAAGGCTTTCCAGATAGGTCTCTCTCAGGGGTCTCTACCCATCCAAACGATGTTTTGGTTCGTTCCAGAGAAGCACTTTTTTCGGCGCGTTCATCCCTGAAACTCTGGTAAATATTACAAAGCAATCTCAAAATTTAATATGCAAATATTTGCATCGGGATTCTCGGACCAAAAGTTCTAACAAACGGGAAACAAGTGTTAAGCTGTCCTGTGCTTTTAATAACCTTTCCAAAGATATGTTTTTCGATTGAATCCGTTCAGCACTTTTTGAGAAACGACTTTCGTGCGTGTTTATTGGAATGCAATTCTAGTCAGCAGTAAATATTACACAGCACTTCCGATATTAAATAAACAAAGATTTTTTTGGAGTGAAAGTTCTAACAAACGCGAAACAAATATTTTCTCTGTCGTGCACTTTAAAATACCTTTCGAAATAGATGCTTTTCGCTTCAATCCTTTCGGCACTTTCCGAGAAACGACTTCCTAGAAGGTTAGAAATTCTAGTCTAGGCACTTTGTTTTAATCATTCATTATTCATGCGCTGGGGAATGACACGACGTCTATTTTAGGGCTTCGGAGAAGCACGTATAATTTTCCTGCCCAGCTCTGAAAATGATTTCCATTGCGGCAGTGCGGCAGTTCATCTGAACAAACTGACTTTTTTTTCTCTTAGCCCGCTAAATTTTCAATTTCGTATTTGGATAGACACAACCTGATGACCATTGGCCATTGCTTGCGTGATCGGGGACCTAGACTAAAAATAACTTTGACAGCGTGACGCGGAGCTTAAAATAGATTGAACAAGATTATCATAGGGCACGGGGATATGTACTCTCACCTCATTTTCTCTTGACACAGCCTGTTCCTAAGGAGGACAGATATTGTGCACACATCCAGTCATTCAAGTACATCCAGATGTCATTCTCATTTTGCCTGATGGGCAAGGGCCCAGGAAAAGTGTCTACCAACTAAATCAAAACTAAAAAAAAATTTCTCCGTCCATACGGAGTAGAATTACTCTCTCTCTCTCTCCTTACTAAAGGAACCAACTGAAGCTCTCACGGCTTCGTAACTCGCGTTCACGGCTTCGCTACCAAAACAAAAGTACTAGCGTGCGAAATCCCGCCAGCTACGCAGGCTAGCTTGCGGTACCTTCCTACACTGTCAGAACAGATCTAAAGACTGATAATATTATGCCCGTCCGTGCTACATGTATAAACATGATTGAATACTTTATTCTTTGCCATTTGTTTCTCTTGACAGGTATAAATTTGATTCATACTCACTGGTGGCAGATGGAGCAGATAAAATGCCGAGTCTTGTCATTCAAATGACAAAGAACCTCTTTTCACTTCAAAGGTGAGTACGATCGTTTGTGATTGAATCTGTTCTTTGACAGAGAGTTGACAAACCAAGTCATGAGTTGAATGTATTTAGCTGAAATCTTTTTTGATACACAGGATATTAGGTTTGTGTGCGTCCAGCCATGCATTTGAACACCTGAGTGCATGTTGTACACAATTATTCTAAACATGCAAAAAGCTGCACTTTTTTGTCACCGAGGGTCTTGCACTGATCAGTACATCGCAAGTACATATACTGCAGCTAAACTTCTACTAAGGGACATCTCCAGTACACTGTTACCTCCTGAAAGGTGACACTCTTTCGTCACGGTCTCATCCACATGCAAACTGTCTCTGCATTTTACACAATGTAACTTCCCACGGGTGTGCATGTGTTGTTAATTTGTAAAAGTGGACAGTTTTCTATTCCTATTGGGGTCTGCTCAGAGGTGGTGTAATGTTGTATTAATTAATATTTCAAACTCGTACCTCAGGGTTAAATGCCTGTGAACTAGCTAGGTGCATCAATCTCCATAGTCAACAACGTTTGAACATTGTATTGGACTGTGGAAAGGAATTGTCAACTTCACAATGTCCAATTCTCTTCCTCTCTCAATACTGTGCTTGATATTTTTGACTGATCATGGTGTAACGTATTTTTATCTGTAACAGATTTGGTTTAGATGAACTCAGGCGTTTTGTGTTGACTGTGAAGAAGAATTATCGAGATGTGCCGTACCATAACTGGACTCATGCCTTTGCTGTGGCACATTCCATGTATCTTGTTATTCGATCTGGAAATGACAAGTTCACTGCACTTGAGGTATCTGATCTTAATTAGAGTACATTTTTAAGATTTTTTTCTCCGTTTTCTCTTTAGCTTTATTTTCGGTTGAGACATTGTATCAAACACTCCTGATAGAGTTTCACCACATTTCCAAACACCTGAACATTTGTCAAAGTACTTCACAACACGTCTTATTTGCAGCCTCCCACGCTTGACGCTCTTTCTCTCCCACATGGGGGAGGAAGATTGTGTGACAAGCCCAAATAACGTCGTAGTCTATACTTAACTGGTTTCTGGCATAATGATTAGCACGGACTAAAGAGGAAAGAAGAGGCGATATTTGAATGATAAATTTTTGATCCGAAGTTTTTGTTTTGCAGGCATTAGCAATGTTCTTTGCTTCCCTTTGTCACGACTTGGATCATCGTGGTCGCACCAACTCGTGGATGAAGAATGAACAGACTCCACTGGCAGCTGTGTACAGTACATCAACTATGGAACACCATCACTTTAACCAGACTATTACTATCCTTCAGGTACGCTGCAGAAATGCTGGCCCTTGAGAATTTCTTTGTCAGCTGTATTTCCCTTGTTCCATCTGCAATCTTGAAGCCTGAAACAAGCTCTTAGAGACACTACAGACTTTCGAAATCTATATTTGACAGTTGTTCACCGAAGTGGAGGTAAATATCCACCACTTTCACCGACACTGCGGTGAATAATTGTTTTAGTATATACCACACAAGCTGATTAACTAGCGGACCGAAGAATAACTTTATTTGTGACAATATACCAACAAGAGCCATTTTGTTTTTCTTCGGCTGCTCGGAGGTGAATAGTACTTGGCTAATCACCTCCGAGCTAGCCAATCAGTGCGCACGAAAAGTACTATTCACTTGTGTGGTATAAACTAATGGTATTTATTGCAGGAAGTTGCCTCACAAGAATTAAACACATCTTGAGCTTAGACTCAGCAGATTTAAGTGTCTAAGTAGCTAAGAGGAGTATTTTTCTTCTTATTATTATTTCTTGTAATCGTTTTAGGCTTGAGTGGAGCTTGAGCGGAATTTTTGTCTCATTTTGTGAGCGAAGTAGTAGCTTGTTAAGAGTATTTAATATTTTCTTGAAAAATTTTCTAGCAGTGGTTTGTTTATGTATAACTAGGTAAAGTCTATTTGTGCTAGTAGTGTAAAGCTATTTTCTTGTCAAACAGTTCTAATTATTTAACATGTTCCCTATCAACAGCATGAAGGGCACAACATCTTTTCACACTTGAGTCCAGCAGAGTACAAAACAGTGCTGGGTTACATGAAGGAGTGCATACTTGCCACTGACCTGGCATTGTTTTTCGGCAACAAGTCCAAACTGAAGGATCTAGTTGACAAGGGAGAATTCTCTTGGGAAAACCAAGAGCATAGGTAAGAATTGAAGAAAGCACTTTTACACCTGTTGTGTGTGTGCTTTTTGATATACAGTGTTGTTGTTGTGTTACAACAGCAGCACATGAAATAGTCCGAATAAATTGGAGGGGGGTACTCATACAGGGAGGCTCTGCCTCAGGTCCAATGCCATACTCTTTTGTATACCATTTTGATAGAAAAGCTACCCCTTTTATAGAGCTTACCCCTCCCCCCCCCCCCCTCCTTTCACGTACCTACTTAATTTCTTAACCCTTGGAATGAAGTTAATGAACAACTTCACAGTGTTATCAGGAGCCCATTTATTTATAGGTCATTTCCGAGTTCTCTTGTGCCTTTGTTTGAAAATGGGTTTAAATGCAAAACCTTTGATATGAAAATGAGTTCTGCATGTAGTTTCATTTTCATGCAAATCAAAGTCATTTTCATAAGAATAGTTTTGCACCTAGACTCGCTTTGAAACAGAGGCACAATGGAACTAGGAATTGGCCTATCAGTTCATGTTGTGGCGAGAGTCAAGATGACAGACCTCCCTACTTTTTCTCATATCTCAACTTGTGAAATCCCTATGGGTTTATGTCCCTAAAGCCTGAAAAGAGTACCCCCGTATAGGCAATTATAGGGAGTATCCCCCAGGAAATAAACGTGAAAATCGTCCCCCTCCTATTCTGATGACAGCCTTTGAGAGATAAGTTGTTACTTGCGTGCATCAATTCTTGTTGATATTGCCCGACTTTCTTGCTAATTTTCAACAATATCTTTGTCCTTTCAGGAAGCTGTTACGAGCTATTTGTATGACTGCCTGTGACTTGTCTGCCTGTACAAAGCCCTGGGAAATTCAGTTGGAGATCGTAAAAGTCATATACCAAGAATTCTATGCCGAGGTGAGTGACAGCGACATGCAATGAAAACACAGACAGTTTAGGCGTAAGATGCCAGTATACAGATTACCATTACTAAGAAAAACGAGACGTAACAAATATTAGCCGCAATTTTGAAGGTCTCCTCTGGTTGCTATCTGTTAGAAGAACTCCGATTCTTTTGTCCTATACTTCTTAAAAATGTACCCTACCTGTACTTTGGCGAGGTCCACAAGTTCAGTCACGGTATTTGGAGTTATTTTGACCAGGTACAAAATTATCTTTGTATTGAAGGAAACCTGAAAATAACAGTTTGCTGAGATAGAAAAACGCCAAAGAGATAATTAGAAACCATAAAGGAACAAGAATGGTTAAGGATGGAGAAGATTAACGCGGATTACAAACGACGAACCTGAACAATTGAGCCTAAACATTTCAAGATGTGCAAACTCTGCCTTAGCTCCTTTATCACATATCTAGAACAGATGACGCACCGCATACACTGATGGCGTAAAGCTATATTGTTTCTCATATGGTCCTTCTTCTGTTTTTTTGGTATGCGTGCTATGACCAACTAGAACCACTTCCCATTTAAAATTACTAAGTAGCAGCTTGAGCAGAGATGCAATTGCTTTCTCGTGCTATGTACATAGAACATTAGTTTTGACTCGGGGTCGTTTTGTTGGTGTTGTTAGGGTGATCTGGAAAAGGCCCAGGGAAAGACACCCATTGCAATGAAGGACCGTAATACGGCTCATGAGCTACCAGCGCACCAGGTGAGGAACGGTACTTAACTTACACTGAAACCAGACAACGGGAATAATCGGACCATTGACGTAAACAAAAGAATGAGAAGTAGCTAACACATGATTTGGTGCGATGGCAGGCGATTAATCACTTCAGATACGCAAAAGGCTAGATCAGAAACCGAGCATGAAATATGCCATATTTTGGTCTGAAGGTCTGGAGTTTCCATCTCTCGTGAAGTACCTTCTAATTGTATTTTTTGTAGTAGTCCATGCTGGTGTCATAACGTAGGTGGCGGTGCTTCACTCGAGGGAGACTTTCCCTTGTATAATACGACCAACTATCGAAAGACGACCATTGGCAAGTCTAGTTACTATTCAGATCAGCTTAACAAAAATACCAATAACAATAACAATAACGCTTTGCTCTGACGGGGTTATTTGTTTATTAGGTTGGTTTTCTGGTTGGAATCTGTTTGCCATGTTATGAGCTCTTACAGAGGTGTATTCCTGATACAAAGCCGCTTGTGGAAGGATCTCAGTAAGTTTTGTTTGTGTCATGATCGTGCTTAGCCTTGGCACGCAGAAGGCATTTTTCTCGTCTTAATTGCCTCAGAATTGTACAGTCAGCTCAGTTTCAATGACAAAACGCAAGGGCCGTCCTGGGAATGTAAGGCCCTAGGTCTCGACTGTAAAGACAGACAGACAGACAGACAGACAGACAGACAGACAGACAGACAGACTGACCGACTGACTGACTGACTGACTGACAGACAGACAGACAGATCGACAGACAGACAGAGACAGACAGACAGACTGACTGACCGACAGCCAGACAGACAGGCCGACCGACCGACCAAGTGACAGACAGGCAGACTGACTGACTGACTGGCTGGCTGGC
>CM042753.1:13156623-13204702 GCA_022496165.2 Catalaphyllia jardinei
GAATAATCAATTCATTATTGCATTCTTGAAACGACTAGCGGGTTCAAATTTCAAATCATCAGTTCATTAATGCAATCTTGAGGGATACGCTTCACTTTGTTTGACTGTAATCGTACAACGAAGTTTGGATTCTTAAGTCCAACACAATTTAAAAGTGATTAGGTACCTTGATAAAACACGCGGCTGTCGACATCTCTTTGAATTACGGTTCGCCGCTGCGAGATTAGAACTGCTCAGAATGTCGGTTGAAGACTTATTCGTGGGGAATACCTTCCATTTGGGTCCATGTACGTTCACTGCTGAGTGTTTCTTCTGCTTCAGTGAAATACAAACCGTTGAAACTCACAACGTTTCCAGCCACAACAAAACGTGGCTCCGCACCAGAGAAGAAGAGCTCACACATGCTTCGAGCTTGAATAAATTACATACCACTAATATTAATGAATGCAAAAGATTTCTGTGCGTTTACTGCGATTGGACATTTTAAAGCATGCAACAATATGCTAAAATATATAACTGGACGCTTACCATTTTTCTCTCGTGAAGGCCTGATTAAACTAGTAGACATTGTTACGGAAACATTGTTTCTTGTTATGTTTCCCGGGGTAGGAAACAAACAAAATGTTATGCTGCCCCAGTGGCTAAGCGAGTAAACATTGTTTCAGAAAACAAAGGGTCTCTCATGCGCAATACAATAAACCGACTTTCGAAGCATTCTCGTCCCCAGGGCCCACGATCCTTCTGGCCTGTGACAGGGGACGAGAATGCTTTCGAAGAAGTATGGGGACACTTCTTTTTTGTTACAGGGCTTGCTCTCTCACAAATTTTGACCTTTTGATGCCATATTTTGGCCCTGTTCATGCAGTCTTCATGAGCTACATCCCGCAACAGTCCTAGAAAGTAATGAGTAACTCTCTCTCTCTCTCCGCGTCCATTCAATTCCTTTTCTTCTTTCCCTTCTCTTCTATTTTAATTTTCACCACCATATTAGTTCCATCTCCTAGATTTTGATACATTGGTTTTTTAACTAATAGAATAAATACCTCTTACTAACTTCTTTTTCTTGGTCCGTACTGTAAGTTACGGACCGAGTTTTATCAGTCAGCTGTGTGCCTCACGGGTTCGGGAAAGATTCTATTCACTCAAAACGGCCTCAAATTTCTGATGCACCTCGAGAGCAAAATAAGTCGATTTGAAATCTTTTTTAAGTCGTTAGCACGCTTTCATACACAATTTAGAGTAAAAGACAGTTTTAAACGTTTACTTGCTATATAAGTTAAGAACATTTGGTGATATAAATCCCGAAACAGTTTGGCAACAAAACCAACTTTAAATTTTAGCGGGCCGCATAGGAGAATACCGCCCACTAAATTGACCAATCACAGCAAGAGATATAATAAGTGAACATATATTTTTTGACCCAGGGTCAAGATCCTTAATCATTTTAGAAGCACAGTCATCACACTATGGAAACTGTGACCTGTACTTTCGCTTTTGTTAATCTAAACTTTGGAAACCTATTTCAACAAATCTAAAAAATACTACCTTGCACCAATACAAACGATACTTTTTAATTAACATTCAATCCTACTCTTCTGTGTATATTCTGCACATAGCTTATCTACATTCTGCCATCGTTTTACGCGTTTATTGTTCATGTATCTTTTTTTTATTTTGTACTTTTTTGATATTCACTATATACTTTTGTCCAGTTGTTTTTTAAAGGCGGCGAAATACGAGATACAAAAACCCTCAACTTGTCGCGCAACATTGTTTCGTTGCACGTTTTTCACCTTGCGTGATCAACTTGACCCGCAACAAAAACATTTGTTGCAGGGTGAAGAAATGCGGCGCGCTGATTGGTTGATTTGTAGGGCACGAGCAAATTTGTTGCGGGACAAGTTCTGAGTTTGATGAAAAACGAGCAACAAAGCCAAAATTTGTTGCTCAAAGTAGACCCGCGCTCTACTTTTCGCAACAACTTTCTTCAACCCGCAACAAATGTTTTTGTTGCGCGACAGATTGATCACACAAGGTGAAAAACGGGAAACATCGACGAAAACTTGCAACGAAACAATGTTGCGCGACAAGTTGAGGGTTTTTGTATCTCGTATTTCGCCGCCTTATGTAACTGATATGTCGTGTCAACTGTTTGTACGTTTCAGTGAGCAACACAAATGCCTTTTTGCTACTTTGGTCACTAAGCACATTTTATTTTGGCTATTTATCGTTATATTTCTTTTCTCTTTTTAATTAATGTAATTTCTGTGAATACTGTTGAAGTTATAAGTTTTGTAAATTGTGCAAAACAATAAAACATCCGAAATCTCAATCTTGTTGAACATATTTAGTAGGTACTGTTTGTTCCAGACACCTATGTCCAACGAATTTTAGTGCAAAGCGAGGACTGAATTCAGGTATATTTTTAAATAAAGATTGTACTATAAACGCAGGATGGCGGAAGTCTGGCATGATATGATGTTCGGGAGATGAGGAAGCTAAGGGGGTCAGAACTTATCTTGACTTTGTTGGCAAGGGGGCACTATGTAACATTTTTCTATGTGAGGCTCATTTTTCAGACTGTCCCTCCTGACAATTGCACAGTTCCTAAGTCGTCGTCAAACATCATAGAAGTGAATGCAACACCAAAGCCTTACTCAGTACCAGAATTTTGTTGCAATCCAAAAACTTTTCTTAGATGTAATATGCTTGGGTTATATGCTCCTGCTTCAATCTATTTCCAATTACCGTGGCTGTGTGCTGTTATTCTCAAGCTTTCTCACATCACATTTCTTCACATCTTCATGGCTTTTAAGACAACGTTAGGACTCAGATTTCTTTTGCAGATAAAACTTTATCCCATATAGCTGTGAACCGTTAATGTTCCGCCTCAAGGTAAAAAAAAGCTAAACTATGGACCAGTACAACTAATTAATTTGAAACAGTAGCGGTATTGGTTTTGCACAACTCTGGTTGCAGTCAAGAATTTTCACCTTTCAGCGTATGCTATCATTGATTATCAATGAGATGAGTAGTTATGTTTCAGTGATGTTCCTCGATGTTTTTGGAAAGTTTGGAAAGAACGATTGTTTGTCTTTTTTTTGTTTGTTTCATTGTTTTGTTATTTATAATCATATTTACAAAATATTTATGTATACAAGGCAAGGAAGCCAAGAGAAGTTGTGTAAAGATAAGTTGTGTAAAGACACATAAGTCTTAATAAAAATATATAAAATTCTGTCGTCGGCAAACGATCGAAATGATCATAATTTCAATTAAGGTAAGACAGTTTAGCTGTTCAGAAGCTTTTACAAGTGACTTGAGTTACATACCAGTCAAATTAAACATATGATCATATCATGTTTCTCATATCACCTGTTTTCTAGCAGAAATTATCTGGGGTAGGGGGGGGGGGAGGAGTGTAGACAACATTTAAGGAAAGTTTGAAGGGATTCCCCCACCCTCCCTCCATTATCATATTATCCATTATCCATTATCTTCCCTTTCTCTAGTTATTCCAGATGTAATGCATCTTCCAGAAAGTAAGATACACGCCAACCAGTCTTTCCAGAACTCGTCTTCCTTCTCTCTTAGCAACTGTGTAGTAACCCACCATACCGCACCCATTGGGTAGTGTCCGGTAAGACAAAAGATGAACGGCAAAACGCAAAGGAAACGCACTGAAAAGTGAACGCACGAGGTAACAGACGCATTGAAATGTTGGGAACTTACACAGAACGAATGGCAAGCGCAAGGAAACCCACCTAGTAACCCAATTTGTACTGAGCCTGGGCCCAAAACAGTGTGTGTTCTATTTCCAGCTTTGTCACTTCTAAACTTTCGCTGACAACCAACTCTGGACCGATCGAAAATAAATTTCCAGGAATGAACAAGGAAATGCAAGTAAAAAGTTCTGGGAATGCACACCACAATGACACGGTGAAAGAGTGAGGAACGAAACAGGAAGCGTCAATTATTTCAGAAATAAAAGTATAAAATAATTTAATATACTAAAACTACAGCTTAATCACTATAAAAATTAAGCAAGCTCTAACAGTGCCATGCAACGTTAATAAATACCTCTCCCTGTTTCCATTACGGAAGCTTGAGAGATAATGAATATTGCTTTTATGTAATTTACAGGCGATAGTTTCTTTTCTGTCGAAGTGTGAAAAAATGATAGCTTTTTACACTGAAATTTTTGTATCAAAAGAAGTGTCATAAGGTGAATGATTAATATGCCATACTGAGTGCTTGGTTTCTTTAATACGTCAGACGGTTAGATTAAAGTGTGGAATCTGAATTGTAGACTAACAATTGCTGTATGCAATATTTGAGGGTTACACCCGTTTTATACACCTTGTTTTACATGGAGAGAAGCGTCTAAATATAGAACAAGTTCGTATTTCACTCATTCAGCAGTGTAATATGGGCACACTATACAGGCTCTGTTGCCGCTCTGTGTAATCGTCACCAAAAGTCCACATCGTCCAAATATTCATCATCTTCTATGTCCCTAAAGTCAGGATCTTCTATTGCATCTTTCCGAACAATTTTATTGTCATTCTTTGCATCTTGTTCCGCTAATTCAGCTTTCATTTGTTCTCGTAACTTTTCCTTTAAATGCTTCTCCTTCTCTTTTTTGGCTTTTTCTTCAAGTTGCCATGGCAAAGGCTTTCGCTCTTTGTTAAGAACAACAAATGGTCTCTTTTCCACGCCGCACAGGCCATGACTGATTTTGATAAATCCGTTATCTCCCCAGTTATGTGACCAGGAGTTTTTTATTAACCAGTAAGGCATACCGTTTTCAGTGCCGTAACCGACCAGCAATACGGCGTGGTCAGTTTTATTATCTGAAAATCAAAACATTCAAAGCCGTTTTATTAACACATGCTAAATATACTCGTAACCGTTTTTTTTTTCCAATGATCGTACAGTCCCTATTCTCTCCTTCTAGCAATATCTACCTTAGATTCACAAAACACAATTTCTCATAAATACGCACGAGAAAGAAATCTATACTCACTACATGAGATATCGTCCAACACGCCATGACTGTAAAATTTTAATGTCTTAGGGTTGGCGTTGATGGAGATAGTTGCTGGTCCGTGATAGGCTAACGCTTTCTTGACAGCTTCCTTGTTGTAGCGTTTCACTCGTCTGTAGCTGTGGATTCTTGCACCCACTTTTAATCCTTCGGTCTTGCAATAACCTTCCTGTAAAGAGAAAAAGGCAGAACATGTCTTCCTTAATAAATAAAACAGAGAAGTTTCTATTTATGTTTAGTATAAATCTACTAGGGTTCTATCACGATTGTGATTGTGACGATTACCAGTACTAGGGTTCTCTGATTGGCTACGCTAATAACTATCTTTTCTGTTGTTAAGATCGAAAGTAGTCTAGTGAGCGCTAGGTAACAAAATGGCACCGGTTTCTTTGAATTTTCGAAGTCTATGTCTGTGAAGAGGATTTAGATAAAGTAGATTTATAATGAAACAATTTCATTATTCTCTCTCGATTGCTATGTGTGATAGTTGACTCGGGTTACCTCCCTGTCAACTATCCCGCGATGGAAATCTCGAGTCTTTAATCGTATCAAACACAAACACGAGTGAAAGTATGTGAGAACGATAAAGTTTTCGAGTTCTCCTTAACTTTCACATTGGGAAAATCTTGTCCAATATTCTCTTTTTGTACCCACACCTTATGTTTAAATAAAAGAAGCAAATTCGACATCGTAGAAGCCATCTCAAGATGTGTCCGTAACCGTGAAGACGTTCTCTCACACTGTTCTCACTCAAATGCAGTTCACAGCGATAATTAATAACACGAAATTGGTCAGCATCGGTAATTGGTAAAGCAAGCATTTGATTAGCTTGCACCAGACTGCTTGCCCTACCCTACCCCTCAGTGACAGCCACGAAAAAACACTAACCTGTCCCCGGTACGGACCGTAGCTCTCCTCGGTGGCAATACCAAACTTTTTTATCCAAGCAAAGGCTTTCCACGTCCAGCCCCCCAGGCATCCGTTATTGCCATGCTTGACTCCTGGGGTGGCCCATGTACAGTCCAGGAGCTGTTGCTCGGATACGTCAACTAATTTACCAGTCTAACAAGAAATTAGCATTCATTCCAGTTAGCAGGCTGGAACTCTTAGAACGCTTTTCATTTGAGTGTCAAAAAGCAATTGGTTTTGCATCACTTCCAAATATATTAAATAAGATGACATTTATTAATTAAGATTTACATGACCACGACAGACCTGAATGAAATTCGCGCCTTCAACTGCTCCAGCAGCAGCAAAAGCCCAGCACGAGCCACAGGTGCCTTGACCCTTAGGAGGAATGACAGCACCTGAGAGACAATAATAATCGCACGAAGTAGAACTGGTCTTAAAATCGAAAACACACTCTAGAAGTAATATATCAAACACGAACGACCGCGTTTGACCACACTTCTAAACACTAAGAAGAGAGTTGAGGTGATTGGAAATGTGGTCAAACAATATGTTTTCAATCAAAACTAAAACTGAGGAAAAAACGGAGGAAGAAGATCGTAAAAATCTTTGTTAATATATTCAGAACAGATATCCAAACACTGTCACGGTCATATAATGATTTCCTTTGTTTAAACTTGATGAATTCTTAATGCGTTTGATATATCCATATTCTTGCTCCGAGACTTTAAAGAAAAACTTTTCATGAAATTTCGTGGTGTTTTCTTTGTATTCAAGTCTCTTTTGGGAATTGAGAGGCAAAGGACAGCAGAATAAATAGATAGATGTGGGCAAAAACCCTACACGGTCGCACTTCGAGGTCAGGAATTTGAAAAACCGAGCTAGCTCACTTGGGGGTTGTGTCTGGGTGTAAAAGAGCTAAAAACTGATGAGCTAATGTAAACGCCCATACAGTGGCGTTATAAATTAAAAGCCGGAAAATGGTTGAATCATGAGGAAATCTTACCGTATTTTCTCCAATCTAATTCATCAGGGACATGACCATATCTATTTTTTCTTTCTATTTTTCTTCGCTTTTCGCCATTGCTGTAGTTATCTATATCATAACCAGTTCCCAGGTCATCGCCATCGTCATCAAAGTCACGTGATCCGTAGCCTCCATCCCCGGGCATGAGTCCTTTGTGGCTTTGAAATTCTTCATCCGTCAAGTCAGCGAAGTGATTGGCAGTTAAATGGTAGGCGTTGCCTTTCATGTTTATAGAGCGAATGTACCTAACGATGAACAATAATCGGGCTAGTTAGCAGTAAGCTCAAAAAGTTCTTTGTACAGAGCAGTTCTCACTGAAGTATCCAAAGTAAGTCGAATTCCTATTTATATTCACGACTAAGAGACGGGAATGGGTGTGCAGCTCGAACTAAGGAGCCTGAGTGTTTAATGCCGTCCAAATATCATACAAAGTTCAACATCATAACTAAAGAATAGTATATAAATATCACTACATAAAGCAACTCAGGATAACTATTCACGTGCGCCGCCCGATACGAAAACCCAAAAACCCAAAGGGAAAAATCGGGAACGTATTCCCCAACCGATGCAGTCGCACAACCTCTGGGGGTTAAAAGTAAGATGTAAAAATAAAAGTTGATAGTTCGAGAGCTGAGATGATTACATCACAACTGTCAGAACCTTATATACCTCATAGCAATAGAGTCAATTAACGCCATAGCGGCTCACGTGCGTTCATACCAATAGGAAAGTATTTACATTCTCTGTCACTGCCACTGTGTTTAGCTCCGCCGAATGTAAATACATTTTCCCTTTTGCTTCTATACTACTACGCTCAGTAATTGGTTTAAAATACTCGCGCCGCTTTGTCGATCAGTCAGAAATGAAACCAATAGCGACTCGCTCACAAACGTTTTCCCGCGCTTCTCGCCGGCTACACGTACCTTCTTTGAGTTTTGATCGATTGGTTCAGATTGTCTGTGTCTTCTGTGATTGGCTAAATTAATGACAGTTGACAATGTTTCAAACCTTAAATTATGCCTGAAAATGTGCTTCCTTTTCTGGTGCTCCATTATGTTCTTGTACACCCTGTTGTGTTTCTTACGGAAATCATGGAAGTCTTCATCTACTGGGTCCTTCTCGTGGTGGAGCATGGCGAATTCTCCCATAGGGTTCAGGGACACTGAAGCGCCATCACTTCCTTGAGACCTCTTGTCGATGTTCCAACACCATTTATCATGGCTTACTGCCATAGACAGAAACATGGTTAATTATACTGCTTGCTATTACAATGCATTGGTTTTGCTATTACATTACTATACTTTTTGATTGGTTTAGAAAACCCCACCCGATTTCTCCATTAATCAGAAATTAAACCAGACCCGTTTCACTGCGCTTCCCGCCGGCTACAGATAGTTGTTTCAAATTTTAATTGGTTCACTGGATTGTCTGACGTGTGTCCTCAGTGATTCGTCAAAGTCATAACTCTGATTTTGGTTTCTTGGAACTTCGATATATAATGTGATGTTTTGGTACGGCCTTTTTTTTAAGCTGTCAAAATGGGTTCAAATCTCATGTAACGCATTGCATTTGCCAAAAAAACGAAATTTTAGACGACGCACATGTCAACGTATATTTTAAGGAAATTACCATAGCAACTAAGATTCCAGCCCAATCAGAAAACATTTTACTACTTACGATGTGGAACCTCAAACACATCAGGATCGTTATCAGGATCATAATCCCACTCTTCAAAGCTGTGATAGCGAATAACGTAATTGTCGTAGTAAGATACCAGCAGTGTATCGTAGCCGTTCATTTCAAAGTACACAGGTTTTGGTGGGGTTGTCTTGGTCGCGTAAAACACGTACGAGTTATTTCGGTCGAACACGGTGATATTGAAGCTCCATTTCGTGCACCTTATGCCATCCATAGCGGCATCGCCTTCATACTGAAAACAAAAACACAGAGTTATTTGGACTTCGGCTTCTAAATGCCGGCATTTCTTGGCTTTACCTTGAAACGAATTTTCCTTTTAAAGAAAATTTTGAAACATTTCTTTCATTTTTCGGCCATCCTTTGTTTAGACTTGTTCTGGGCTATTGGACAAGCAGTCAAATCAGTTAGTTACCTTAAAGTCTTCCAGCCGAGACTTAAACGGCCAGGCCGCGTTACATGGTAGAATGGACTGGGCCTTAGCCTTTCTAGACTTGGTCCCATACCTCTTCCAGCATCCTGTAAAATGGCGTTGATTCTTGTGTCGCTTGTAAGAAAACTTCGGGATGATTTTGAAAAACATTCCATGTCTTCCTAAATCCCCTCTCTGAAAGGTTTTCACTTCACCTAATAGATGTATCGAAAGAAAACAAATGAAACATGAAAGCCTAGACAGCAATTTTCCTCTCCCTCTCCCCCTCCAAAAAAAGAAAATTGTGGAAAAGAAGGCAAACTTAAACCAATTTATCAAAAACGCATTTTTCCAATTCCACATTTTGTCACGCAAACAGAAAACCTTGATACAAAGAAGCATCCTGACGTAAATGGGCAGAAACAAGGCTGTGTTTTAGACTATTTAATTCACTCACTTAAGAGCACATGAAAACTCTTAACACCAAATATGTATTATTTCATCGTGAATCTTGAACGCGAAATGAATGGATTCCATACGGTCCATCTTCGTCACTTCACTCATAATCGTGAAGCAAGCTGGCAGCAAACAATAAAGTAACTCAAACTTTTCGAGGAATGTTCAATGACCGTCTAATTCCGAATAAGAAAACACCTCCGAACGCGTCAAGTTCATCCACGGCTAATAAAGGAATTCCCTGATAACAGAATGAAACGAAAAAATATAACATCTTAACTATGGTGATTCAAACGTCCTTAGGGAACATTGGATAGCATACGGCTTACAATTGTAGTACATTTGGAATAAGAAATAGCAAAAAATGTTACGATTGCTGAACATTTAGCGTAACCCCGCGAAAACTACGTTGTACGAAAAAGCTGTTTTGTATTCATACCTTAATAAAACACTTCAAGTCAAGAACGTGATTCATATGTCGTGATTGTCATTTAATAATCGAAGCTCTATAATGGCTGGTAAACAACACTTAATCTTTGAATGTTTTTGCGAATTCTGCTGGTACCGACGGTTTTTTACTCAAGACTAAAAAAAATTAAAAACCGTTAAGGATAAAGTGCTGTGGGAAAACATTTAATTTTTAGAGGAGGATATCTCATAATGATACAATTTCTTGATCGAGAGTGAGAATTAAGGTAGGAAGTGAGTGTGCTGCCCTTACCATGGTAGTAATCAATTCGACTCTTGTCATAAGTTTGACTATGCCAAACTTCAAAGGGCTCGTTGATGTTGCTTGTGGGAAGCGACAGAACACCAGTTGCATGGTATTCACTGGGAAAATGTAAACTCCTTAAATCTCCAGGGCGGTTGTCTTCTCGTTCCGATTCACTAACGCCTTTGTCGACAGGTTCGCTCCAAACAAGTACCCAGTGTACAAGGATTATAAAACCGGCCAAAATCGCTCTTCCATAAGGCATATCACAGACCGACACTTCCTTCGCAATTCACCGAATCGACAGATCGAAGTTGCGATTCTTACGAGACCACCACCCACTTGGAGTATTTAAAGTGCTTATTTCACGCTCTACTCGTCATGTCATGCGGTATTTCTGCGATACCGTTCGACCGTGGCATGGGAGTTACCCTGAGTCATTTCAAGTCCGTTTGGAAGAGAAACGAGCATGTTTATACGTGATTCACCCACTGTATTACATCATTGAGTAACAACGGTGCAGTGACCAAACGCCATCTGCCAAAACAGTCCATATATGGGCATGCGGCATAGCGGGCACCAGCTGTTAAAGTCCACGAGGAAGAAGGAAGGTGAAAAGGCAAAAAGCTAACGAATCATAAAGATCACCAGGATGGGATCCAACTGAGGGCTAAGAACTGGTCAAAATTTTAACTTTCAGCTGAGAAATGGGGTGGATTTTTCAACGGGTAGCTGAAACATAATAGTGTCTACTAATAGATGTGAAATTGGCTGAAATCAGTTCATACTGACAGCTGAAGAGCCGTTGAAAATCTGGTAACTGTGATATAATAATATGCATGTAATGCCGAATCGCGATGATGGTCGATAAATGAATTAATACACAAGAGAGGGGCCTGCAGTTTAACAGTTTCCAGAAAGATTAAAAAATACAATTGAACCGCGCGACTCTTTCGGATTAAAGGGTGATCGCATGAAAGAGACAGGCTAAAGGCTATATTAAGAGCACAACGGACAGCACAATTTCGTCTCGTCAAAACAAGGGGAGGTTGACGTAATAGAGAAGGCAGTAGAATTCGGGAGGTAGTCGTGAAGTGTGCTTCTACCTTGCAAACAAAAGTCAGAGCTCTTTACAATGTTTTGCAACTAAAAAAAGAAACAAGTAGGTGAGAACTGATTCAACAGAATATGGATATAAATAGTACGTTATTTTATTTCACTGAATAGTACCACAGTCACCAATTAAACCAATCGTACCAATGGGTAGCCATATTTTACGGGTCATAACACTTGAAAAACTTGAATCTTAACCTTCACGACTTGAACACGAATTAGGTGGTGACTATTGGACAAACCTCTTATTGTATGCCAGATATGTGAAAGGAGATGATACTTGATAATGCCATAATTATATAACGGTTCATCAATTCGGTACTACTTTTATTCATTTTCTTTTCGTTGTAACGTTGCAAACTTTAGTTGGAGTACATGATCATAGATTAATCATGTTTCTTTTGGGTTGGTCGATGATGCTGCATGCCTTGAATCTACATTGGACCTAAACACAAGAAAATTTCGTTTGGTAAAATAGACTGCGAGCAGTCTCTCTTTTCCTCGAAAATCCGAGGGAAAGAACGCAAAACGTGACTGTGAGCGTGACGTTGGAGCGGCGATGCCGCGAGCCGCTAGTAGCGTGGGCGTTGCCAACGTCACGCTCACAGTCACGTTCGCACGCTTACTTCTTTTTGCGTTCTTTCCCACGGATTTTCGAGGAAAAGAGAGACTGCTCGCAGTCTATTGGTAAAACGGCCCTGCTTGTAATATGAAACAGCTCAGCTAACGAAATGGTGCGTTTATCATCATCTGTTGAACCACAGTCATCATGTATCTCCATACAAAGCAGCGGAAGTAAAATGCAGAAAGTGGGAACCATCAAGACAAAGAGGGTACCTACAAACATCTTCAACAAATGTTTACCTCATAATATCCCTTTTCCAGACGCTGATTGGTAAATTTGCTTTTTGGCGTAAAATCCCAGCCAACTAAATTAATTAAAGGCCACCTCTTTCCTAGGTGTTGGGTTCTTTTTTCTATAAATAACCCAACCCCCCAACTAAAAGTAGCCCCCTTCCCCCCTATCGCCCCCTTCATCCCCTCCCGCCTAAAGACTCAGAAACTCGTAGGCTTTTAATTGAAAAAACAGGGATCGCTATCTAAGAGAAATAAAACCCCAAACAAAATTCTTTGTGCGAACTGACAATCTTTCATTCGCGTGTCTTCATGTACGAACACCTCAAAGTGACCTATGCCATGACTTCTTGTTCTGCCTCTGTTATTGTTACTGGTACCAGTTAGTCGAGGTAGTTACTACCCGCGGGTTCCTAAGAATACTCATAATTCTTCTTAAAGACTGGATGAAAAAGATAAAAAAAACTCCTTCTTTTCCCAGGCAGGTTATACAGTGCCATACAGGATGACATCGCTGCCTCAAGTGTATTTGCATTAGCTTGTAAAAACAAAATCCTATTATGATGTATAAAGGAGCTTTTGTTCCTGAAGTAGTTATCTGGATAACATCGACTCTGCTCATTTTCAATCACCACTGCAAAGGACAACACTATTTCTTTGAAGAAATCAGTAAGCTGAAAAGCACTTTCAACCCGGAACAAAACGAAACTGGCTCAGAGAACTCCGACGGGTTGGACCCTGTGATTACGTTTGAAAACGCAACTCTTCTACAGGACGATGATTCAGAACAGTCCATCCCAGTAAAGATCAAGTTTCCTGAATTTTATCACGCGCAGGGAATCATATCGTTGCCTTACGATGGGATTATCGAGCCGTTTGAAGCGTGGTATGGTGGACGGCATAAAATGAGTCGTATTGACTATTACTACGGTAAGATACGTGATTTTATTTCACAGCAAGCCTGGACAGGTAACATATTGTCCTGGTGTCTGACCTGATCTTATTTGTACTTATGTATATTGACATTTAACTTGTTATGGAGACAAAAAGACTTGTATTCTGTCGCTAATATGTCAAGTGAGCATTAAGCAATTCAGTTTAATTTAATTGTAAGACCATTGTCCTTGAAAACAATAGTGGCCGTTCTTTGAAAATACCCCACGGTGAAAGCGATATGCTACATAACGTATGCTGTTCACACTAGGCAGGGTTTTTTACGACAACGCGAAAACGCGGATTTAACCCCATCTGTTTGCCTTCGCGCTGGTTCACTTTTGCTCGCGTTCTCGCCAGCATTCTAAGAGAATCAACTAACGGACTAATTCCGCCCTGGATGAATCCGCTGTTTTATGTAATCTATGTCGAAAAACAAAAAATAACGAATTTGGATGGCGTCGAGGGATGTTGAATGCAATTCTAAATGCACACACGATCACAAACTGAATGAAAATTCTTTTATTTTTACTTTGTGAACACTTGCAGTTGTCTGGGCAGCTGAATTTGAAAGAAATAAACAATAACCTCCATTTGGGAGGTTAAATTAACCTGTTATTAACCGAGATCAAGGGCCGCACTGAGGAATATTGGCCGGATGTTGTGGCAGTACAGACCCACTGCAGCGAGATAGAAAACAGTTGGGTCTGATCACGTGCCTCCCAGAATCTGGGAGATGGCAATTAAATTATTAAAGGGGTCAGAAAAAGAAATGTCAACTAAGAAGAGGTTTCAATGCAGAACTTCTCTCCGAGAATGTTACATGTACTCACCTCACACACTGTCATATTTACAGGAATGGACAAGACATACCAGAGAGGGGACCTTATGCCGTATGGGGCCCTGATAAAGTTGGTGCCCGCTCACTGGAGCAAGGGAGACGACCTAAATAAAAACACACGGAGCTGCTGGTACAGGCCCGGATTTCGATGGTCCCCAGAGAGAGGGCAGAGTGTTATCCCCGAGGACTTAGAAAAATTCAAGGTAATTGATCTCAAGTTCCAATCGACGAACAAAGTAGGCAAAGTCTTGAAAACGAATGATGCTTAAGTACAAATATTGCCTAGCAACGCCGTCCCATGACTCTCTCTATCGAGAAAAAGGCCCTGGGTACCGCGAAGAGGTTATTTGCTTAGTTCCCAGACCTGAACTTCCAACCTCGTATCGAGAGTCTTCACTCCCCTTGATCAGCGGTTTAATTACGAACGCTTGGCTAACATCTGAACAAATACCAATCGAGCTCCTCCGATTATCCAAACTGTTTCTAAGATAAACTAGTCGGTGCTGTCACAGGCCTCTCGAGAGTCGCTCGTTTCGTCAAAGATGCGCAGTGACGAACGACGACTTTCGAGATGTGTGCTGTGCTGTGTTGTGCTGTCAGCCCATTTCGGTCAGTCTAGAATCATCATTCATGGCCAGCTTAAATAGACTTATTTTATGCTTCCATTAGCAAATAGAAGAAATTTACGTCGAAACTTTTTTAATTAAGATGTTTCAATTTTCATGTTAAGGGAAGTCAAATGAACCCAACCTGCTTACCTTGCACTCGAAATGCTTTTTTGGAATGTCGTCACGGAACCCGTCTCCTCTTTCCCTTGTACACCAGCACCGTGTCCTAAAAACTGCAGTGCACTGGAAGGAAACTCTGCAATAAAGTAGAAAACAATCACCAGAATGAAAATTAAACCAGGGAACTCAAATCCAAAATTTTATTCACAAAGGAAATAAATTGTTATATGAAATAGAAAGCTCTTCAAAAAGGCTGTGTGACTGAGGAAAATCACTCGTACGACAGAAAAACCGTTGATTTCACTTATTTCAAGTGAACTTTAGCTTCACTATTTGTGGACAATAAAAAAAAATTCACTGTTACTTCTCGGTAATGCATTGAACGGGAGGTCTAATTCGATGTTCAACGAGTTTACCAAGCAGAAAGGTCTCTGAAGTGTGCCTTGGAAGAGACGAAACGAAAATGCTGTGTCAGACTAGCCATGAACAATTTATTACCACAAATCTGAAAAATAACACCACGTTGATTTTGCCACAAATATATTAATTTGCATTGCCATTGAATTTTAGTTTGTCGGCGAGGAAGTTCGCAGTGGAATGCCTGTGTATAAGCTAAGACGCAGAGCAACTGTGTACAAGAAAAACAACACCTACATACTTTACGTGACAAAGGAGGAGCCCCACAAACCCATGCGTTACGTTATGCATGGCTATGATACCCTCCTTCACTCATTTTATGATCATTACATTGTGGATTACCTTACATTCCACGAATGGGACTTTGACTTCAATGTCATGAAAATCCCTAATGGTAAGCAATAGTAAAATCAATTTAAGATCTTTTTAACTTACCAGACCTTAATAAGTCCTCTAGAACGTCAATTTGCGAAGAAGTCTTCAAAACCTAGGGACTTTAAGGTTGGACTACGAGTAAAAGATTCATTAGGGGCACAATTCTTGAATTTCAAATCAGTGATGTTTCCCGCAGAGCCCTTGCTCTTCATGTTGGCTTTTAGCCTATGAGAGGAGATGAGTACTGAGCCATGTGATGATGTGGAGCCTGCAAACTCAGAGAATTTAAAAGTCCGTTTCAATTCGTACTCAAATCTTAACACTTCCAATTATGTAAGGAGAGTTATCCAATGATGCAGATTTTTTTTCTGGCATGCAAAACTAAATTGCATATTAATCACCTTTATAATATATATGGTACAAAAAAGTATCAAACGGAGAAAAAGCGAGTTTTATTGTTTTTGCCATGATAAGCAAATGAAGAAGCCTAAAACTTGCATTACACCGTTATTAAACACACCAGACATTTGCGAACACTCGAGAAATGTAGAAAGCACTGGCCTGTGGCTCGTGTTTTCCACATTTCCTTCGTGTTCTCAAATGTCCAGAGTATAATAAATGGCTAAGGCTTATTTATTTGTTAAATAAATTCTGTTCAATCCGAGGAACAACGCACAAAGATGCAAACTAGTGCTCTTTTTAGCGAAAATGTAAAGTCTTGTCTGTCGTATATATAGGAAAAGGCACCTCCTGTCCGGAAAATATCTCTTCTTTAAACTTCAAACTCGGCTTTATATCAGTCAATTGTCGGAAATGTATAGGGCTCTTTTTCTTTTTCCTTCAAAGGAACCTCCTGCAAAAAGAAGATTGAAAACATGAAGTCAAAGTTCCACTTTAATCCAATGGCAGAGTTTATGCATGAAAACTTTGACGACAGCGAAGTGGAGGAAATGTTTCAGGAATTTAAGAAAACTCATGGCAAATCTTACGACGATCTGGCAGAACATGAACAGAGGAAACACATCTTTCGTCATAACATGAGGTCAGTCAGCCACCCTCCTTGTTACTAAACTTTCACTAAAAAGTTAATTTCGATACGTGACGTAAAGATAATTTTGTACTTCGTAAAATAACGACATATTGACACCAACATATATTCATCGTGATTTGAATGTTGATAACAAAACTGAGGTTTCCTGAACTTAAAAAACTTTACAATTTACGTTTCGATGACTCCAAGTCATCATTTTTAAGTTCGAAATACAAGATAGAATTGAATAGATATAAAAAAATAAAAATGGTGTGAAATATTTAGGAAATTAAAAGGGTGCTAAAGTATTCAATTGTTATGTAAAGAGTTTGGCGCGAACTAAATCTGACTGCCTGTAAGTTTTGGTTTTATGTTCCTGCTGAACAGCATCTTGTAGTAAGATCAACCAATCAAACTTTTTCTTTCAGATGTTTACAGTTGTACCAATAGCAGAATGTTTATGTTCGGCGATGCGTTAAAAGAGATGTCAGAATGTACATTCAACATAATCTGTATTGCACAGATCTCATGAAAATTTGTAAACAATGCTAACGCAATGTTGGTTGATCAGGGGAGAATTTCATTTGATATTTTCATACCATTCATATTTGTTCACCTCTATCATGTATTTCAAGCTTGATTATGACTTGGAGTAATCGAAACGTCCTTCCCCTTTTTATACAGCGAATTTCCATTCTAAATTTGATCGTTACGGTGATTTATTACTGGTATTGTCACTAAGTCCTTAGCTAATTTTGCAGCAATGTTATATACTAGAACCTCACATCACAACACCTAGTTCAGTAATATATGCACGCCCTTGTTACAGCGATTTTATTTTGACCAGACAAAGCTAAGATCAAAGGGCAAGAATTCACCGACGGCACATCTTGAAAAATTTGGATGTTTGTTTGTTTGTTTGTTTGTTTGTTTGTTTTTAAAAAAGATCGTTCGTTAACTGTCTTAATATCCGTTAGCCCGTTCTAGGGTCTCGGTCAGTTGGGACGACTGAAAAAGAGGGTGGGCGAAAGGAAAATGAGCGAGGTCTGAGTCCCAAATCCCAGACCCCGCCAGTTTTTTCGATCGTCCCCATTGACAGAGAGCCTGGGACAAACTAAATCTTCCTCAGTTATCTTTATTTTGGTTTCCAAACTTGCTTGTTGTTCACTTCTTTTTAAGACTTCCCGCAATTTTGTACATCATGCAAATGACTTGAATTTTGATATCTGTTGATTGTTTCACGTTTGGCCGCTTTATGTGGGTGTGTAGTTCCCTTGAAAATTTCAACATAGAACCAAATAATTATTTCACTAAATACTATGAGCAAAACAGGCACTCTTGAAATTCATTTTCTTTTAACTGAACAAATTCCATAACAGATTCATAAGTTCTAAGAACCGAGCGGCTCTGAACTTCACATTGGCGCCAAATGAGCTTAGTGATGTCACAGAGAATGAGTTTGAAATGTACAAAGGGTTATTGATAGATCCCAGCGGTGGAGACGAGGGTCTCAGGAAACAGGAAATACCGGAGGCTAGATTAACCATTCCTACGACACCACTCCCTGACTCTCTGGACTGGCGAGAATACGGTACGTTTAATAAATAGATGGATTTGGTGAATAAATATATGATATTTAATTAGCTACATGCAAAGTTGTTTCTATGCAAGGGAACTAATTTGCTACCAGTATTCTTAGAACAATATCTTAGGACTTTGAAACCATAGACTCTAGAGAACCCATAGCTCATGTTTAGTCATCTAGCGGAACTTTTCACCTTTATTTCGTTACACATGCCCACATCAGCGACAAGTGATTATCTAAGACAAAACTTTCTCCAAAGCAAGAACTTGTACAGCATTTGATTGAGATTGTGTTCCAGTTTTTACCACACCCCACAAGATCCGCACAGAGGCAGGAGCAATCCATATTCACATTCTATGGCAGCGGTCACGAACTCGACAGTAGCCACAATTCAAATATTTGCATAATTCATTTGCCCCAGTTATCAAGCTTTGCCAACTACACAAATTACCAGTATTAAAGATTCTGCAGTGCGAGGAAAAGGTTCATTGGATTGACATTTACAATAACACATCTTAAGTGTCACTGATTAAGGTTCTGTGGGGGTAGTTTAGAGGAAAACATACCAATAACTTAAAAGCATCTGCTTATTCGTGAATTACAAATTTCCAAAAATGATTATGCTCAACGTTCCAATTTATTTAATAAATAGTCCAAAATACTACCATGAATGTGTAAATGTGCTGATCCAAAAACTCCCCCATCCCACGCAAAGTTTTGGGGTTTGAATCCTCCAGACCTTTACAGATTTCAGTTCAGCTTCATACTGTTTCCGTTTAAAATTTAGGTTTTTGAGACTCTCCTGTTGCCAAATTTGTAAACTATCTTCCATGCTCGATTCCTGCTTCTGACTCAATTCAACTGTTACTCCAGTGTATGTTCCTCAGGGAAAGACTGTGGGCTCCTTTCTCCTCAAAAAGCGGCTACTAATAGAGCCCACCATGTCGTGGGTATTTCTCTGGAATTGCAAAATATCGAGCTGCATGTACAAGATGTTCATCTCGGACTATATACTGATCTGAGAACCTTTTCATTTAGGTGCGGTGACCCCTGCTAAGGCTCAAGGTCTTTGTGGCTCATGCTGGACATTTTCTTCCACTGGACCAATAGAGGGAGCTTATGCTATCCAGGTTACGTTAAAATTAAAATAGGATGGTAAAAATATGATAAATGAGTGATGGTGAAATTGCAGCTCGGTAAATATATGTGAAAATAGTGTAACACGAGCGTGGGACCTAGAAAAAATCTGTCAGAGTCCCGATAGGATTTGAACCCATGACCTTCCGAACACCGGGCGGGCGCTCTATCCACTGAGCTACAAGAACTCAGGGAGAACCTGGTCATTTTAACTGAGTTCTTATATGACATGCCTCCTGCCTGATTCACCAGTGACTATGAGGTAAATAGTGATAAATAAATGATGGTGAAATTGCAGCTAAGATATTTCAGGTTCTGTGCCCATGCGCAGGTACACGAGGAAGTGGTGCCAAAGATCAAATACACCGAGCTAAACAATGGCTCCTGAACTGGTTCACTTTCGACTGAAACACTGGGACACAACCATGTTTCATCTTATTAGAATATTGAATAATGATTGAATAATAGAGCAATTCATACGACGTCACGGTGATCACGATGTTCCCAAACAATGAAGTATATTTCATTCGGGAAATGAGTTATTTTCTAACAAATCCAAATAAATGCAAACCTCCCCGTTGTTTTAACCCCAACAAAACCCTCTACAGCATTGCATTAATTCAGGTATTCTTCTGGCGCTAACTGGGAAGTCCTGGGCCGGGTTGTTCGAAAGCCGGTTAACGTTAACCCAGGATTAAACGTTAACTAGGGCATTATTTTTTCTTGTTTAAAAATGTTTTTCACCTCTAATGTTTGGTGTAGTTTGAGATTACTACAGCCCAAAACTGAAGGGCAAACAATATTAAACAGATTACCTAACCAAAAAGTTACAAAACTGAAATGAAAATTCTCGCTAACCCTGGGTTAGCTTAATCAGGCTTTGAACAACCCGGCCCAGGCATCTAAAATGAAAATCATCGCCAGTTTTACGCTGTAAAATTAACATAAAGACTGTAAACAAACCTCTAATTAACCTTCTGATTCGATCCCCCTGAACCGCCATATTGAATGTTTGGGCGAGTGAAGCTTGGACGGTCAAACACTGTTTCTTTCCCAGACTTCCCAGCGGCGCAGCGCAGGGAGACTGGTGATTCCGATCGTGAACATTCTCGTCCCCAGAGGCCGCGCTCCTTTTGGTCAGCACCAAGAATCGCAAAAGGAGCGCGGCCTCTGGGGACGAGAAGTCGGACGAGAATGCATTATATACTACTAACCGAGAGTGAGGTCATTACAGGGAAATCTCAGACCGAGGCCTTGATGTATTGACTGAGCGATAGCGAGGTCAATACATAAAGGCCGAGGTCTGAGATTTCCCTGTAATGACTTAACGGACGAGGTTAATAAGTTATTTATTATATGGCCTTTTTAGCGGTATTATCAAAAAGAATACAATAGAAACACCAGAAGAAAATTTTCACATCCGCTTGCGCGCGCTGTGACTTCCTTCGTCGCTGATACTGATGAGGTATGCTAGTTTTTCTTTCAGTTATTGAAACTTTTATAGTTGTACTTTGTCCATCGCTTCTAACGTTTTCGCCCACGCACTCGTGGCCTTTACTCACACCTCCTCAGAAGAGCCTTTGAGCCATTGTAGAAAAAATTTCATAATGCTCGGTCATTACAAGAAAATAATGCCTGCTCAGCAGCCAATCAGAGCGCGCATACAATTGTAGCCATATAATAAGAACTATTGTAGCCTCGTACGCAGATATTCTTTGGGCTCGTCACGCAATCTTCCCCCGCCCCTGGGGAAGCATGAAAAGTTGCCAGCACTTTCCATTGCTTATACCTCGGTGAATCAGTACTATAAGTTTTTGCATATCAGATGATGCTACAATAATGGTATCCCTAAAACGCCCAGTCATTGGTAAACAACTTGTGGACATCCTTTTCACATAATAAGTTTTCCAAAACAGCAGCATAATCGATTAAAGCCCCTCAATTATAGCCTCAAGTGATAATAACTCAAATATGAAAAATGATTTTTGCAAAGTTGAAATGTGGAGGGTGTTTAAAACCATTCTTAAATTCCTTGAAAATTTGAGGTGACTCTGAAACACCTTCACGGAATTTTATCACAGTCCTAATGCAAGTTAACTTTACATCTATTCAATTGAAAGTAAGAGTAAACGGTGTTCCCCTGCTAATTTCATCGATCTTTTAAGATTTTTATTAATTAAATACTGATATGTTGAACGTTCATTATAATTATAACTGGTGCGATTTTCCTTGTTTCTCAGTAGACAGGGCAACTAATGGACATATCAGAACAGCAGCTTATGGACTGTAGCTGGGGGTTTGGTAACAGCGGCTGCCGTGGGGGTTACTCGTGGAAGGCCCTTGTCTGGGCCAAGAAACATGGAGTTGCGTCCAGTCACAGCTATGGCAGGTATCTTGCGCAGGTATGCGGTTAACATGTTAACATTACTAGTGTTAGACCAGCAGATCTTCAGATGATAAATTAGTCATTCTTCGTAAAACGTCCATATATTACAAGTATCTCTAGCTACTTAATAGGACATCCTAATTTTAGATGATCAAACCAACTGTACTTTTACGAAAGATGACAAATTCCCTCCCCCGGACTCCATCAGATACACATGCCCTGCAAATCAGAACATTAATTTATTTTACTTAGTTAAATTTTAACCAAAATGGACAGTGTCTCTTAAGTGTACATGGCTCTGTTCGTTTTATGTTCTGGTCCTGTACGAACTCAGGCAGCGTCTGCACTACGCCTGATAAATTTGAAACCACAGTCTTTATTTCTACGGTTAGGTCTACTGTCCACACTAATCCATAACGAAAATGCAGCTTTTTGAAAACGGAGCCTTTCGAAAACCATGCAATCACGATAATCATGTGGTTTTGCTGCTCAAATTTTCCTCAAATACAAATCCAAAATGACTAGTGGTTGTTCCATTTTTAAATTCTTCCTGCATAGTATGGATGGGTCCTCATTAAGCACTGTATTATACAGAACTTTCAAAAAGATTGTTTCTCTTACTAAAATAGGAAGGATACTGCCATTGTGCAAAGGAGGACGGTTGTGATGTCGTGAACTTCAAGCGAGTAGTCACTGTCAAGAAAAATAACGCGGAAGCCTTGAAACAAGGCCTGGCAAAGTTTGGTCCGGCATCCATAGCGATCGACGTCGGTAGAAAGACTTTGAAGTTTTATAACTCAGGCGTTTATGATGATCCTGAATGTAGTAAGTGAAATTCGATATCTTGTATTAAAAAAAATTCAGATGGCAATAGCTTAGAGCTTTTCATCATAGGGGTTTGTCTGGCGAGGGTAATATCAAATTAGACAAATGTTAGATTCTGCCATTATGTTACGAAATGAAATGCAGGACAAGAGCCCGCTTGTTCAGTTGACCTCGCCATAACAAATTAATTGAAACAGAGATATCAGTTAATTAAGATATCACTTAGTTGTTGTAAACTTTTATCCACTTTAAAAACAACCAGGGCAAATTCTTGAGAATTGAGATGACTCAAGGGGTTATCCTTTATAACAGGTATAAATTAACTCTATTCCCTCTTTCACTTAAGTTTTTCCTCTCATATTAAAGGCACAAAGACAAATCACGGAGTCGTTGCGGTTGGATTTGGAGAGGAAAATGGCACTCCGTATTGGATAGTGAAGAATTCCTGGGGTAAATTCTGGGGTGAAGAAGGATTTGTTAAAATTGCAATGAAAGATAACTTGTGTGGAGTTCTTAGCAACGAGCCAATATTTGTATCTATGAACGAGACGGATACAGGTGACTCTAACGAAATTTATCCATTCAGGAGGATGAAAAAACAGAGCTTTTTTGATGTGGAAAGAAGACTTAATATTACAACTTTAAAACTGTCTCCGTTTGATTACAAGAGGTCTAAAACGCGATTTGAAGAGCTCAACAAGGAGGATGACAGAACTTCTGTAAAACATTAATGTTAATTGCTTGTTTAAATTTGTAAATCTAGTCTTATTTTTTTTAATTGAAGATATGCTCGTCCAGAGGGCTTATAAAATTAGACTGAGCTAGACTGGATGTCAACTTTTAGTGGTAGATTTATAAAAAAAAAAGCGTATCATTATCTTTGGTTGTGTGCTTTTTGATAAACCACGTCAGAAACGAAGCGCTGTTGTGTGATTCGTATACATGTGCGAAGTCACTGGCTTATTTTCACTTGCAGCTACTTTTATCCAGTGTTTCCATCTGGTGGAAAAGACTTGAAACGGGCTTGTGTTCCGTTTGGAATTAGCTTAATATTCTCTATAAGTACGCTGAAGCAAGTTTTGCGATTAGGTTTACACTTAACATCTAGTAGCATTTATAGCATTTGTAAAAGTTGGACTTATAGAAATACCAGCTCTCATAAGCTTACAATTATTTTCATTATTATACATTGAACTCTCTAACTCTTTTCTGATTAGCCGAAAGCGTACAGTGAAGTTTCGAAATCAGCACCCGTGACGTCATAACTGCAGATTATACGATAATCATGTCAAGGACACTCAAGGTCACGGGTTATCTAAGGAATGCGCACTGTCAAGCGTGCGTCCATCTAATTCGGGAAGCACGCGGATAGTTGGGAGAGCACGAAGGTAGCGTAAGGGCCGATTTACACGGTACGACTTTGACGCATGCGACAAGCTTACGACAGGCCTACGATATGACTTGGGACCATTTACACGCGTGCGACATTTTCACTTACAAGATTAAATATGCAAAAGTTTTCACCGGGATTTACGGAGCGAAAGAGTTCTAACCAAAGTAAAGAAATATTTTAGCTGCCCTGCGCTAGCGCTTTGAAGAAACTTTCTAACGAGATGTTTTTCGCTTTAATCCGTTCCGTACTTTTCGAGAAACAACTTTATGTGAATCAGTCAGCAACAACTTCGTCCGCCATTTTGACGGAGAAAACTCCTCCTTCGTCCCCTACTCAGTAGAAATTTGTCAGAAAATACGTATGTTCTATAGATTTCGGCTACGATTGTCGCAGCGTTTTAAAACATGTTTTAAAATCCTACGACAATTTTTTTGACGTACACAACAGTCGTGAGCTCGAGCGAGTTGTAGGTTTGATTTACACGAAACAATTCATGTCGTAGGCCTGTCATAAACTTGTCGCATGCGATTAAGTCGTACCGTGTAAATCGGCCTTAAGAGATGCTTGAGGTTCAGCCGAGAGCAGATCAGAGCGCGCGCTAGCATGTAGCTATGTTATAACATGTCATGTATGACCGCAGTGAATGATTTCTAAGGGTCAACTTCGCGCGATTCGTAATGCTTGCCGTCAGTAAAGAAGCAGAAACATGACTTCCAAGTTTTTGCGTTCAATGTATCATAAAACAATTATTAGATTCGGTTTTTGTGATATCCAGAATAATCAAGGTCTCGTTAAGGGTTATCAGCCGAAGCCGAAGGTTGAAGCAGAAAATCCTTACCACGACCTTGATTTTTCTGGATATCAGAAAAACCTCACTCACTTATTGTTACCTGATCATTATTGTTACTTTTTATAATTTAGTTTATTTTATAGGGCCTCTAAGGATATCAGTTTTTCCAGTTTCCTGTTTAAAACTGAAGGAGTTACCCTATTAAAATAAAGGTTTCTATCTATCTATCTTGTTTATTTTTAGTAGCTGTTATTATTTTGGGGCTAGGGGCAATGTCGTCTCGAAAGGTTTCAAGCCATTCACGTGAGACCTTACGAGAAATCTTTAGTCTCTCCACGCCTTTTTCGCTTCCAGTAATTCTGAACTCAGGCTAGTTGAAGACCAAAACTTTTAAACGCCTGAAGAGACTTGACTGTTCGTCTTTTTTTTCTTTACAGGAGAGTGTTATCGATCTGGAAAGTACAGTAAGCCTTATTAAGCAAAGCATGGAAAATTAAAAGAATATTTTTATGACGCAATGCAATAGAAAAAGAGAAAAAAAATCTATTTATTTGTTAAATTCTAGAGTAGGTCTAAATAAATTTTATTATTTTTTATTACTACATCTATCTGTAGTTTTATCCTATCTTGCCATGCCTCGTGACCAGTCTCGATGACTGCGAAAAGCCTGGGTCAAAGCTGTGATAGAACCCAGATCCCCTTAGTCGACCCTGAGGACCAGCTCCATCTCAATCAAAACACGCGAGGTTGGCTGGGCTTATCACGTAAGGTTGGCTGGGTTTATCACAACAAACTTCCTTCCTCGTGCTTCTTGGGAATACCAAACTCTCTAAAACTCAGCTTCAAATTGAACTGAGTGAAGCTACGTAAACTGTCCGAATCTTTAATTAAAAACGAGAATGGAAGGCTCGCTTTTTCTCAGGGAAATTAAGGCCGGCATCGTGACCGCGTCATCGTCCTAAACATTATGGTTATCTTTCGTCCCTTATAAGTCTTACGAAAGCGCGCCGATCGGTCGTTAACCAGTCCGAACCATGGACCGTTTGAGTTGTTTCGAAGTAATCAAATACCAGACTCACTCCAAAACAAAACACTCCGGCCGATTGAAACTTTTCTTAGAAAGGAATAATGGACAATTCCTCTTCAGAAAAATACGGCCTAATGCTCTGTCTGGTAACCTTCTTTAATTCCTTCAACGGAAATTCAGCAGTCGAAGGATCTTTTTTGACGGCTAGCAAAGGCCCATTGGTGACTCCACACCGGTCATTATTCATTGCCACCTTAATGTAACCATTATCTCCCCACAGGTGTCCCCACGAGTTTTTGATGATCCAGTAAGGAATGTCGTTGTCTACACCATAACCCACAGTCAATACCGCATGATCCGTCTTTTTGCCTGGTAACATAAAAAAAGTATGTTATTGCTTTCAATATCCTTTCAGGATCGCAAGTCCAGATCTAGTGAGCCCTATGTTATATATTGATGAGTTATAAACTGAGCAGTGCATGATCTATCCAGAGGACAGCGTAATCACACTTAAAGCAAACGGACCAACAAGATTAGGACTCATTGGTATAAACCCGGGTAAAACTCCAAGCAGAATTAGGAAACAGTCCTAAGAAAGCACGCGCGCTGATTGGTTAAAAATCCTGTTTGTATAACTCGATGTAGACACAGAACTAGCGCGCGCTGTTGACGCAAGGATGGCGCGAGCAAAGAGAATTTACATTTTGATAATCAAAGTTAACAAGTTGTTTTCCTTTTTCTCGTCCTAGTGTTTTCTAAAAGAAATAGAAAACATGTACTCCGTGTTTGTGTCGAGTGATACCAACACTCGTGAAAGTTTGGGAGAACTCGAAAAAGCTGTGGAAACACTCGCCTGCGGCTCGTGTTCCCACAGCATTTCCCGTTCTCCCAAACTTCCACTCGTATTTGTATAACTCGATACAAACACGGTACATGTTTTCTATTTCTTAAATATTTAATGGTGCCAAGTGCGCAGGAAAACACATTTTAACCAATTCACTACTGGGTTTGTCTTTGTTTATTCTTCCACGTTAGTAATGAGGAATTCAAGGGTTTAGTCCCATAAAATGCCAAATAGGAAACCAGATAAAATGCCTATTGTATTATTTATCAGACCTGAACTGAACCTGAGCATTAGTGACGACGGAAATGACTGAACTCGAAAGGGACAGACCTTGTTAATAAAATTCAACGACTCATCATCGTAACTAACTTACCGCATTTCGGATCATCGTAAATTCCGTGGCTGTAAAACCTGAATGTCTTTCTGTCCGAGTTTACAGAAGACGCGATCGGACCGTGTGTGACTAAGGCGAGTCTCAACGCGTCCGAATTATTTTTCTTGACTTTAATGAAACCTCTAATGTGAGCGAAGGTACAGTTATCAGACTTGCCACAGTGACAGAAGCCTTCCTGGAAATAACATGGTACAATTGGTTAGAGGAAGATTAGAGTGGTTTCAAGTGTGTTAAAATGAAAAGCAAACCAGTTACAATGGTGATCACGTCACTAACGAACAACAAACCGATGAGGAATCAATAATTTATGCATAACCAGAGCTATAAGTGAGGGAAAATTCACGTGACTTCGTGGCTAGTATTGGTTTAATTTTACATAATTACCAACGAAAAAACACTTACTTGAGCAAGGTAAGGTCCATAATCTCGCCTCAGAGCCACGCCATTACGTTTCACCCATCTCAGAGTTCTGTCTTGGAATCCTCCACGACACCCGTGATTCCCTACTGGCCACGAGCAATCAATTAACTGTTGGTTTGACAGTTCGACAAGTTCACCAGTCTAGTCAAAGAAGGTAAAGAGGAAGAAGGTAAAGAAAACTGATTTATGTAAACACTGTTTGAAATTAAAGGTTGCAGTCATGAGTGAGAAATCATTAGCTATTTTATAAATTATTCTACAGTTGATTTTCAGCGTAGGAAGTGTTGTTGGGCTTAATAATTTTATTTTCTTAAGAACGACATAAGTTGCAAGGATTCAACCTGAGAAACAAACGAAGTTTTACCTTCAGAAAATGGGCTCCTTCTACAGCTCCAAGAGCAGAGAATGTCCAACATGAACCACATAAACCTTGACTATGAACACGAGTAACTCCACCTGATGAATAAAGGAGTAAATGAAAAAAAGGTAGAATAATATATTACCCTATCAAGCGCAATCAGGAGCCCATTACTAGGAGCCTGCAACTCCCATAATAAGCCAATGCAACAGCATTTTTACAGACCAGTCTATTTTTAGATGTTTTTCGCGCGAAATAGGCCAGTTCCAGTCTACGTAAGCACGCTTCGGTGAGGATAAAACAATGCGGCTTCACCCGTGAACATGTCGAAATCATTTCGACATGCGCCGACAATTGTCCGTGCTTGTGATTGCAATTGGATACTGAGGTTCCCGTGGGGATCTGAATTCGAGACAAATTCAAACTAAAAATAGATCGGGTACAAACTAAAAATAGATCGGTCTGTAAAAACGCCGTGACAGAAATATGGGGTAGTTGCAGGCTCCAAGTGATGGGCTCCTGGCGCAATATTATTAGTGGAGTACTTGTGGAAGGACACATTGTACAGCAGTCAGCGCGATTTTTCAGGGAAAATTACAAAGTAGCTTGGATTTTGTTACTTTAGAGACAACAAAAACTCAAATGGCTGCGCCCAATCAGAAAAAAGACTCTTTTCGTCAACTAATCGGGACCAAATCCGAAACTAAACGTGACTTGGATTATATCTTATAGGTACGTTACAACTCTTTATCTTCACGAATTAAAAGGGTACACAATTCTAGCCTTTAATTTAGTTTTACCGCTCATCTCCAAATAATAGTGGCCATGCTTACATTGTAAAAAACAAACAGCAACGGTTCACACCCCTCTGTAACGAATCAACCTATACGTGAGTGTACTCCAACTGGTAACCCGGTTTGTTTTCTCCTCTTTGGTAAGCTTTGCTTTCCTGGTCGCAAAAAATTCAAGAGTTTTATTACCCCTGGAGTAGTTCCTTCTATAAAAAGGGTTTTTTTTCCAATTCCTTGCGAATATCCATATTCCAAAGGTCTTGGAATATATAGTTTAATTTGGTAGAACAAGGGAAGAGAACTTGTGAGTTACTAACATGGCAAACTTGTTACAAAACAAGAAAAACTGATGAAGGATCGGAAGTTGCTCGCAAATGTGAAAACGTTCCGGGGGAAGGGCTCCCATATAAAAAAGACGGGAGTGCTCGTCGAAAACTCGGTAAAGAAAAACCAAGAGGTACCAAGATAATGTTTTGTGGGTGAGGCTTGAAATTTTTCACCCCCAAGAGATACAGGTTCTAACACCACAAATCAACTGACACTAACATTTTTGGGCTCAATATCCTTAAGGTACCGCGAAAGCTACTGCATGCTGGGGATCTGTTAAGGCTGACCATCCTAAGAGGTACAGAGGGACTAAATCCGCCCCTTTTAACCCCTAAAAGTTACGACTAGCACCCCGTCCTTCAGATATGATAGTTCCCGACAAGGGGAGGCGTGAGCCTGTTGGGTAAAAAAAAAAAGCTGAAAATGCCTTATCAAGAATGTTCGCTTGAGTACCGTAATCCCTCCAGTCCAACTGCTCGGGGACAAGAGCTGTGTGCATTACTGATTGGTTGAATGGTAGCGTCGATGATCTGAACTTCTTTGATTTCTTGGCTTTCTTTTCCTGGAGTAATCCTCTGTGTAAGTCCACTTCCTTTTCTGTCATGTCAGCCATGTTGTTTGGAGATAATTTATATTTCAGATTTGCACGGTTCTTCGAGCGAATGTATCTGAAGAGCCAAGAAGAAACAGTTGATGCCATAATTTCTTTAACTTTACTCTCGAGATTATAACAAATTCAATAGGAACAGTCTAGCATGGCTAAAGGAAAATTACAGGAGATGTCCGGCCACTGGATAGAGGGTCTCTTAAAAGGGTGCTCACATATCATCCTAACCTAGTCGCTAGTGTCCTCCAAATATGATGTAAGGTAACCCCACCCCCACCCCCGCCCCCCCCCCCGCCCCCCTTCAATACGTGTCCCTACTCAGATATCCCTCCTAAAAGTACGTTGAATTAGTCTCCAGGTTTAGGATCTCTGAGTCATATATAGGTGCAGCTGTTATGTTCATAGAAAAGTGTAAATAAAAAAGAAAGTGTAATGTGAAAAAGGATATAATCTTAAGAAAGAACCGCCTATGGAATAATCCTGATATATAATGTATTGAGCACCTGAGGTTGTGTTTAAAGATGTGTTTCCGTCGCTCGTGTTCTGTTGGTGATGTGTAATTCTTGCCATGTTTCGCTTGGTATTCTTTGTAAGTTTTGTCTAGCTCGTCATCTTTGTGATGTGAAAAGTGCATATATTCCGCCATAGGATTTGCCAAATAATGGGAAAGGAGTTTCTTTGCCTTCTTGTCGCAAATTGAGTCTATGAATGAAAAAAAAAGGCGAACCTAATTAGAAATATGTCACCTGCTTTCTGTATTGAGACAAATCAGGCGTGACAATGAGGCTTTTTCATTACGGTGACTTTTAGTGATTTATTATTATCTCATAAGTGTTTTTCTCTTTTAGTAAACTTCTATCTTCAGGTTCTCTAACTTAAAGATAACTTTTTACAAGACCAAAATAACTCAAAATTGTGACGATAAGTTTTTTCCTGCAAACACTGTAAATCCTGACTGAACTGACGCTTGGACTGAAAACTGGGGGAATCTAACTCTGGAGAGCACTGCTGCTCGCCTGTGGGAACGGAAATTCGTTACGATTTCTTGGTACACGAAGATCTACTTCAATGGTCTTCACTACAAACGTCAAGGCTTGGCCCAAGAGGAATTTATTCTGCATTTGTTAGCGTCGAGGATGAAATCGACGTTGGAATTGCATAATGGATATAATCCCCCCAAAAAAGCCTTGCAAACGCACTTGCTTATATATCATTCTTTACAAGTCAAATATCTACAATTAGTATAAATTTACCGTAGTCTATTGTGAATCCGTGAATTTGATTGGCTATATTACCGTTTTCTATCTGCTGATAGTCAACAGTTACGCATCCGTGCACATCGCGCATCACGTTTGAACCTGATGTAACATAATAAAACAGTTCTTTTCTACGAGTCACGTGACTTTTTTTCGTTTTATGCAGTGAGACTGGTAAATCTATACTAAAACAATTAGACTACTCGCCCTCGTTTTCTACGAGCGATAGTCAACTCGGCTGCGCCTCGTTAACTATCTGCTCGTAGAAAACGAGGGCGAGTAGTCTAATTGTTAATTGCTGCGCAGCGAGCGTGACGAGCGAGCAGCAACATAATCAGGAGTTAAAAAAGAATATATAAAGGGAGTACGAATTCTAGAACTCATCACTTTTTACCAGAATGCACTGCATTTAACCAGAGTGCACTGCGCCACTTTTTACCAGAATGCATTGCATTTAACCAGAGTGCACTACGCCACTTTTTTACCAGAGTGCATTGCGCCACGATCAGCACGACTTTTCGCGTATTTCAGTGAGAATTTTTACTCCGATTTTCCTGTAAAACAATGTGAAGGAGATCGTGATTGACTTTCTCAACTCTTGCTTCTTTTTAACGCAGTACGTAAAAGTTTGTAAATCCGGATGAACGGTGGAAACAGCTGTATTTGATTGCATTTGTTTAGATATCCTAGTTATATAATAAGCCAAGTTATTCTAGCATTTTGATTGGTTCTCGCCTATGATCTATTAGAAGACAGATGCACGATTGACGTCATCATTACAAAGTTTTTCCGTCTGCCGTTTTAAAATGGCGGAAAGTTTTGAGAATTAGGATAATATTTTACGTGACTGGGCAAAAGATAAGGTCCAAAAAAGTCTTGCCGAGGCATTGAACAGGTTCGAGAAGTCAGAAAACGAAAGATAAAGCCGTTTATTTTAGAAAATGATACAGAAATAATTTTCTAGCAGCCTCAGTCAGCAGTCGAGCGAGACTAAACCACGCACAAACTTGGCCGAGAACCACTGCGTTATCTCGAATTTAAAAATCCCAATAAACAAAATGTTTCTGAGATTAATATATTTAAAAAATCCAACTTTTCCCAGTGTCAAAACAACTGTTGACACACTGATTGATGTCAGGAAAGAAACATAAAACGTCACTTCTACAATCGGTAAAATAAAACCTTGCTTTCGGATGCGAATGGTCCTGTCCGTTTTAGGACACAGCAGCGAGCTAAGTATAGCTAACCACAGCTCACGGTCAACGGTATCGCAGCTCAAATGTGTCTCCGACACTATATCAAGCTGATTTGAGAATCACCAACCACAGAAGACAAAAATCTGTCCGCCATTTTGGATATTCACTGTCGAGTGGTCTGGCGCCCGGTCGTGTCTATTTTGATGACGTCATCTTTTTCAGATAGTATCGTTTTCTCCGTCCACACTAGACAACAGCGTTTTCAAAAAGCATCGTTTTCAAATAGCTCCACTCTGGAGAGCGTTTTCGCATGGCTGCGTTTTCGAATGGCTTCGTTTTCGGTGATCGTTTCGGAGTTGTAATGTGGACAATAGCCGTATCCGGAGCAAAACAGCTCCGTTTTCGTTTGAAAACGGATTAGTGTGAATAGGGCGTATGTGTTTTGTTATACCTCCCAACTCATAAATTTTCAGCGGTTTCAAGGAGCACGACCTGATCACTTGCGAGTCGAAAATCCATGTTGTGGTTTCCCTAGGGAGTTGGTGAGTTTTGACCCACAGCACGTTTTCCTCCATTCAGAGTTGAGAGATATAACAATGCAACTTCAATACTAGGGGAAAGTACTCCAATGAAGATAGCGAATTCCAATCAACGTTACGAAGTTTTTCTAAATTAAAAGTAGATAGCTAGGGTTTAAATTCGAAGGTTGGAATTAAGATAGAACAAACTTAGGAAATTAAAAGTGAGACACTTAATTTGAATTCTACTATGTCCGAATATTTTTATGACTAATAGCAAGGGAAAATTATCCTATGAAAAGAAAGTAATGAAACTCCATTACTGAAATATAGTTCAGCTGGCTAACTTCCAAAGAAACTAGCAATACTTCATTAATGAAACAATAGTACAGCTGGTTAGCTTCCGAGGGAACGTTTACCAGTGAAATGAAACTCAAATAACCCGATAGCGAACTATTTATCTTCTAAACGAAAGTATAGTGAAACAGCGTTACACACGTACATATGTACAAAGAATAGGCAATGTAGAGAGTAAAATATGTTAACTCCTGGTGGTGAACTGGAAAGAGGCTACTGTTGGTTACTCTATAATATTCCAAATAACAAAGAAATTACAGTGCATTACGGCGAATTTTCTGAAAAAAATGTCACGACTGAGCCTTTTTTAGTCAACTTGGATAGGCAAAATTGCAACGGGGTGAGGTAAGCCTCGATGGATTATAGTGCCATCCTTAATTTTTCCCTCAAATAATGAAAATGCACAAGTAAAAGTTGTTGGTTGTTGACATGTTGCAGGTCCTCTGGGGGAACTACCAATACTACTTGTATTTTCGTACCAGCTAAACCGAAGTCAAGCCGGTGGTTATTGGCGCGGGTGAGTAATCTGGCTCATTCGAATGTTAGACGTGAAACAGTCCTTTCTTTACTCATTAATTTCTTGAATATCGTCACTTACTTTTCGGCAAGCCGAATAGAGATCTGTTAAATTGCCAAGGCTCAAATGATACGTAGTCGAGCACATAGTGGTCATAATGTGACGTCAGCATGTCGTCATAGCCCGTCATCTCGTATCTCAGAGGTTTATGAGGCATGGTTTTAGAAATGAAAATGCTGTAAGTATTTGTTCTGTTGTATCGTCTGTTTATCCTTTCGTACTTGAGGCATGGCATTCCCCGGTGCATTTCTTCCGAAACAAACTGAAAGTGGAAAAGATAAATGTTACTTCTTTTACCATAAAAAGTGTTAAAATGAAGTAAACGTGCAATTTCCTCCGTCGTTTTAAGTAACATGTTTAGAGATTACTATACAATTTTTGTCATAGATAATTCTTTTTCGGAAGCGCGAAACAAATTAAAGAAAAAATCTTCCCGGAGTCCCTGACGGGATTCAAGTCCATGATATGACCTTGCAGATATCGCCAGATCGGGCGCTCTAGCGGTTGATGAGAGATAAATAAGCTACAGCAGCTTAGAACCATCATTCTGCAATACTAAAATCGACTTTTGCAATTTTTAAGCCTGGTTCAGTTTCACTAGCGACGCAAACATAATCGCAAGCACAAGGGCAAGCATGATGCTCCGTTTTCACACAACGCAAGCAAACGCAAGCATATTAAGCGCAAGCACAACAAAAAGGAAAAATTTTGATTCTTGTGCTTGCGCTTGTGCTTGCTTCGCTAGTTAAAACCAGGCTTTAACTGCCATAGTCGATAATGGTTCGCCGGAGAATTGTCAGTTTATTTCTGTGAAGGTGTGATCAAAAGCATGCAACATATTTCGACACAAGTATTGCAAGATTGCACACAGTTTTGTCAACCCTTTACAAGGTGTTACTCCAGGTTTTAAAATGTTCAGTTGCACTGTGTTATGTTGTAATGTTGCCTTGTTTGGCAAGATCTCTCTAGAAACGCAACAATATCGCAATATGTTACTAAAATTTTGCGTGCGTTTGGCCAGGTTTGAAAAGCAATTTAAAGATGCCTGATGCGTTGTTGAAGAATATTTTAGATATCACGGGCGCCCTCACTGGGTAAGATGAGAATATGTCAGCCTCGCTTTTTGAGATATATTTTATAAAAGCAATAGTGTTTTTTTTTCCTTGTTTACATACCCTTATTAAAGAGTTCTTGAGTGTTATGCAAACCCTAGACAGCGTTTTATGGGTTTGCATAACTGTCTCGAATTCTCCTAATCCCCTGGTGTTTAGATGAGGCTATTTAAACACAGAAAAAGTGCTCTATTACTTAAATAATGATTGCTTTTGAACATTAAGTGCTATCGTGCAAATTTTAGCTTGCACCATAAATGTCGCACATACTGAGGATACAACTCTGATTGGCTACGACACCATTCAGTAAAGAATTATTCATAAAGTGTACGATTCTGTCATTTTCCATTTTCTTAATTCTTAAAAATAATAGATAACGATAGCTCCCTAGACAGACAGTGAGACAAGAAAACAACATGTCAATTAAGAGCTAAAAGCGACCGAAACTTACATATAAATTAAATAGCGAAGCGCATTTCTGAAAATTATTAGGAATCAGCCACGAAGTTAAATTCTAGGAGCTTTCTACCTGTTGAAAGTCATGTCATATGCTATGGAAGACATAAAAACGCTTAGCTAAGAGCAATTTTTAAACAGTAAAATATTTTTCAAAATTCTTCCAGATAAAACGTTTTTCACACATTGCGTGTTGCCAGAATAACCGGCGTCACGTAGCAGACATGAATTTTAACGAGATGATTACTGAAATCAATCCACATCTAAAAGGAAACAACTTATACAAAACTATCACAGTAAACTGATTCTTTAAAAGAACATAGCTGAAAAGTAAGCAGCAGCTGCGCCGCAAGGGGTTTAACTTCCTCTGATGCTGACAGCAACAACTCTACGCTATACCAATGGCTTAGGACAAGGTAAATAGTAGTTTCTAAAAATGGCTTTCAACTTAAAAATTTATACTTTTATGTTAGGGAACTACAAATGAACCCGTTTAGAAACGCTTTCCGGTTATCGGACCTCGATTCTTGTGATGCATTTTGTACACCAATCGCTTCCATACAATATTGAGATGGTGGGGCGGCGGATGGATGTTTAGGGGAGATTCAGTCGCCTCTACTTCAGCTGAAATTGAGTCAAGCAAAATGATTCTCATAAAATCAACATCCCGATTCCAGAGCTCAGCAAATAAAAATCAATCCGTCTCACTGAGGTTAATTTCTCAGGCTCTGTGCTTATTTTGAGGACTTTGAAAGGAAAAACAAGGAGAAAAACAAGGAGAAACATCAGATTCCGGTTGTAACACCAAAATAAGAAGTTAAAGGTTTGACAAATCAAAATCATGAATCAAGTGATGCTGACGAACATTACCACAACGTATAGCGGAGTTCCATGGCCAACAAAACTTAACACCTTACTGGAAATTTTTTAAACCCATTTTTTAGCCTGCCTTTTCATATTTAATACCATACGGACGGTACTACAAATCACAGCTGACTTAAACGACGTCCCGCGACTTTAGAAAGCAAAGTAGGAGTGTACAATACTCCTTCCAATTTTTGGAAGGATTGGTAGAGCCATTGTGCGGGGTGAGGAAATGGCCACAAAAGCCGTCGGCAAAAATAATAATAATAAAAAACTTTCCACTAGGTTGAAAATTTTTACAATTTGAATAAGAAAGCCAATGTAGAAAGGCACGTATTTGAATTTTGAATATCTTATAGTTTTCGATACGTGTTAAACCTTCATCTCGAAATAAAATTGATACTTATCAATATTTAGATAATTCGATGTCATGAAAACGAAATACAACTGGTGATCTGTGTTGATATTCTGTTCTCCTCGAATTAACTCGCTGTATTTCAACTCCATCTGCCAAAACGTCAAGAATACCATCCTATAGATCGGAACGATCAGGTTAAAGTCCACCAAGCGTAATAGTTTTTAGTTAAGTACATCCAGCAGCTGCCGCAAGATGTAAAATTAATGTATATGCATGACCTTAAAATCGTCGACTATTTTAAGTGAATGCACCATCATTACAAGACCATTACAGCATTTGATGAGTCACGTTCGTAAAGCAGCTTAAAGCGTATGCTCTCGTATTTTAACAAGTTTTGACGTCCCTTCTAACGATCCATTTCTCAGGGGCTGCAGGCCGAGCTAGAAACTCGGGAAAATTTACTGCAAACTCAGTGGTGCAAAAGGGGTGCTTCCTTAACTGCACTTTTACTTACGCTGAACAGTTTTTACTCTTGCTATTCCTGAACTGAATTCATCCGGTTAGTTAAAAATGGGCCGTATCAAGGAATGGTCTATTGTTCCGGCTCAACATCTCACGTTAAGCAAAATTGAACCCTGAAGGACTCCGTCCGAAGCTAAGCCAAAATTGTCGTCGTTGTTCGGAAAACTTTCGGCACAACAATTAAGCTACACTTGAGGGTGGTGGGCAGCGTAGTTTTTTCTCTCGAAAATTCAATTTTCACCGGTGTACCCCAAGGCAAAATTCACCACCGCTGTATGCCGAGCGAGGTGATGACAATTCAAAAACTAATTATCCACATGTGTCGTATTCGGATGACATCTCTCTAAATACATCCCCTAGCCTGTGTAGCTTGGCGGTTTTAAGCAATGTGAGCCCGCTAAGAAAGCAGCAAAAAAGGAAAGTAAGGCTACAAAAATTTGGGTGTATCACTGCATGAAATGGCATTAATTAGGAGATATAATGAACCCGCTCGTGAAAGTTTGGGAGAACTCGAAAAAGCTGTGGAAACACTCGCCTGCGGCTCGTGTTCCCACAGCATTTCTCGTTCTCCCAAACTTCCACTCGTGTTTGTATAACTCGATACAAACACGGAGTACATGTTTGCTATTTCTTAAATGTATTGCGTAAATACAACAACGCTTCTTTATGCTATTGGGTAAAGGTATCCATGACGCATCCACACACTCCTTCACGCATAGCGCAAAGGTATCAATAAACACTGCGTGAAATGAGTAATTTCGTGGAATTTACGTGGCCGTGAAATTCCGAAATCAGGAACGTGACGTGTCAGGAAACGTGACCTGCCGGAGAGTGCCATGGGGCCTGATACGTTCATTGCGGCGTGTCTTGGTACGTCACGTGCGGCGTATCAAGGGAAGTCAGGACTCTGATATTTAACTGTACGGGCGGGTTCTTGTTTAAACGGCCAAATTAATACACGGCGCTCATTTTTCTATACGCGGAAACTATGAATGTTCAAGTCAATAATGCGCGACGATATATACTGAACTTACATCATTTTGTTAATGCCATCGAGTGTACTCAGTGCAGAATCTTGCACTGAGGCACGTAAGTCTTAAAATTCATATCAATCTTCACTACAGCCCTTTTGACTCACGTTATGCATAGTTCTATTTTCTGCAGGTGTTTACATTTAAACACATTTCCGCGTAAAGGTATCTATAATTCATCTTTACGATGCTTTACAATTACGGATCGCTTACCACACCACGTTCAGTATACCCCTTGATTTTCCCAGTATACATACTGTATACTGACACGTGGCCTGAACTAGAAGGAACCCAGCCACAACTGTGAAATTCCGTATACACACCTTCCACGTACCTCCCAGTATACCACCTGTTACACACAGTATACATGATGTATACTGAAATGTGTACTGACATATAAGGTATCCTGCCACAAGTTTAAAATTCATTAAACACATCTTCCACGTACCTCCCAGTATACCTCCTGTTACACACAGTATACATGATGTATACTGAAATGTGTACTGACATATAAGGAATCCTGCCACAAGTGTATAAGATCCTGGTATTTTTCTTGGCCAACCCTGAAATATACTGATCATTATACGGACCTTATATATCTTGCCTCATCCTTATATTTGTCTTTTATACGAATACATATATACACAGACCATTTCATGTAGTGTATAGAGATGATGCCAACTTCCAAGTTGAATGAATGATTCTTATGTCCACCTAATATAGTAATACCATATTTGTATCCTAGGTATAGGACTGGGACTAGCTTGCAACCGAGGCTAATGGGGGGAATCTTTTGAAATGTAAGTGACAGAAATTGCTTTTAATGATATTTCTATAACACCAAGATCACGAATATGGGTCCGAATATGGTCTAATGAATACATTCGAAATAGTCCCTTCACCATTGCACTAAAATTAAACTTTCTGATCACTAGGAAATAAAGCAGAACCAGGAGAAGAGTGTCTAATTTGTCAAAAATCCTGGACAATTAAGACAAAGGCTGACAGCGAACTAAAGAAACATAAACTTTGGTCAAGCCAAGCTCGAGACTGAAAATGGTGGCAAATCTAAGTGAACTTGGAAACCACACAACTACCCAAGAATACTTTTGCCCAGCACTTCTCAAACCACTACACAAGATAATTATTCTATCTTTAAATATTCCGCTCTCGATCACTGCAATTCTTGGGAATGTTCTAATCATTGTTGCCATTCAAAAGGCGACGTCACTTCGTCCAGCGTCAAAACTTTTGTTAGGTTGCCTTGCAACCACCGATCTTGGGGTAGGTGTTATAACACATCCTATTCTTTTCAGTTTTTTAATGTCACCAGAACACTCCAAACTTTGTTACTATTCTAAAATCCTTATACAGACCGTGGGTTCAATCCTTGGTGGAGTGTCTTTGTACACAGTCACAGCAATAAGTGTAGACAGACTTCTAGCTCTATTGTTGGAACTAAGGTACAGACAGGCAGTAACTTTGAGAAGAGTCTTGTTCTTCCTCGTTTCTTTTTGGCTCATTAGCACTGCTATTGCAGTCGTGCGTTTTTACAACTTAACTATTGCTATGGCCATTGGCTCTATAGTGCGGGTATTAAACATAGCAGCATCAACCTTTTGTTACATGAAAATTTATGTCACGCTTCGCAACCACCAAACTGAAGTCCTGCAGGATAACGTTCAGCAAGGACAACCCAATGGAGGAGGAATTTCCAAGAACGCCGCACGATACAGAAAGACAGTGTCTAGTGCACTCTGGATATTCATAACATTACTGGCTTGTTATCTTCCATTTGATATAGTAACACCTATTGTTGTGATCATTGGATTAGATAAGCCAGCTTTAAATCTCGCTTGGCATGTGACATTCTCTCTGCTTTTATTAAACTCATCGTTGAATCCATTTCTGTATTGTTGGAAGATAAAGGAGGTACGACAAGCACTGAAGGACACAATCAGGAAGTTTTGCTGTTTTTCAAACTGACTGATCCCAAAATGAGAACAGGTCAAGAACCAAAAGAATTAAACAATCGACGCCTCTTGCCTTGAACGTAATAAAAGTAACAACTTAAACAACCAAAGAAATAGGACTGGTTTGTTAATAGACGCGAACAATCTTTAGTTAAAGGCTCAACTACAGGAACGCGAGCTCCTCTGTTATACAGATGTAGAAAAGATATAACTCTGCGTTATGGTTTGTTCATTGTTGTTGTGATTGGCTTAAATTTGTCACGTGATCATAACCTGCACAGTAAGCTGCCTGTGCTAGTTTCAATGTAAACAATTCATCAAGCAAGAATAAGTTATGGTTAGTGAGGGCAATAACAAATATTTCGTAGAGCAGTAGTAATTTGAAATTCAAAGCGAAGGTGAATCAATCTATATTACTACTTTAGTAGTTTAGGAAAATCATCCATAACTGAATTTCAAATACCTTTACACAAACGTAAAATTTACTCTTACCATAATTTTAAAATTATAATCCTCTTTTCTTATTACTGTAACGACATTTCGCAAAGTCAAACTTGCTACTCAATAGATTTTAAAACTGTTTACTTCCCCAAGTCCCATCCGCAAGTATGTCCTGTCAGGTTAGGATTTGAGATATGCGACATGTTGTATATTTGGCATTTAAAGGAAACCATCCAAAGATAGATGAAGTTTCAACATAAAGAATGTCAGGTCGAGGTTCGTAACAAAAGTATAATAGCATCTGCCACGGTAGTCCACAGAAATTGACCCGATGGTAAGGATCATAGAAAATAGTCGTGTATTCTTTGAACGTATATTGTAAGAAAAATTAAAGATGCGTAAACATAAGGTGCACGATTTCATCATTTTATCATGGGATGTCTGACAATGATCCGAATACGCATTTTACAGTCTACTTGCCCCTGCCTCACTCTGTCTGTTAGTTTGAGTTACGAGGCCATTACGTAGACTCCTGTTTGAACTCAATATTAATAACGATTTTCACATTATTGTGGCTGTTTAAAATAAAAAGACGAACATCTGAGAGAGATTTCTTCTTTGTTGAATAATTCTCTGCTGATAACCGGTCAAGGACTGCAGACTGCAGACTGCTGACCGAGGGTAAAATGCAGACTGTATGGGTCACGTAAAATGTAGGACTGGAAACCAGAGGTAAAATGCAGAATGCAGACTACAGACCTTTAAAGTACATACCTAGCTAACTGTACACAGGATTATTAATCACGACAGATTAGCCTAATTAAATAACGTTCTGGTTTACAGTTAGCTCTTAATGTTAGAAACGGAACACGTTGACAGTTAAAAAGTCTATAGTCACCAGTCTGCATTCTATCATCATTCTGCATTTTACCCCCGGTCCGCAATATGCAGTCACAGTCCACAGTCTTCGTTTTACACTGACCGGCTGATAAAACCTTAAGCCACAAGCTAAAGACAGATTCAATCCGTAGAGCATTGAATTTTTTTGAATTTGGAGCGTGGACTGATTTTTAGTCGAGTTTTGAATTTCGAGAAAATCGAAGAAATTTTCATTTCTCGAATAGATAACAACAGCCATTATGGATAAGTAGATACATTTAGTTGTTGTTTCTGTGTCTTCTTAACTCAAAACAATCGACTCGAAACTCGAGGATTGAAGATCGAGTCGAGTCGTCGATTTTTGAGTTGCTGTCAACCAACATTTGTCCGGTCAGCGGTAGATGATGACGAGAGTTCTACTACACTTAAAGGGAAGCCAACTGTCATCAAGTAAACGCACCTTAAACTCGGACAGGTTAGTAGGAATTACACTTTGTCCTGCACGCGGCAGCCATTTAGAAAGTGGTTTATACCAGCAGCTCATGAAATCATTATCTGAAGGCTTCATCTCCGAGTGCATGGGCGCGATTTTGAATAGGATACCGTGTTTCCCTAGGTCTCCTCGCTGTATAGTCTTGTCCATGCCTATGGGACAAAAAATCAAACATGACGGAGTTTGTATTCTACACATAGTTAAATTTTGTGCGTTAAACATTTCGAACAGGAGATGAATAAGGACCTGTTTATAGGGAAGAAAGGTTTTCTCTCGAGTCACCCCGAGCGCGAGGAAATTTCCTCCATCTTTTATCAACAAAACGCTACCTATAACTACCTCCACCGCTTTTGCGGGCGCTTCAACGAATCTGAAGGACAACTTTTCTTGAAGCACCTCTATATATAAAGAAAAATTAAAAAGTTATCTCCAGGACTAATGGAGGGTCACTGTCTGTATGGGGCTCTGAAGACGGACCAACTTTTGTCCGTGTTAACCCTTGGCATTAGTTTGTTCCCCCAACCAGGAACAAGTCAGGGCATATGCAACATGCACGAAATAGTTAGGGCGAATGTTTGACTCGGTCGGTAGAAGAAACTTTTCGGCGGAAAAAGCGCTTGATAACTGAAATGGTTCGCAAAGAAGGCACTCTCTTGCCTGGAAGAACCTTTTGCATATTAAACAGGCGCTAACAATTTTGAAATCTTTTATTTCATGAGTTCTGTGTTAGTGGTAGCAAAGGCATGCAATGACTTTTCTTAAGAGTTAGAAGCATTTTTTTCGACGGTCCTATTTACCATAGTGATGCCTAATAGCAATAAAATTCTCACACGCCATCTGTTAATTACAAGACAATGTAAATCAGTCGTAGACTAGCAACAGTCAGTCAGTGTAACAAATATAAACAAGAATAGGTGGTGTTCCAGTCCAGCGGTGCGTTTTATTATTGTAATAGTATTTATACGTACCGTAATAATAATCAATTCGACTCATGTTTCTGTCTCCTGCGAACCAAGCTTCAAAAGGCTCAGCAATATCATCAAACGGAAGAGATAGGATTCCTGTGGCGTGGTAGTAGCGAGGAAAGTACTCATCATAAAGTACATCATAGTCGCCGACGATATCACGCTTTACAAGACGAAGGATGGAGTCCTGTGACATCTTGTATACTTGGAAGATAACTCCTACTGCAATTCCCGCTACGACCAGAACCGATGATAAAATAATAAATATAGGTTTTCTCATTGCTTTCGTTTGTAATATTCTCGATCATAAACGCGTTTTTCAGTCGCTAAGGAATTTTACGTGTTGAAGTAAGTGTTTCGTTATTTCCGTTCGTACACCTGTATAGGTAATTTAAGTGACTAATTATTTCCAGATTGGCTCATTTCACACTCTTTCCTTCGATCAGTTGTATCCTTCTCATGTCGAAATCCTTCGTCGAAACTTCACAGCAACTCCGATTTACCAGCTAGTTAATAAAAAGTTGACTTCAGGACGGTTCATATATCGGCCATTCCATTCACTTTGCTCTCTGAAGTTTATAACTGAATCTCCTCCCTTCTAGCCCCTTAAAGGCAACATCTACTGTCATTACTCAATCTCCTGCTTCAAAACGTCGCCGGAAAATTCAGAATCGAAACTTCGCGCTTAGTAACCTAGCGTTTAGTAAACTAGCAAATGTCAATGCTGGGAATAAAATATTGATAACTGCGCGGATAAGAAGAGAGTTTATTTGACAAGAACGACTGTTCGGTTTCTCACACCTGCTGGAAAAGGTTCAATTTATTTTAGACACTGTAAAAAATCTCGTTTAGCCTTTATATCCGGTGTCTGGTGGCTGGTACCTGTTGTGTAGTAACTTTCCCCGATCAGGTTAGGCACGCTGCAAACGGCAATGTACACTATAAGATGGCATGGTCCATAAGAGAATTTATTTTATTGTCACAACCATATCAGACACACCCGCAGCTGTAGTCTGTCTCACAACCGCCCCTCCCCGAAAGAAAAAAATCTGGGATTTTTTTCTTTCGGGGACGGGTGGCTGTGATACACGAGAACTCGCCAACTATGCTTGTGACAAAAGTCCCTAAGCTACCTCTATGCCGCTTTAGTCGAGCAGCCCTAATCTCTTATAGATCTAGATAAGAAACTGTGGTTTCCTTGACCAAAAGCGAGGAAATGCAGGAAACAACGGGAATCCATGCCAAAGAATTGGTACTAATTAAACCTTAGTTTATCCAGATCCCAAAAACAAAAAGTCAATTTGGAAAACAACGGAACAGAAGCTGGCAGAGGCTGTCACTGTCTGGGATGGATAGCAACATCCACAGGGTAAATATCACGTGTCAGTGGTTAATATAGTACGTATTGCTAACACGTTTAAGGGAGCTAAGAGGGAGGATTTCACGGCTCGGCGCATGTGCAGTCCTATTCGTTATAAAACAGTCAGAAGTACGCTAACCACTCTTGCGAAAAATTTACCTTTAAAAATTTTTCGATCATTTGCCAAAACGTGAGGATATAGATAGATTTGTCATTAAACTTCTTTTCTTATATCCCGATCCCAATTCCTTGTCGTTTCTTAACCACATAAAAGACTGTAATTTTGTGAAAGCAGAAAGATAGTTCTTTGAGAAGCTATACGGTTACACATGATGCCCAAAATTGATTCATCCGATTCCTGGAAGATAAAAACGGATTTACACGGAAAACCGGGTCATTTCGCATTCACGTTGAATTTATTTGGGCAGGCCTGACGGTTTTTTTTGCTGGACCGTTAGTCCGAGTTATCTACTCGCATCTGATTGTCCTTTAAGCAATAGAATTACGCGGGCTGCATCATAGCTTGCACATGCGCTTCGCGGTGAAACTATTTCTTTAACCAATGACAACAGCGACGCCAAGGACGACATCTCTTTGAAAAATGGATTTATATTTTACTGTCGAATTTCGCAATTATCTCGACCTGTTCAGTAAGCTGGTTTATTATATGGCTTGCTCTGCGAGCAGCCAAAGTCAATCAAATTCTGCGCTGCGATTGGCTGCCCGAGCGGGTAAGATGGAGGTATCTTGCCCGGTCGGGACTACCCGCTATATCCCGCAAGAAACATTTTCCGAAAGCCATATAATAAATCCTTTATTGACCAAGCATTTTCGGTCAAGATGGTTGGATTTTGGTCTCGTTCTCTTTTTTTGCGTGTTTATGAACCGACCGGGAGTTGAGGTCCCTAAACTCGCAAAAAAAGAACTTGGCCAATATCCAGCCTTATTACACGACTCAGGCACTCAGAGGGCCAATAACTAAAATCAACCAATCAAAACGCTCTATTGCCGGTCCAATGTTCTCTAAGTATTGGACCGGGCATTGTCCCGAATGATCCCGCACTTTTGAAAAACCTTCAAAGCTTCTTCGTGCAGTCGTGTAATAAATCTCTTGTTAATTTAACCAAGCTTGCTAGGGACCGTACTGGGAGAATATCGTACTGCGATCAGTCCGTACTGTCAAGACCTCGGACCGATATTCTCCCAGTACGGTCCTCGCGCAAATTCTGCCCTGGTCCTCGCGCTTGGTTAATAAGATATATATCTTGACCTCACACTGGGTCAATAACCCATATATAAAAACGTTCTCAAGCTGGTCACAAAATCAACACAAAATCAACAAAGCTCTCTACTCTACCCAGTAGATAGCATGGCGTTATTCAACCCTTGAACAACTGAGATGGGAACAGAGAGAATCAAATGCCCTTGAAACTATACATTCATGATCGCACGCAAAAGAAAGAATTGAACGCCACAATTATTGCGCAGCGAGGAAAAACAATTTTTAAAAGCACAGTCAAACTTCCAGTGATACACCACGTTTCCATTATGGCCAGGGTTTTCATCACGAGCGATCACAAATCATTCATTTATTGCTCCTAAAATCTCTCGTCATTGGTCACCGCTCTCATTCTATTTTTAGGATGTCTAATGTACACTCTATTTCAAGAAGATTACACTTGCCTCGACCTTGATTATTCCCGATATCACAAAAACCTCATCCAATTATTGTTTATAATTATTAATTTAAATTGTTGCTTCCATCGCTGTCGTTGATGTTGTTTAGTTAGCATCATTCCTACGATCTGCATGAACTGTTGTTGTTATTGCTCTTTCTGTTAGCGCTATTAGTGTTGCTATGCAATGTAGTTTCGCTTGCTATCGATGGCTGTAGTTGTTGTTGTTGTTGTTTGTCAGTGTTGTTGTTGTTGGCCATTAACTCGCCATGGAGTCCGTCAACTCAACGGTCAGAATTAGGAAAACGAGATAGCCTCTTGCCTACAAGACTCCTCCCTGCAAACTTCAAACTGAACTGTGGCTCGGCACAAAGACTGGTGTGAAACTTGCCAAACATCAATCTCCTTGAAGAAAACCCTGTTAGTCTGGTTTTGTGTCGCCAACATCCGTAAGCACGACGTGTTTTTACCTTCATTGAAAGTGATTCCTACTTTCCCCTGTTGGAAATTTCCAACTGTCTCAAACACTGTACAAGTTTTAATTCCATTTGTCTGGTTTTCATGTTTATTGTTAAAACTTGCTTGTAAAACAGCGGAGTAAAGCTGATCATTAGGAGAAATACAGGAACCTGTATCAACGAACACTTAACCTATAGACACTGCTGGAGTAAACTGGACAATAATAAAGGCTCCTGCATAAATTTATCATAAATTCATGCCCGCCCAAGAATGAATAAATCAACAGAACGAAATCCTCGGGTATCTCCTTGTCAGTCCGCCATTCTTTGCAGAATTGCACCCTGCATTATTAACTGAGCCCGCAAGGAGGGCTAGGGATGCGCAGAAAGCTGCGCAATACGTTTTTACGCTCTAAAGCCGCGTCACTCTTTGCGTGTCTTTAAACGTTGAAGCTGAATTTTTCAAGTTTGTCGTTTGCAATACGTGTCAATCTTCCCCACGGTTGTTCCTTTATAGTTTATTATTATCTCTTTGGTGTTTTCCTATCGGTAAAGGTAATTTTGTACGTGACCAAAATAACTAGGAAAAAAAGTGACCTCCTCCTTCAACTCAACTTAGGTAGGCATAATTTTATAGGGGGTGGGGTGGGAAGCAGCACTGGATTATCGTTCCATCCTTATTTTTTTTGGACATGAACAAGTAAAGGTTTTTGGTTGTTGCCATGTCGCTGGTCGTCTAGGCGAACTAGCAATACTATTTGTAGCTTCGTGCCAGCTAAACCGAAGTTAAGCCGGTGGCTATTGGCGCCGATGAGTAATCTGGCTCATTCGAACTTTAGACCTGAAACAGTCCTTTCGTTGCTCATTAATTTCCTGAACACCATCACTAACTTTTCGGCAAGCCGAACAGAGATCTGTTAAATTACCAAGGCTCAAATGACATGTAGTCGAGCACATGGTGGTCATAATGTGACGTCAGCATGTCGTCATAGCCGGTCATCTCGTATCTCAGAGGTTAATGAGGCTGGGTTTTGGAAATAGAAAAGCTATAAGTATTGGTTCTGTTGTAACGTCTGTTTAAAATTCGAGGCATAACATTTTCAGGTGCATATCTTCCGAAACAAACTGAAAGTTGAGAAGAAAAATGTTAGTTCTTTTACCATAAAAAAGTGTTAAATTAAAGTAAAGGGTCCTCCGTCGTTGTAAGTAGGGAGTTTGAGAAGCTACTACGGCGACGCCGAAGACAACGTCGATTAAAAAATGGATTTATATTTTACCCACGAATCCCGCAATACTCTAAAGTGATTTACTGAGGCGCCACGCACCTCTCGTAAGGTCTAACAGGAATGGCCGAGAAAACAATAGAATAAACAACAGAAACAATGGCCCTAGTCCTGAAAACAATAGAGGTGGATGACTCCGGGAGCAAATAAAATTAGAGGTTCCGAAGAGGTGCGTGACTACTGGATTTACTTCGTTTGTCGCTGTCAAAACCATCACGAAACTAAATTTGGAAAAAAGCGATAACTTTGAAATAGACTTTTAATGAATTAGCTGACGTAGTTCACGTTCTTCAGACAACGCAGAATTGGTCTTTACACGCTGTTGTTTTGCAGAGGATGGCAATACATGTACAATTGTTGTAGATAAAATTTTTAGTCTTTCGGAAGTGCGAAACAAATTAAAGAAAATATCTGAGGAGATTCAAATCCATGATATAAGCTTCCAGATATCACTGGATCGCGCGCCTTAACGACTGATAATAGATAAATGAGCAACAATAGCTTAGAACCATCATTCTGCATACTAAAATCTGGCGTCTTTGTCCTCTTTTATTTATAGCACATATGCTAAAACAGTTCCAGGGTAACAAGAAAAATTTTCATCAGCTTTTATATTTTATAATAACAGTGAACAGACTTGTGAACGTACTAGTCTTGAATAGTAACAACGTTCTTTTCACTCCAAAAAAAGTTGTTTTCAAACGCATATTAAACTAAGACCAATGATTTGAGTCCAGAATTGGAACTGACCTCGTTACCAGGGCTTTTCCCTGAGAAATTCTATGGGGGGGGGGGGGGGGGAAACTACTAAAAGGTGTCCCCCTCCTCATTTTGGACGTTCTCTTCGATCTCGTCGTCGCGAATTTCTTC
>CM042753.1:13211576-13214076 GCA_022496165.2 Catalaphyllia jardinei
AATAGCACATTAAAAACGCAAAGTCTATATTCTGCTTTGAGCGCCAAAAGATCCTCTGCGGATTATCGCGAAACTTCCTTTTTATATTCGAGAGCGCCGGGTAAAAATCATTTGGTGCAAAGATTACACGAATAAAACCTTGGTCAATGTACTTCCTGAAACGATTCGACAACTCTATCAAAGCTGCAGATTTAGCTGCTTCATAAAAGTCTGCGAGGAATATCACTACGAAGATTTCGCTCCTGTCCACGTCAGTCGTATGGTTTATCAAGCCTTGGATTGTTCTAATAAGATAGTTATCTCCACGAGGACGAGCAATTGATGAGATTCCAATAGTAAGAAAGCCTAAAGTGGGAACAAAACGAGTTACATTAACACTTCATTAGTGAGATTCCAATATTAACAAAGCCTTGAGTGGAAATAAATCAAAACTAGCAACGTTAACACTTCTGAGACTATTTTTATGGAAGGGACGTATTTAGAGAGAAAAATAGCTTGACGGTCAAAAACAATCACGTGGACAGCGAAAGTGTCACTTCACGAAAACCGCTACGAAGTTTGAGCGGCAAGATTATCCACGGGAGGACTGTATCCAACTGGAGCAGAAAAAGGGAATTAACTCTTTTACCCTTTATCTTCTCTTGTCTAATGCAGCATCATAGCCACACGACATTTGAAATGTCAGTAATGCTTCCTTACCTTTTCCTTCAGGGTAGCTCCCCAACCTAGTTATTGTGGAATTCTTTAGGATATTTTTGTCTGGGCAAATAGACGGCTGTTCACCTGTGAAGATCAACACAAGTACTAAAATGACTTTCGTGTATACCTGGATTGAGTTTTGGAACTAACTTGAGAATGAGAAAGTTCTGGGGACAACAACTTTCTTGCTCTTTTGTCCCGGTCAATGTTTACAGTATCGAGGGTGCTCACTAGCTCACGTGCTTAGCAGCCATGGAAATCAGTCTAGGAGAAATAAAAGTGTTTTCATGAGAAAATAGTTTTAGTTTGGGATGCAAAATATGGTTGCCGTGACGTCACGTGAAAACACTCTATACGTGTGAACTGAGTTGTCGTAAATACGCCCTTTCGCGTTACCTTCTGCCTCGGTTCTAAAACGAGTCCCCGTGCAAACCCATATAAAAATGGTTTGATTTTCATGAAAATGACCCTGTAGGTGGAACATATTTTCATATGAATAGTTTCGCACCAAGACTCGTTTCAATCGAGAGGCAAAAGTCAACTTGGAAATGGCCTATTATGAAACGCTGGAATTTAACAATTTTACCAAAAACAAAACTCGAATCATTGCCAACTTCCAAAGACAAGAGCTGTATTGAATAAAACTTTTTGTTTACTCACCCAGAAACCGATTTTTTTTCGAGGTTTCCCTCACGATATTTGGCAGTTCATCTTCTTGACCCGGGTGATCCAGTCGACATGGTATGTTCACGTTTACAAAGAGAGTCCTGATGGCAAAAACCATCATGAGCACAAAGGCAAACTTTATAGCAGACCTGCTCATAAATCTGCAACGCATACTTAGAATTGATTGATATTCTTGAACTGCAACGGAGAAACGAAGAAAATAAAATGAACACAAGGATATTAATCAATTGCCACACTAAGCCGCAGACAAAATAGGCTTTCAGAACGGGCTTTCTTGCAGAGTTTTCTAAGAATCCATACTGACGGTGAGGTAAACTTATTTCCCTGTTGAATAGACTGAATATAGGAAGACTATAATGAAAAGTGCACGGTTGTGACGAAAGCCTGATTGTTGTATTTTAAGATTCACGAGGGTGTTGAGCAGGTGACAAACGTAAGAATTCCTCCTTTCGTAGCTGAGAGCGATTCCAGCTACTGGAGCTCTTGTTTAAGTGTCAGAGTCATTAACACGATCAATGGACTCACATCATCCAACAGGCCTTTTGCAACAGTCTCCAGTCTCGCTCCAGAGGTTTTCCACACAAATTCTTGTAATTTTGCAAGTTTTCAAACTTCCAAAAAATCTCTACCGTTCGGTTTTAAGAGTCTAAAATTTTCCATTATATTATGTTATCCTTCTTAATTTCTAAATCCAATAGTTATATGTCACCATGGGCAACGTCCTTTTGTAGTGATTAATAACCAACCTCGTTCCCAGGGTCGCTCATCTTACCGCCCTCTGGGGCCAAAGAGAAGAGACCCTTTTGGGTTTGGTCACGTGCTACTTTGACAATTGAGAACATCAGGGATGGGTCCTCTGTAATCAGGCAGTTTCTCGCGTTGAGCTTATTTGTCGCGCTGCGACCGCCATACTACCCGCGATGTTTAAATTCTCAAATGGTCGTTAAATCTCAACCTTACACGGCATTGGTCTCAAAAATAGTGTTTCGTCTTTTTAAAACGTGGACCTCCAGTTTTTAAATTCACATAGCTGTAGCAAAATATTTAGGAATTATCGGTTACGTGACTAACTGTTGCAAAAGGCTTAATCCCTGATCCGAGTCAACCAGTTCAC
>CM042753.1:13219076-13224076 GCA_022496165.2 Catalaphyllia jardinei
AATTTTTGTATGTTTGACGAACTTGTATTCTTTAATTCGGTTTCCAGATTTTGGGTTCCGGGTTGGCTAGATCGAAAACTCGGGACCGGCTCCTTAATTTTAGCGGGAATAATCTCCACTCTTACTTAAATATGTCGACGGATTTAATATCTTACGATCTGCACGGTCTCGGTCTCTTTTTCCTTAGAAAACCAGAAGAAAAGGCGTCCCGTTTGAAGGCTGCACGCATCAAAGTGTTGGGCCAGAAATGCCTACGACTCTGCTACTAGTACGACTATCGAAGCGAGTTAAAATAAATGGCCAGAAGAGTAAGTTTCTGCAATTGTTTTTCTTTTTTTTCCATGAGAAATGAAAGTGAACATTCTGACTGCGAATTTTACTATTCCGCTAAACTGTCCTACATGTGAAAGCACAGATGTACGTAGAGCAAAACTGGTTATACAATAAAATGCTTATTGACTGAGTGAGGTCGAGCCCGACCGTTTGGCTCTGAGTCCTGACGTCGAGCCAAATATTTTCCTGTCCGGCGCTTCGCTGAGTCAATAAGTACATATCATCCGTAATTACTAGCTTTTGTATACCAGCCGCGTACTGAAAGGCAGGGCAGTCCAAGATTCACATCCAGTACATCTTTGTTTGATTGCTGTAATGAAAACATTTTCCAACCAATTGAGGTTCATTCCTCATTTATGATTTCTTTTCCAGAAGTATAAAATATACGCAAGTTACTGCGAAAAATAAAATAGACTCTCCCACCAAAAACCGAAAAGTATATCCACTCAGATTCCTCGTTTTCCACGCAGATCCCGTGTTTTCCACCGACACCGGGACCCCGTATCCCGGGACTCTGTACCCCGGGACCCCGGTCTCGTGTTTTTCATCGACCCTTCCGGATTCCAGATATCAGCATTCGGATCCGGGTTCTGATTTCGGATTCTGCGCTTTGGGGTTGCCCTCAAGAGGAAATGATGGGACATCATTTTTTTTTTGGTTGCCCTCAAATAAATTATCAAGATCACTGTATCGACATGTAACAAGAATGAGCTTAGATGAGCTGAGTTGAGTTTTTTTCTTTACTCTCAGTGAGTACTGGGTGATAATGGCTGGGTAGCTTGCAAGCAGGCTCACTTGTTTGGGTTAGGTATCGCGGGCAAAGGCGGCTCCCCCATCTTTGCCGGCGATGGCTTTAAACCCAGACAAGTGAGCCTGCTCGCAGGCTAATGGCTGGGTACTTTGTTCTGCGTGTTATCATGAGTTTGTTGCCCAGGCGCACGGCACATCAAACAGCAGTTGCCTACCAAGAGTTTCTTTGACATGGGTTCCTGAAGGAAGACGTTAAGGAAAGGCCCAGGGAAACGTGGCCTGTAACTAAGGAAGATGGAGAGGGGACTTGGAATGATGTAAATAAACACTTGAGTATGTCTTGGGCAAAGGTGGAATTCAATGTATCCTACACTCAGGATGGCTTGAATGAACACAATAGGCCTCAATAGTTGCCTTCGAGACTTCGAACAAAGCCATTCATTTGAAAATGTGTTTCCTAAACAGATTCATCAGTTTTCATTCGTATGAAAGGTTTTACACGATGGCTCGTTTTGAAACCGAGGCACAAGGTAACTCGGAAATGGCTTAATCTCTCAACATAAAGAACTAATGACTTTGATAACGTCGAAAAAAAAAGACACAACAAGACGAATTTCGTTGCTGGAAAACTAGATGTTATATCCAAAATTACTATTGTGTACGAGAGCTATAAAAGAAGGACATATATGTCATGGGTCACACGGCATCCACAAGGTTGCGTCTCGCAGAAGTTGGAACTTTTGTCCACGATCTTGGAATACTCGCAAAAACCACAGTTTGCTCTCTTCAGCTTCTTTGAGTACAAGCGAAAGTCCTGTGTTCTACGTAACTGGGCGAGGCCAATTGAAGAAACTATGGGACGGAACGGAGGTATTGAGTTCGGCTCACGGACCTTGTGCATCTTGGGGAGGCCGTAGATTCGAGCAGGTTGCGAGCCAGAGGGATAGATTTTGTCATAAACACAGCGATCCAAATGGCCATTCTTTAGAAGTTTCCTGAGGAAACGTTGTAGCCTGCCTTCTCTTAACAAGGTGGGGTCTTCCTTGGTAGGTCTAAATTTGGAAGTGTCATTGATGATCTTAAGAATACCATTGTCATATGCAATTCTGTCCAGGACCACAACACCATTTCCCTTATCCGGTTTAAGAATCACGATGTCTTGTTTCTTCTTCAAGTCCTTCAAGATTCGATATTTTTTACGATCGGCAGTCGTTGTTCGATGTGCAGATACGTAGGAGTGTGCAAATATGGGACAAAACAGATAGCACAAAACAGATTGCGTAAACTACTTAAACGTTATTGTAACAATCTTGATGTTAAGCTAGCCTTTTCTTCGTTCAAGATCCGTAACATGTTTAGTGTGAAGGACCCTGTGCCTGTTGAACTTCGTTCGAATGTTGTTTACAAGTTTACCTGTGCAAGCTGTAATTCTTGCTATGTCGGTGAAACTAGCCGACACCTCTCGACACGCATTCGCGAACACTTAAACAGGGACAGGACCTCACATATCTTTCAACACCTTCAACAATCCGAGGCATGCTGTAATTTCTGCTCCGCTGAATGTTTTAAAATTATAGATCATGCGACCACAAAATTCCAGGTCAAGATAAAAGAAGCGTTACATATTTCCTGGGAGCAACCTTCTTTAAACAATTATATCACGTTAATTTAACTCTCTCGTTCTAATTAACGTGTTACTATTGTACACTCTTTTGTTACCTCTAGCTATGTTGTAAGATTCCCATTTTATTTCACGTTGTTATTTATCTTTATTTAGCATAATATTATAAATTCAAATGTAACTTCAATTATTTTACTTTCAACTGAAGATGGTCGTTGCACGACCGAAACATGTCTTGTAAACTTCGTTTGAAATGTGTCGTCATTTTCATAAAAACTGTTAATAATTTATTTTCATTACCATTTTTCCCCTCACCAGGTAAAAACAATTTTGAATTGTTCGACTCGATTACCAGCAGCTGTTCGCGAAATTAGCCTGCACTACTCCCCCCGGAAGTCTCCTCGGGTAAGAACGTAGACCGGATTTGAGAGCGTGAGGGAAATCGAATCTAGTGAATTGCATAACTGTGCATTTTGAAGTTGAACATGCAAGACACCCACTACAACAGGATCTCTGAGGATTAGGACTAGTGGTGAGTGCTCAGCATTTTCAATGCTCGGTTCAACCTCTATCCAACTGTTCTGGACAGTTCTAGAACATTCGGACATTACCGTGTCCATTTCACACGATACTTAAAGGACAGAAGAGAAGAAAGTTACTCACAGGAATTGTGCCACAACCAACATTGCTTGTACAATAAAAAATATCTAAAACAATCACCTATATGACAAATACAAATTTGACACAAAAAAGATAAGGCATTTCCCTGCAGAGCACAAATACATGTAATCCCACTTGAAAATACTACAGAGTAAAAAGATATTTTACATTGGTATTAATAATCAATTTTTAAAACTTCCGAAATGTTTCCATCGATTGTTTTTTTTTAAGAATTAGACCACACATTTCCGTAGTCGACCAGTATAAATATGCCATGCTGGGTCAGTGATTTTTAACACAAGCTATTTTGACTTCTCTAAAATATATTAAATCAAGTGGCTTATTTAACAAATAGACTCAGGCCACCTAAAATTATTTATATGCATTCCACCTTACATTACTAGCATAACAAATAATATGTAGACAAAATATTGCATGGCAGGACAAAGATATGAATTTCATTTTTTTGAATGTTAAGGAAAACGCCACTACCGAACAGCTGCATGGGGTCATAATTTGAGGAAAATTTGTTGGTAAAAAGAAACATTATGGAGAAGCAGCCATTGATTACCGGTACTAGCATACATTGTATGCGAGTTTTAACATAATGGCAATCATGATTAATAGTCATTTTGCTGTTAGCTTTTACTGCTCACAGGAGTTTCTTCGTGTTCTTCTTTGCTACCATAAAAGAGGAGTGGAAACATACCAATGGCACATCCTATAACAATTCCCAAAGCTCTTCCCTAAAAGATACAAGAGCAAACTGTAGCCTATAATTATTATACTCTACAAAATTGTCCCATATTTTTCCCCAAGTAACAGAGAAGCATGAATAATGATGATGACGACAGTGATGATGATGATGATGATGATGATGATGATGATGATCTAGAAAGCGAACACTAGCAGAGTAATTAGATGGTTTAGTGCTTTTCTGAGTAACAATATTATTAACTCGGGGAATGCAAAAAAACCCACCATTTTACAATGCCGCGATAATGTTGAGTTTAAACTGCATCAAATTTTCAAACAGGGTTTTGAATAAGCAGCCATAAGTAGAGCTGACTGCTAGGAAGAGTGTTAAGGGAGCCTCTGCTGTAGGTTCTTGTAGCTTGTAACCTTAGGAGAGGCTACTGGTTGGTTAACTGGGGGACTGCAGCTTGAAGAATGCCTTTCCCATGTCCTTTTAAATTTTTTTATGCACTGCTCCTCAGCTATAAAAAAAAGCTCAGGCTAAAGCAAGTTTAAAACAATAGACATGATTATTGCACACTTGACTTACCATGTTTGTTACAAATCTTGTCTGTGGCATTTCTGTTTGTTTTGAACTGAGGTTAGGGCTTTGATATCCCAGTCTACTTGTTGCAGCTTCAACATAATGAGCAAGACTGCATTAAAATGAAACACACATCATATATCTCTCCTAAACTCTTGTTAAGTGACCCCCCCCCCCCCCCCACCTCTGTTATGAAACTACATTTAAAAGTACGATGCATTTTGTTTCTAGCTGCTGTTTTTGTAGTTGTAATACAACCTTTGTATAGTCTCCTTTGTAATAGAGATATTGACGAGAGATTGAATGCTACAGTAACCCATCAATCTGGTCTGTAATTCTCATAAATCGCATGTGATT
>CM042753.1:13229076-13255403 GCA_022496165.2 Catalaphyllia jardinei
CTTTGCGCGTTATTTCCAAATGTCCTCACCACACTTAACTAAGCAACCAGTCAACAGCGAAATCAAAGGAGGAATCAACTATCTTATGGATTTGCCATATGTTTGATTCCTGACAAACGTGCGTTTAACGCGTTCAAAAACAAATATATCACCCTGCTGATGGTCACTATGTATTGTTCATGTTAAAAATACAATTGCAAGTGTTTTAGGCGTGAATCCCTAAGGGGCTAGAAGGCTTTTTAAGAGTTTGTAAGTTATGAAAGAGCCACTTGAAGGCATCTCTTTCAACTTTGCTTTGCTGTTTTACCATCGGACACTGAACAAGCGAGCCTTTCCGCTTCGATCTCACAATCCTTCACTGAGGGAGTTCCCGCCATTCATAAGACTGCTCGAGTCATGACCATTGGCTCGACCTTACCCAACGCCAAGACTTAAATCGGCAGTTTTCTACTCATCTTCTTTTCTTCAAGCTTGATCAGAAGTCCGCTGCGTTCATACGCGATCTCGACGAGAAACAAGCCGCCACTCAGTCTCAAGCTACAAACGTTGGATACCGTTTAATTCGAGTTCATTTATTTAACTCTTAAGTACAATACGAGTTCAACAACTCTCTGCTGAATGCAATACACAGGGCCTTCAAGACCATCTCAAAAGGGAACCTTTAAGCAGCCAAATTATTTCGTTTCGCAGACAAGAACCCCGCCGTTTGGGCAGCCGTTGAAGAGTACGAATCGGATGAACTCACCCAAGATTCAGAGCCAGGATGAGTAAAAGCTCTGAACAGCCGAAAGACTAGCGCTTCCTAGTAAGATCCAGGAGAAAAGCGTAAAAATGCGTCTAGCAGGCTTAACTCTACAGCTACCCGCTATACATACAGTGAAGCTCCATCCGTATGGGATCACAAGCCCATGGGAAGCTAGAGATAACATTTCAGTGAAAAAAAAAAACATGCAAAAAGTTACCTATACTTTTACAAAAATGTTTTTCAAAAATTGTCAAGTCAAGAGCCTGTTTTCATTTTTGTACCAACCTAGGCCTCCATCTTTACATAGCAGGTCTGTCGCCAGATTTTCAACACAGATAACACAGGTCTTGAGAGGGCTAAAGGTATAAACTTCCTCCCAGAAGCCTGCTGGAGAGCTTTAATTTAACATTTATTCTACTAGCATGCACTGGATGGTGAGATGACAGTCAGCCAACAAGGCATATAGTGCTGCGTTAGCTATGGCTTGAATAATTCGTTACTAAAAACAAAAATAAACACACTTCAAAATAGACAAGAAGTGTACAAAATGCTTATTGCCAACGAGCCAGCTGAGCGAAGACGCGAGGCTGGCGAGGCGGCAACATTATAAAGCCGCGTACGCATGTGCGTGAGTTGATTTTGGCACAGGGAGAGTTACAGGGAGATGAAATCTCGAATGGAATACAAGGTAATGTAAGGTAGTGTAAGAGTTACGTCACCGGTGATTATTTTCAAGTGATCCAGCAGGAAAAGGTGAGTGGAAATATATAGATATTCACTCGTGAGTTTGAGCGCTGTCTTCTTGTGTGTGCTTTAATGTAGTCTCTTTGGGAGCCAGAGTGTCACAAATGTAGCAGCTAGGAAGCCCAAAAATCGCCCCGCGAGGCAATTATCGAGATCAGCTCGAAAACGGCGAGTGTTAGTGCCACAGTCACGGCTAGCTTGCCAAAACAATCAATTATCTTGACAAGATCGGCAGATCGGCCATCATGACTATAAACTCAATCAGAGGGCGTAGAAATCGAAAGCCTCTTTTTTTATCGAGCTCGTGTGCTATCATTTTCGTGTAAATATTTAGTGTATTTTATTATAGTGTCCCCAATTAATCTCTTCAGGCTAAATACATTGACACTTAAATAAAGGTTTTACTTACCCAAATACAAATTTAACAGTCACGGCGAGCGTGCCAAAAACAACAGTCACTTGCCTTGACAAAATCGGCCAGCGTGCGATAACTAAGGCCCCGTCCACACTACTCCGTTTTTGAACGAAAACGGAGCTGTTTTGCTCCGTTTTCAAAAAGATTTGCGTCCACACTTATCGTTTTCGTATCTTTTTCGCCCGTCCACACTACAACGCCGTATTCGTTCTGAAAACGCTTTTATACCCTCAGTGCGCATGCTCAAACGAACTCAACGTATGCGACGCATGCGCATTTTAATATATGGGCCCGCGAAATTGGCGCATTCTTGATTCTGTCCGTAGCGTCTTTTCGATATTTTGGATACTCACGGTCGAGTGGTCTGGCGCCCGGTCGCGTGTATTTTGATGACGTCACCGTTTTTTCTCCGTCCACACAGGAACCCATCACTTGGAGCCTGAAACTACCCCATATTTCTGTCATGGCGTTGTCACAAACCCATCTATTTTTAGTTTGAATTTATCTTGAATTCAGATCCCCACGCGAATCTCAGTAACCAATTGCAATCACAAGCACGGACTAATGTCGGCGTGTCCAAATGATTTCGACATGTTCACACGTGAGACCACATTGTTTTATGCCTGAAAAGCTTGTGTTTGTTGGGTCAGATACAGGAGGATGACACTACAACTTAAAGAGTCGGGTATAACCATAGACTCTTTTCATAAATGGCACCTAAAAATAACAATGCTTTGTACATCCTTAGCCTCACATTCATGTTTCAAGACAAAATAATTTTCACATGAATGTGAGGCTAAGGATGTATGAGTTTTGTTACTCAAATTTAGGTGGCATTTATGCAAAGGGTCCATTAATGAACTCACCACAAGTCAAGGCCATCTTTGCAACATTTAAATATTTCTTGTACCATATGTCTTGTTAAAAGTCATAGATTTTTCTCTCTTTCCCTTAATTCACTCACTTTAATTACCTTGGTTAATATTGCAATGTCTTAATCGTAAATGTTCTCTGGAAATTAATTTTCCAAATAACAGTACTTTTTCATTTCGGGATAAAACCTAGATGAGGTAAGTGCCTAATCTAGCCTCTTGCTAGCTTTAACAACATTTTTAGTACTGTAGAGTTGTCACCACCAGTAAGAATTTTTAATTAAATAGGCGGTCCCAAATTTAACAGCAAGGAGCAGAAAACGATAATTAATCTACAGTTTATGTTCATTGCAAAGTAGTTTCTCAGCTTTTACATTATAAATTTTCATTAATACAATAACTAATTATGAATATTAAGACACCCACTATTGCCAAAACACTTTAGTCTACTTTGAACTTATAATGCTACCTTAAGTATCAATAGGCAAAGACACATGCAATAGAAAAAGATCTTACATACAAAAGGATTGTTGAACTCAGACTACAAGAAGCTATGTATACATCATTTCGGCCATAGCTGACATAGGCTTTGGAAAATACAGCAGCTGATCGAAATATGCCGCCAACTCTTCAGGTGTTGTGTCATCAAAATTCATTCCTGCATGTCTCTGTACATTTGCACACTGTAATCGTCTATGCTGCCTGCTACAATTTGCTGCCATCTCCCTTGATTGAAAATAAGGCTTTTGCTCAACTTTCCTCTCTTTATTGGCATTGCATAGACTGATACTCTTAGCTGAAGGTGTTTTATTGCATTCCAATTCACTGTCACTTAGTGAGTCTCTATGACCTTTTAAAGTTCCTTCATTTCTTGTATGTAATTCAAGGCTCATTTTGCGTCTCCTTCGTCTGATACGAAGTTGATTCTTGATGAGCATTGTTGAAGCTTGTTGATTCTTGTAGATAAATGTTGGCTCCCTCAGGATTCGTCTTGCGATCTGTTTGCTTCCTTTGTCTCTGCTCCTTGAGCTATTGAGACCTCCTAGTTGGGCTTTCCTATGAAGCCTTTTGCTATGAAGAAAAAAACAACAACAGTAAACTAATGTTGGCTGTAGATAATGACAAAACTGTTAACTCTGAGATTTTTCTTCAGTTACTATAAAAAATTCTCAAATCTGGCACTAAAGAAAGATATGCTCATAAGAATTGACAATTTCATATTGCTACTGACAGGACTTCTGATAGGTTGCAGAAAAAAGTCAAATTTCATAGCTCTTACAGCGTCAAATTCGTGCGGTGCAAATTTCGCTGAAAAATTATTGGTAAAAACAGCAGTTTTTGTGGCAATTTTCTGGGCATATTTTGCTGGAAAGTGTTCAGTTTTTCATTGTATTGACGAACGCCTATATTTGTATTTGCTAAAAAAAGACAGCAATTTTGCCAGGTTTTTTGAAATGACCAGTATGCAATAGCAACAGCAACACCAAACACTTTTACATGTTGCCTTAGTTTGTAAACTGGCGGTTTCACAAGAAAATCTGAGCGACTTGTTTGGACTATTGTACGTGTTTGTACAGTATTAATTTTGTTTGATTGTCAAGACCTTTTTGATATAGATCATCATTTGCTCATGGCCACAGTGAGTACCCAGAACAGCTGGTAGAATTTGGATGATGTTTACAACAACAACAACTTTATTGACCCTTACACTTGACAGAAATTAAATTAACATGAAATAAAAATTAAAACTGAAAGGGTGTTGGCTTCCTGAAAGGGTGTTGCGACCATGCGAAATATCAGAAGCTTTGTACTGAAAGGGTTTCAATAGTGAGGCTATCTAGTGTAAGAGAACCTTGACATATAGATTTCAATATTTCAATTCTTTGTGTAAGCTGTATTACTTCAGCTCAGTAGTTATATTTATTTATATTTCAGCATGAATGTGCAACTCATTGCATTGACAAATCTTACAATACATTTGCAAGTTTACGGCAAGTTTACAGCCCCAGCAGCCATATGCCATACCAATATGTATTTGGTATGATTTCTAGTGAATTTCATGGTATTTTGCGTGTTTCTATGAATGTTGTGGATTTACTTGAAATTTCTGGCGCTGCTACCGTGCGAAATATCAGAAACCTTGCACTGAATGGGTTTCCATAATAAGGCTATCTAATGTAAGAGAGCCGTGTATAGATTTCAATATTTCAATTCTTTGTGCAATTTTGTTTCACTGCAGCTCAGTAGTTATATTATATTTTAGCATGAATGTACAACAAATTTGTTCGGCTAACAAAACAAACACTGTTAGGCGACTTTTTACTAAGTATTATAACTGTGTGATAAAAACATAGGCACGCAAGGTGTGCAAGAGTTATTTTTTGTGAATAACCAGCCCCTGGAGCACAGGGAGCCTATGCAGGCAGTGTCTAAATATAAAGAAATTTTGGGAATATTGAAGAGTCTTAATATCGAAAACTTACATCAAATTTTTCTGTGGTTCAAAATGGCTACCGTTAATTTTGAGCGATTTGGTGGGTTTTGCGTTTAATGTTAATTCTATAACGTATAGTGACATTCAATGCAAAACCCACCAAATCACTCAAAATTAGCCATTTTGAGCCACAGAAACAACAATACACAACAACTGAGGAAGGTGAACGTTTATTTTGAGCTTTAACATAGTCATTACTCGATGTAAGTTTATGATATTAATACTCTTCAATATTCCCATACATTTCTTTGTATTTCAAACATAAACAGACACACTGCTTGTATGGGGCCCCTGTGCTTGGAGGTGGTGAATAAAATTATGCTTGTTAGTCGACGGTGTTACCAGTCTGGTCTGTTAAAAGTGATTGGTCAGTTTAGCATTGATGGTATTGTCTGCAAGACTCATGTAAAGTTTGTCATTGGTTATTGTTTGCTTTCATTCCTCCTATAGTTGGTCTGTTAGAAAAATGTTTGTTGGTTTCCTTTTTGACGTGGATAAATCATTTGTAAGGTGCTTGTATGTATTGACATCTGTAAAGAGGCGTTTGCTGTAAGTTAGCGTACCAGCTTTCCAGAGTAAGTCATTGAAAATAGTTTGTACTGTAGGTTCTCCCTAAAATGCCTTTCATATCATTGACTGTATTAATTTGAAGTTGTTTTTGACTGCAAGGTGGCAACAGAATAAGAACGTGCTATTCTGTGACTCAACCTGTCAGATTTAATTATATGATAAATTCGTTATTCTTTATCCATGAAATTAATAATGAGTAGCATTTTGAAAAAAAATCGTTCTTTCATTTTCCCCAGATATTTTACTTTATACCATATCTCTAGCAGTGAAGAAAAAGCACATCGCGCTTAAGTTTTCAAGAAAACAAGGAGATCGTGTTGTGTGCCTTTAGGAGAAAAACAAAAGTATCAAGTTACAAACTTCACGTCAAAAGTAAAATTGTCAAGTTCAGTAGTCAACATAAACTATAATTGAATTAAATAACAAGACCCAGTTTAGCATGTTCTGTTGTCAACAATGATCGTGGATATTTTTAGGTTTCCAAGAAACCATTTCAAATTAATATCGATATCAAAAACGACAAAAGCAGTGAAGCTATCATATATACTGTCAGTCTGCAATTACTTCCTTAAATGCCACTAATAATAAAATAAACTATACCTGGATTTTTGAAAACCGGGTTTGCAAAGAATAAATTAAAGATATCAACTCATTCTACTACTTGGCAATTTAAAACACTTATACTTGTCCAAAGGCCTACTAAAAGCCTTTATCCCTTTCCTGCCTGACACCCTTGTAGATTTTACTCTGTCTAACACCAGATGATTTTACTCGTCAAAGGGAGACCCCTTGGGCAGTAAAGGGTTAAAAAACTACATGATTGTATCTCCCTTAATTATCTGACGTCGGGCAGTAAGTTAATGGTACCTAGAAGCATTCCAACAAGTCAAAATTTAAAATGATGCAAATTTTAGAACATTTATTCAGTAATCTGACTTCCGGTAAAGTTTCAAAGCCGTGTCATTTCATTTTAGAATTTTTTTTAAAGTTGAGTGAGCTGCAGTGAAAGAGTGCCTGGTTAAGGCTTACATAACAACTTAAATAGTCAGTAAAACACCACTTTTTTTCGCTGTCTGATAAACAACAGGATTTCACATGGAACAGACAACAGACTAAGTGCACAAGTTATAACCTTATCAGCACAAAAACTGGCCTATTGTTCAATTCCATTAGAGCCCACTAAAACTGGACCCAGATCCAATTTTTCTAAGTCAAGGGTTGCTTATCAAAGGTATGATCAGCTAAGCTAAACCCCAACAAAACAATATTAATTTTTTTTATTTTTTTTATTTTTTCCCTTCTTCTTCTTTATTAGTTTCCTGCTCTTCTAGTAATAACATAAACTACTGCGTCTCATATATCACTTAATGTACTTTACATTGGCATCCACAGTTACTAGCATTTACATTTCTCTCGTGTATGACCTGAAGGCATTCCGCTTCTGTGAGGAACATTTTTTCGTAGCTAACAATCAAACTTTTCTATTCTGTATTTAAATAGAACCTTATCAACAAAGACAGAGAGGTGAATAGCTTGGTTGTGCATCTTACTAGTGTATATGTAGTACTTCATAAATAGGATCGTGTAGTAAAATTTCTTTAATATTTCTTTTTCGTAAGGGCCTGATATGATACCAAATAATTTCTCTTCAATTGTGGGTGCAAATTTTGAGTTGTTGACAGCGTTAAACCAGTCAATTACACTGTTTACGAAAATCTTTACAAATCGACAGTTAAGAAAAGTGTGCTCAATTGAATCTTTCTCACCACAGTAGAGACATTCATCGTCCGCCTTAATACCATATCGATGAAGCTCCTTTTTGGTAACTACAATCCTGTGAATTAATTTGAACTGGAATTCTTTCAATTTTGTCTCCTTACAGATGTTCTTTAGGGAGGTGAAAATTTTTTCCCAGGCATTCTCATCTAGTCTTGTTATGCTGTTCCATTTCATTGGACCAGTCTGGCCAACTGTGTGAATTTTCCGAATTAATAAGCAATAAAAGTCTCTAGTTTTTGCTTTTTCTAGTTGTATTTGTGTATGGGCGTCTAACGGAAACAAAAAGTTATTTCTTGTATATAGTTCGTTTTCAGGTGGCTTTGTATTTCTTGCTTTTGTTACTAAATACTTTGGAATTGCACTGATGACTTGATAAAACTGAAGAAAATTCGTATTGCAATCACATTTGTTGATAAATCCCGGGAAAGACAGTAGCTGACCGTTGCTGTTCAGCAGGTCCTGGATAGACAAAATATTACGGTCAAACCATTCCTTTACAAAAACAGGTTTTCCTCCGACAAAAATTTCTTTGTTATTAAATAGGACCATATCTTGCATTCCGTCGTAGGAGTAGAGATTTTTTAACTCATCGAAGAAAGTAAGCATATTTCTATAAAACAAAGGCAAACCGTCTATATATTTTACGTCATAATTGCATCTTAACAGAAAGTTCAAACCTCCAAATTTTCTAAGGTAATAATCTGGAACCGTTTTCCAGTTTCTTATTTCTGGGGTCAAGAGTCTTGGGATCCAAGCTAGCCTCAGAGCTTTAATCATAGTTTCAACGTCAGTCATACATATGCCACCTTTTCCTCGATCTTGATAAAGTCCAGCTCTTTTGATTTTGTCTCTTTTATTTTTCCAAAGGAAGTTAAAAAGTTTTGTCTTAATTATCGGAGTTATTTCTTGAGGAACAGTGAGGTTTGAAGCTGAATAAACGAGTTGTGATAGACCCAAGGATTTTATTATCAGTACTCTGCCAAATAGCGTGAGGTCACATGCCCTCCACATGTCGAGATTAGTTTGCAATTTCTGTAGCTTAAGGTTGAAATTCATTTGCTTATTTCCATTTTCATCGTAAGAGACGTAAATACCTAAGATTTTAACAGGACTATGCAACCATTTTAATTGTAAAGGGTTGCTTTTGTTTTTTTCCCATCTTCCCAACCAAATCGCTTTTGTTTTTCTGCGGTTCAATTTTAAGCCTGCCATATTACCAAAGTTTTCAACTATTTCCAAGATTTTTTCGACAGAGGCCAAGTCGGCACAGAAGAGGTTTGTATCGTCTGCGTATTGACTTAACTTTAGCTCTTTCCCTAATATTTTAATTCCATTGAAGCCGGGTTCTTGGCGAACCTTGTTAGCCATTATCTCTGCTGAAAGAATGAACAGGTACGGTGATAAGGGGCACCCCTGACGGACACCTCTAGACGGTCTGAACCAATTTGTTAGAAAACCATTATTTAATGCAGCGCTCTCAATGTTTGTGTAAAAAGTGCAAACCCATTTTTTAATGCTCGTTCCAAAATTGAAGGTGTCTAATGTTCTCATTATAAAAGGCCATTCTAAGGAGTCAAATGCTTTCCGGAAGTCCAGAGATACCAAAGTACCCGGGATGTCATGCTCCTTAGTATATTCCATAACATCGATTATAAGTCGGATATTTTCACCTATATAACGACCTTTAATGAAACCCGTTTGGTCATGGTTAATTAACTTTGGCAGCGATGCTTCTAGTCTTTTTGCAATTGCTTTGGTTGCGATCTTACAGTCAACATTAAGAAGTGTAATTGGTCGCCAGTTGGATAAGTCCAGCAAAGAGCCGTCCTCTTTTGGTATCAAAGTAATGACTCCTCTTCTTTGAGAGATGGTAAGCTCATTTGCCTCGTAAGCCTCGTTGAAACTAGCAATAAGATCATGTCCAAGAAGATCGAAAAAAAACTTGTAAAACTCTACTGTGAAACCATCCTCACTGGGAGACTTGTCATTTTGAAATGTCTCTAAAACCTTTTTGCATTCTTCGTACGTTAGAAGACCTTCCATATTATCTCGCTCCTCATCAGAGAGCCTGGGGAGAGACAAATCCTCAATATATTCATCATAATCTTCCTGTGTTGTGCTGTCTGTTGACAAGTATAAGTTGCTAAAGTAATTCTCAATAGCGTCTAAGATCTGCGTCTCGTTTTTAATAACTGTTTCATCTTCCATTCGAAGTTCCGTTATAGTCTTTTTGATGTAATTTCTTTTCTCGAGGTTAAAGAAATATTTTGTGGGACGTTCGCCCATCTCAATCCATCTACATTTTGATCTAAATATTGCTGCCATTCCCTTCTTGTCATATATAGATTGAAGTTCTGTTTTGAGGTTATCAAATTCTTTTAAGACCAAATCGATTTCAGAGGAGTTAAAATTGTTACAAATGATGTCGTCTAACACATCAAGTTGGCGCCTAATTTCCATCTCTCTACGATATGTTGATTTGGCTTTGCTTTTGCTAAAAGAAATGGTTGCTGCTCTAATTTCCATCTTAAGCATTTCCCAAAAGAGCCGATTGCTTACTGAATCAGAGTAATAAACACAAGTGTAAGCGTATGTTTCGCGGATTTTGTTGACGTATTCTTCATCATTAAAAAGAGAGTTGTTAAACTTCCAAAGACCGGGCCCCCTGGGTGTTGGGTTGGACCACGACAATGAAATGTACATTGCTTTGTGACCAGGTGCTACAGAAGAATAAATTTCACACTTCTTTACATATTGTTCTAGGTGTTTAGCAATCAAGAAAAAATCAATTCTTGATTTCACTTTCAGAGTTTTTGATTCGTATGAATATTTACGCAGCTTTGGATGTTTAACTCTTTGAATATCTATAAGATCAAGAATATCCATAGTGGTTAAGACAAGATTTCTATAGTTTGTTGCTCTCCAGGGTTTGCCACCTATTTTGTCACTCTTTGAGAGGGTACAGTTCCAGTCACCACCTACTATCAGTGTAGTCAGTTCTGCTTTGTCTATAAGACAATTGTTTAGTTCTTGTAAGAATTCTAGTTGTTCAGTTTGATTGTTGGGTGCGTAGATGTTACAAAGCGATAACTTTAAAGAATTAATAACGATGGTAATAACCACAATTCTTCCCAGCTTGTCAGTGAAAATGAATTCAACCTTATCTCGCACCGAGGGATGGATTAGAATACAAACACCTTTGCTGTGCCTTGTGCCATGGGAAAAGAATATTTCACCTCCCCATTCGTTTCTCCAAATATTTTCATCATTCAGATCGGAATATGTTTCTTGTAAAAAGCAGAATTTAGATTTTTGATCTTTAAGATACGAAAAAATGCTCCTTCTTTTACTCTGTTCCCTAATTCCCCTAACATTAAGCGATAATATATCATATGTTAATTTCTTTTGCATGCAGAAAACTTACAACAAATCAATGAAAGTAAATAAATCCAACAAATAAGCAACAGTACAAAAATAAAACAAACAAATAAAAACAGTTAGAGAGATTTCCCGCCTCAAACTTCGGACTGATTCCTGTCCCCGGACACAGAAAGAATAATATATCGTTTAAGCGACTACCTTAAAGATTTTCCAGGTCATTTTTTTCGTACACTCTGATCGGTCGGCCGTCTGGAGAAGTTTTTATGAATATTTTCCCGTCCATAGACCACACACTTACCAAAAGACCATCTTTACGTTTTTGGTTCGCTTGCTTTAGGAGCTCTCGCCTGTACGAGGTGAGGTTTTCATTCAGATAAATTCTTTCTGATGCCACCCGAGTTACCGCGGTTGAGAATGGAAATATATCCGATACCCGGACATTTTTCAGTTTGGTTCTTGCTTTGTATAAACGTGACTTCACCTTGTGATTCTGGAATTTTACAATAATTGGCTTGACTCCTTTTCTGTTGAGTTTGTGCGAGATTTCAATATCTTTGGCGTTTACATCGACGTTTACGGCCCCTGCTAGCTTTAAGACTACCTCCTCCATTGAAGTGTAGGCAGATTCAGGGATTCCATGGATTTCCAGCGAGTTTTTCCTTGTGTATTGTTCCAATTCGTCTTGAAGATCAAAGAGTTCTGCGATCTCTTCTTCTTGGTCGCTAATTTTTTTCCTAGCGGCCACCAGCTCCGTTTCCAAGTCATCATGTTGTTTCATCGCTTTAGCTAGCGTAGTCTTGACTGCGGTTAATTCAGTCTTCTGCTGATGGAATGCATTCCGCAGTTCTGCAACCTCGTTTGTCAGTTTGGAATTCTGGCGAAGAATGTCCGAAATCGTAATTTGAATGTCGACAAGCATTTCTTTTAATTCTGAGAGACTAGTCTCCTCGGTGTTGGTACTTGGCTGAGCTACTTCTTCGTTGTCACCCGTTGGTGCTTCTTTATCATTAGCTGAGCAAACCTCTTCTTCATCCGCCATGTTTGCGCGTTTGAAAGTTTGTTGTTCTTCTTCCACTGAGCCGCGCTCACCTCTCTTGTGCTTTCCTTTAAGTTTTACTCGACCGGTCATATAGTGTTCTTAGCTCAAGGATGTCGAATTACTTACAATTTTGTCAATTTGGGGAAGGAACTGCCTCCTCTCACAAAATGTGCATCTGCACGCTAACCCCGCGCATGCTCCCCCCAAAACAATATTAATGCTGGCACAGCCTATTTTCATTTTTGGCAAAACCGCAGTTAAACAATCCATCACATATCTGTCAACACCATGTGGAAATCACACAATCACACACTTTCACGGCACTGATAACACTATCCACAACCATGCATAATCTTTTCATGTTCAACATACTGTAAGCGAAATATCATCGAATACCTCGGAAAAACTCAGCCTATTGGCAAATCTTGAAACTCCTCTGGACTTTTCCTTTACACTTGTCTTATGCAAGGTCCCAGATGTACAGTCTTGGCCCAGCTCAAAGTTCACCTGCAAGTTTGCTCTGACTTAATTCATTTGACTCCTAAGAGCCTGTTCCCAAAGCCCAAGACTTAGTGGTCAACTTGAAAAGCCAATAATATTGTACCTTTCTGTCTCAGCCAGGATCAGGGTCATGGATCCGTTTAGCAAAATGACAAAAATAATTTAAAATAGGGTACTGGACAAAGCAGACTCTGCCAACTGTAATAACTTCGTCCCATCTCAGAGCTTTACGTGATGCTCTCCGGGGAAACTTTTCTCAAGGTGACCAATACCTAAAAGGGTGGTTCCAGAAAATATCCATACCTCCCGCACAGATGGTCAATGGAAATTCCTAGGGGGTGGGGGGTTTAAAAGCTAGAAATTTCCAAAGGGTATGGCCCTGGCCGGGGACACTGTGTCGTGTTCTTGGGCAGGACACTTTACTCTCACAGTGCCTCTCTCCACCCAGGTGTATAAATGGGTACCGGCGAAATTAATGCTGGGGATAACCCTGCCATGGACTAGCATCCCATCCAGGGGGGAGTAGAAATACTCCTAGTTGCTTCATGCTACAGAAACCAGGATAGGCTCCAGCCTGATGGGCCACATTTGCAGACTTTACCTTTTTATGGGGGGTTGGGCACGTGAAAAATTGCTTAAATTGGAAAATTTACTGCGATGATCGTTCTTCACTTGCATCTACAACCGCAGTTCAAATATGAAACATTTCATATATATGCATCACATCATTTCACTCCTCACTGGAGATATGAACTCAATAAATGGACCTTGCTCCCAATGTGTGGCTTCATAGCTCAGTTGGTAGAGCATCGCACCAGTATTCGCGGAGGTCATGGGTTCGAATCCCGTTGAAGCATTGAATTTTTTCAGGCTTCTTCAGACTTTCCAGTTGCTTAAATTGGAAAATTTACTGCGATGATCGTTCTTCACTTGCAACTATTAATTTACTAGCATTCAACGCTTTTTGGAATGCTTAGAGAGGTGTAATCAAAAGTATGCTATCTGATCATTGGTGAGTACTTGTTAAGCGTATAGATTCACAGTTCAATGTTCAGCTGTTAGTTAATTTGTTATTTTACGATTTGTGCATGTCATTTTTGTGCCTAGTGCTTGTAGAGCTCAAGGCACTATGTTATCGTACTTGCGTGTCCGTAACACTTTCCGTTCGTATAACATGTCATGAAGTGCCCTCCCCTTAACGTTTTTTTTGGAGAGGTGTAATATGTCATGAAGTGTCCCCCTTCACTTTTTGTGCCTTGTGCTCGTAGAGCTCAGGGCACCATATTATCTAGTCATATTATCATGCATACATGTGTGTCTGTAACTCGGGCTTTTCTCGTATTCTTTCGCCAAGAACCCAAGACCACTTTCGAGCAATGTTAGTTTGATTTTCGTATCCCGAGAAGAGGCGACTTTTGCTACGATCGCTCCATGTGCTCACGTTGCGTGTTTGTTTAACGATGTTGGTAAGTTTTGTATGTTTAAGATTTAACTCAACTGCATCGGGGCATTTTCGCAGGAAAAAAATTCAAACCACAGCCCTCGTCAAAAAAAAAAATGTTTTTCACTACAAACTCATCTCAGCAAATATGTAAATTTGTATTCGTTTGAAAGGTCGTTGAAATGACCTTTTTCAAGTAGTTTTTTCTTCTGAAAGAAAAATATCCGATTGCACAATCGCTTAAAAGCACCCTATGCAAAGAATGTAATCTCAAACGCTGACTTTGCAACGATATATAACTTCTCCTTTAATATCACCAAACATCGGCAAGAGTAAACTCTATTCCTTAACATTCCAGCTTCATCGTGTTAAAATATCAGCGAAATCAAACAAAACCAGCACTAATTATAATTTTTTTGTCACCCATCTGTCAACACTTGCAAGCAACCGAAGATCTTGTTCAATTATGAATTGTTACAGTTGATACTTATTTCACATAAAGGTTCTTGTTGTTGTTGTATCATGTAGTCATTGCAGATAATACTAGTTTTTATATCACTAGGCACATGTAGTCATAGACTGCCTATTTTTTTTAATAGCAACAATTTTTGGTCTTTTGTTTCGTTTTACAATGGTACAAAAATATCGACCTAATTTTTAACTATTTCTCAGCTTGCTCGTTAGAACGTCGTCACTATTTTATCTCGAGTGAACACCTCATAATCTTACAAAATATTGTTGTAGTGCGTGCAACAAATTATTACTAAAGGTTGTGTTAAAATACAAAAAAGTATTTTCTGATTTATTTAAACTTACACAATGTAGAAATGCCATTAATTAAAAAAGAACCCCCTCCCAAAAAAAAGTGGAAATTCCTATGGGGTGGGGGGCCACAAACGACCCTCTGGAAGGGAAATTCCAAAGGGATGGGGGGTAAAAACTAAAGAACCATCCGTGGGGGGAGGGGTATGGATATATTCTGGAACCACACAAAGTAAACTGCTAAATGACATGAAAACCAGCTTAAGGCGTGCACTGATTTCAAATAACTGTCACTTGTACTTAAGATAGAATTGTGGGTAGGGAGTAAAAAATGGGTTGGGGGGGGGGGGGGGAGTAAGATAGAAACTCTGTCTACATTTAGTTCTACAGAAATCCCTAACCAGAAAAGAAGCAAAAAACCGACATCAGCAACATGAAAAACACAGTAAACAAGCCATTAGACAGGGGAAGTTGTGAAAAGTTACAAAAAATTTATGTTTGCCGAGCTGGTTTTCATACATGTAAGCTTAACTCCAGGTAGAAGTATATTTGCAATTATGGCTGCAACAGGAAAATATATGGATGATTTGTATCGGAGCAGCAATAGAATCTACAACGTAGTTTTAAGCATATAGAATTGACTTTGAAAACACAATCAACTGCTGTTAACGTTCCGTAAAGTCGATGATGCAATCGGCGTGCGCGTGACAATTGCAATTCACTGATAGAAGATTTTCCAACCACATAACAGAGGTTAAATTCAAGTATTAAAGTTATCTTACCAAATTAAATGGAGCGAAAAGCATTCAATATCATAAACAAAACGTACATTTGATTGTATAAGCTCGTTCCTCAATATCTTAACGATCATTGAAAGGTGAATTTTGAGAACAGGGAACGTATACAGTAAATACTTACGGTCTGTTGTCAACCCTTAGTTTTTTGAAAATTGTCTGTAAATCTTTCTCGGGGCCTTTTAGCTTGTTTTCACTGTTTTGAACTTGTCCTTCGAGAGCGTCACTCGGACATTCACACTCCTTGTCTGCCATGTTGTGTTTTGTTGGCAAGCACGTTTCTACTAATGACGTCATCTTAGGACAATGGATTAGCGAGGGAGGGGACGGTTGTATCCTTTTTTTTCTTTCTATGAGATCCTGTAGAGTTATAAAATAATTTTCCCAGTTAGGTTTTTCTAAAGCTAAATACTCCTTAGCACTTTGACGGCAATGAAGTCACATTCGTCATTATTCATTAGATTTTGAGAAAGTAGAAATTAATATTTTGCCGACACGGAACAGAGAACTGGGTGCGAGCATAGTACGCGAAGGCTCATGGGCCTGGTTGACCAGCGCGCCCCGCGCCCAGGAGAGAGGCCTCTTGGAACGCAGGCTTTAATATTTCCCGCTGTCGCTTGTCTCAGCCGGAAATACGTCTGCGTTCGCATGCTAGGCCTCTTGCATCCAACAGTCAGTTGCCAGAAATTTGAAAAACTCTCTAGCTTTATCCGTTTTCCAGCAAGTGATAAATTAAAGCCATGTATTTGTGTTTTCTTTCCAACTGTCGGGTTCTGAACAGTTTCAGAAAATCATTTGGTGACGAAGGCATATGCTGCACGTTATAGGATCGTTTTTTACCCTTTTTTGCTCTTATTACCGTAATAACGTAACAGCCTTCCTGTCGGAGTAACTCGTGCTCCTGTTATAGCTATACCCCATAATGAAAACTATGAAGGTGGTGGTAACTGCATTTTGACGTAACAGGTCGACTGAAAAAATAATCATCATCTACAGAGGAGGGCGCTCGTAGTAACGTAGTCTCCTTCGCAGCCGTTTTTTGGGATGTCGTGCAACGCGTTGCGTGACATCCCAATAAACGGCTGCGAAGGAGACTAGCAGTAACGTGATAGGTGAAAGTTCGACTCAAAAATATTGTTTACAGAAAAGCTCTCGTAATAGCGTAATAACCTAGCAGGTCGACTCAATAATACTCTTTACAGAAAAGCGCTCGTAATAGCGTAATAACCTAACAGGTCGGCTCAAAAATACTCTTTACAGAAAAGCGCTCGTAATATATAGCGTAATAACCTAACAGGTCGGCTCAAAAAGGGCGAATGGAATAACTGTTTTGGTAAATTCTAAAACCGAGTTTTGCCACCGATTTTTATTTCCACAATTTTACAAAGCGAAAAATTTTAAACTTGGTGCACTATTTTCCATATGACGTAAAACTCCGACTATTGGCTCAGAGTCGGAGTTCTTTAGCCAATCGAAAAGCTAGAAAAGCTAGCCCTTCGTCGGAGCGAATCGAGGAATTGTGGGTTGTGTGTGGTTTACCGAAATTCCTCGATTCGCTCCGACGAAGGGCTAGCGCTCGAAACATCAGCTTCTGAATCTCTTTACGGTGGCTAATTCACATTATCAACTCAGTTGATAAAACCAAATTATCTTGTAAAATCAGAATAGACTAGCACGTACTGTTATCCTTGAAGTCTTTAATACCATTGCATTGAAATACTGAACAGATAACCGTTTTATTCACCGGTTAATAAGAAAACTGCAGAAGTGTTGGAAGGCGACAATCCCGGGGGCGGGGCATTTGCCCTCTTTCTTCGTCCCCACCCCGGGGCCCTTAGACAGCTTATGTGTCCCCACCCCGGGGAACTTGCCCAATTTTTTTTTAAAAAAATGCTAATGCCCGGGGGTTAGCCCGGGGAAGGGGGGAAATGGGCACTGGTGGAATTGACTGATGCATAAGATTTGTTCTCAGGCTATGCCTTCGATGCATCTACAATTAAAGTTTTGCTTGGCTTTCAATTCTCGAGTATCCCTATTAATGATTTTAAGAAAAGCCTGGAAAAAAATGCCCAAAAAATTTATGAAGGAGAGAAGTCGAGAAAACCCCCCAAAGTCGGTTGAAAATCGTTTAAATGGACACTACTGTGTTTATCCTTCAAATTGATTGATAACTTTAGTCAAGGTTGCTGAACACAGTTTGATACCCGTGTTTCATTCACCCTTTTCTCTAAAATCCTTGGTTCTTTTGGCTGCCACAAATGGCCACAAATAACAGTAAGCAATTTAACAACACAAACTTTGGTTTTGATTGTCCAGGTCAGTTTAATGAGCTGGCGTATGTGCCGTTGCCAAAGAAACAAGAATAAATAATAAACAGGTTTTTAAAATCGGTTTTGTTTATTTGCAGAAAATCTAGTCATTAGGTTTTCGTTATAATTTGCATGAACAAGCTTGTAACGATTTTCACAGGTTAACACTATTTTGACAATAATTTAATAGAGGTATCTTTAATATATCCCTTATTGAAAGTAGATTGGGACATCGCATACATGAGATATTTTGGCGAACAATAGCCTGCAAAAACAGTGAGATAGCCTATAGCTTTCCAAACAGAGTTTGTGATTGGCTCAGCAAACAATATGTAAATGAATTAAACAATGCCCACAGCGTTTGAAACAATAGGAGCTACAGGATAAGAGAACGAGTCAAAATACAGGTCTGGAAGTGGTACAGGACTGCTCAAAACAGTCGTCCTTCCTGCCCAAAGTAACACCACTTGGGCCAGAAGTGTAAAAGGACAGCTCTTTTTGCAGGCTATCAAGGTGAACAACATTAAGTAGAGATCAAAAAGCATCCACTGAAAACTATTTCATTTTGCAGGAAATAACTTTTAATAATTCACAACTCCTTACAGTAAAAAACTGATTTCTATGTACCTTTTTAGTTGTAACAATTTCATGATATTTTGTTGTTGTTGTTGTTGTTTTGGGGGGGAGGGGGGCTAATTTTCCTCCCTCCCCTTCCATCCTCCCTCACTCCCCTATTGCAAAAAAACAAGATCAAACGACACAAATGCAAACATTCTCGAGCAATTGTATTCCCACAGCAAACCCTGCCTTAACTATTGAATAATCTTCAGTTACATAATAAAATATTATTTCTTATTTTAAGAAATGCTGTTGAAAAAGTCCCACTAAAGATTCAGATGTGTATTTTCTATTCCACAATGGTCAGGCCATGCTTTCTCTTTAGTCACTATTTTCCATCCAAAGCTAGTCCCAATTTTCCCAGTCATCGTCCTGTTAAAAAAAATGTTCAGTCAATAATAGTCCTGAGATTAATATTTATTCCCAATTAGATAATACAGTGAATTATTCTTGTATTTTGATTGGTTCCTATTTGTAGTCTATTGGATGGCAGATGCATACTCATTAACAACTTGTTTCCTTATTTTTTAAACCAAGTAGATTTGATGTTGCCATGTATCTGGTCAGTTATAGATCACAGAGGACGTCAAGTGTAGTAAAAAGCTTCTGTCATCTGTCTTCTTCGGTCTATCACTAAACAGACGCACAAAGACATGGAATGTAATTGTTAATCGGAACTTCTGGGGAAAGTGTTTGCATTTGAAAATGAGCAAAATTCACCTATTGACAGTGTATTGAGTTAGATACAATAATAATAATGTCAGACCCAGTTAATCAAACGTACATATCCGCATTGGTGCAGCCATAAGAATTACACAATCAACATTTTCAATTTCAATAATAATTATTGAGTCACCAATAATTATTATTGGTGACTCACATCCAGATCTCCAGTGCCAACATCTCCACCCTGTTTTTTAGTCGCCATATTCTGCATGATTTTCTTGACTTCCTCCTCATCCATCTCCTCATCTAAATCATCATCGTCATCATCCCAGTCCACGTCTTTGTCATCCACGCTAGGCACCAGTACACCACTGCCAGATGAAGTAGAGCTGTTACCAGACCCAGTGCCAATCTCTTTGGAACTGGCTACAAGAAAACGGATTGTTCACTTAAATATATGTAGAACATATTTTGCCCTTGTTTGTCACAGGCAATATGAAAAATGTTCAATTTGCACGTTTTATTGCCAAAAAACATCTTAATTTCTTTGACTACATGTATAGTGTATTTTCCTGGTGCGTGTTTCATAATTATAGAGAATCAGTAACGCCAGAGGAAACTCCAAGATCTGCTGCCAAAACCAACAGGGTTTGAGTCTCAAAGTACATGTGCATATAGCAAACTAGTCTTGAAGACTAGTAAATATTGGGATTTGGCTGACAGGTTTTGTCTTTCCACTAGATTCTTTGATTCTTTCTTCTTTTTCTATTCTGTTTGACAAAATTCAGGCTTGGCACAGTTATCGACTGCAATTTCAAAAGTGATTAGAAAGCTGAACAATTAATTCTTAAGAGTTTCAGTTTCAGGTCTTATGTGCTGAGGGAATAAAAAACACAAAATATTGGCTGGTTGAAAATGTGACCTATAACTAGCAAGAGTCTTAAGCTACAATAAGCGGCAAAAAGATTGAGACACATGGCAGTGAAATTTGATTTTTGAGAGTCTGAAACATTACCCCCACCCCTTCCCCCAAACAATGTTGATTGCTCTATTTCTTTGATAGACAGTACAGACTACAGCACCTTGAGGAGCAAATACATGTAAAATAGAATAAGTGCTTCAATGTCGAAAAATGTCATTTCCTAAGAGTGTCTGAACTACCTTTGGCACCCAATGCAGTCTTGATCCCTGACTGAGTTGTGAAGTGCAGACCTATGCAATTTTTGGTAGTGCTTTGTAAAATGTTCCATTTCTAACTGTCTTATTGTTGAGCACACTCATTTAATAACATGTGCACTGTAATCAATATACATGTAAGCTGAAAGGTCTAACATGCACATGCAACATTGCAAACAATGCACCTTCTTTGTCTCCATTAGCCTTGAGTTCTTCTTCACTAAGTTTTGACCATGAACTGTCCACAGAGCCACTGCTGTTTTCACGCTTGTGCAAAGTTTGAAGTTCTGCAATAGCTGTTTTGCCACTTGCTGAATCTTCTAACTCTTTTGATTGCTCAGCTAGGGACGGGTCCTGGTGGTCATCAGATTTTTCCATTTCTTTTTTATTTGGTTGATGTTGTGAAGTTTGTTCCGTTTTCTTCACTGTTAACTCAGCTGGTTTCTGAATAAAAGTCTCCTGTGGTGGTTGCTGCTCTTTTACCTCTGAGCTTCCCCCTTTGCTTGCCTTCTCACTTGTACTCAGGTGACTGCTAACTGGTTCCATGATAACTGGCTTTTCTTGTTTCTCTAAAGAGACAGCTGGCTGAATAACTTCCTCCTTTCTTGCTGTCAAGACTTTATCAGGTATTTCTTTCACTGGCTCACATTGCCCAGTTTCAGTCACTTGAGTGTTATAAGTAAAGGTATCCTTGCTGTCTTCACTTGTGCCATGTTTTCTCATTGATTGACTGTCCACGTCTATCTCTTCAATATCCCACAAATCTAAGAATCAAACAAGCTAATTCGTCACCTGACAAAACTTTGTTTCATAAACAAAGGGACTACATGTTAGCATGCAGGATAAAGGGGTGAAGATAACTGGAAGCGTCAAAAAGTAGACAAGGGAGCAGGGGTGGGGATAAAAAGCCATACAAAGTAAAGGGCCTTTCTCCACCCTCCTTCTGACTAACAAGGCTCCCCTGAGACTCATGTAGGCATGTGATCACATGCCATGTATCTGAAGCCATGTGGCTTGTTATGAACATTTTCAGCAAGTTGGGGATCATGTCTCTGGTATTTACTACACACAGAAGCACCAAATGTAAGAGCTTACTGTGTGAAAAGCCCAGACATAATATTTCTCACCATCTTGAGAACAGACAAGCACATTAGCTTGGCATTCTGGTTTCAAGGTGAGAACTACATACATGCTTGTCATCTATAATGGTTTCTTTAGAAACTAATGATTATTTTCTGCTCATCTTTGTGTGAAATTATACATTGAAGAAAACTGTGAAAATTACTATTACCTGATGGATCAATGCATTTCCAGCAGGAAGCACAATTACACTGTGCTATCCTTAGTAATAAGGTGCAATAATGGTTGTATACAATAGTACTTGCCACACAAAAACTATGTGACATAGAACTTGTTATCAGAGAAGTGCTTTAAATCCTAACTAAATGTATTTTAACAGAGATGATTAACCCTATTTACTCAAAATAATAAGGACAAATTCTTTTGGAGTGCACCAACCTTCATCACCCCATCCCAAATCCTCGTCTTGGGCTTGGTTTGCCCTTGCAACAAGTGCTGCTCTTTTCTTTTCTTCCTGTTGGACAAATGTTAAGCAATAAGTAAAATGCACTGGCAAGTGTCTCTTACACATGTATGAATTTACTGTTGTACAAGAAATTAACTTTTTCTTGAATATATACATGTACCTGCTGAAGTTGATGTACTTTGTAGAAATATCTCTGCCAAAATAAAACATGGGTAACAGCACTAGGAACCTGCAGAAAAAAATTAATAAAATGAGAACAAGGTGACAGATCAATCAGCTGAAGACATTATTCCAAATTGTAATGCTGATACCAGTCAATGCACAATGTGCAGATCCAGAAAGTATCTATACCTCCTCCATGTCAGGGATTTTTCAAGATCCCCACCTCTCTGGAAATTCTAATTAAGCTTACACATGTCTTACACATGTAATGTTTTTGGTCTTACAGAACCCCCAACCCCCATGAAGTTCCAATTCCTTCTTCTGCAATTGCAAAAAAGGGGAAACCTGCCAAAGTCAAAATCTCAAGTTATCCCCAGTATTTATATCAAATAATATTATCGCACCTTTCTAACTTATGGTACAGACCTTGAACTTGGTTAGTAAGAGGTATTAAAAACAATGTACTTGTACACACCAGTTTTGCATAGAGAGCCCTGATCTCTGGTACATTGACCAGCAACTCAGATATCTCTCCCTTGTGTTGTTCAGGGTCAAAAGTTTGACACCATTCTTCATACATAGCTAGATGACCTAACAAGAGAAGAGTGCAGTGCAAAACTAAATTGAGTGAAGCACTTTCATTAAAAGAATTTTCAGTCTGTAGTACAGTACTACTAACTGTTTAGTTGTCATTTTGAAAGGTTCTTCCAACCAGCTCTTGGGTTTTATTTTCTGCTGGTTACAAGGTTAAGCCAATAATTTAAACCCCCACCAACTAAAATACAGAGGTATGTACATGCAACTTAAGGTTTTACATTTGTCTCTAGAGGCGTTTTTCTGATCAAAAAACAGAATGAAAGCAAAGTATATTATTTTTGAACTGGGAAGAGGTACATGTTTAAGGAAAGGGATAAACAGGGCTTCAAGAAAGAAAAGCAGTGTCAAAAAAGTAAAAGTATATTTAGAGCCAATGCATGATGTCTTATGGGTGATATTAACTAATGAAAAGGCTTGATTTTTCAGTACATGTGCAAGTCTTTAACACTTTTAATATTTATTATGTGTATAAATTTAAGGTATTTACAGAAAATGATGATATGTACCATCTGGATCTGAGCAAAATGTGGCTGGATCTGTCTGGATTTCATGGAGACGAGCCTTTCAAAAGAATTTGAAAGCAGTATTAAAATCATTGTTCAAAATAAGATATAGCTGCAGTATAAGGCATGGCAAGAAATATTGTATAACTTTAGATAGTTTTTGTTTTTGTACAAACTATTATTTTCCTGTTCTGCCTGGCACTAAGTTAGACACTGTAAGACAGCTGCAAGTAGTCCAGTATGCATGCCCACCTTGGAGGGAGTTGAGTTGAAAAATTTAATGCCAAATAGAGAATGATGGTATGAACAAGTACCTGCATTCTGTCAAAGACTGGCTCAGGACCATTAGAGGTGACACCTGCAGCAGCAGTGGCTACATGGGAGATGTTCTCTCTCAAGCTGGTAGACAGTGTCCCAAGAAATTTGGACACACCTCAAGGGTAAAAAAGAAGTCGAAGACAGTGTTATTAATCTGTCATTTCTAGCAGGTACATGTATCAGCACATCAATGTATGAAAAGTTAGACACATACAGTTGCTGGAGATAAAGCAAACTAATCACCTGGGGTAATTGCTTAATATGTATCAAACAACTGCTTGCTACACAACTGTAGTTGAAAAGGATTTCATGATAATACTTATACCTTGTTTAAAATATGCTGAAGTCCCTTCCTGTTCCTCCTCCTCCTCTACCTGTTGATCAAGACCAATAATGCCACAGGGCATTGCACATCAAAAGTAACCACAAATATCACTGAGTCACTTAAGCTAAGAGTTATGGAAATCTGGGATCTCTGTGAACTGAAGTTTTCTTCACAATAATCATTTATTGCAGAATAATAATTTACATAAATTTGCATGATATTTCTTGCCAAGGTAGTTTAGGTAGTTTTACAAACAAATTATATGTGATATTGGAATAAATCTACTAGCATTCTATCATGAAGGAGGTTCTCTGATTGGCTATGCTACACAGTGTCTGTACTTTCTATCTATTCTGTTGTAGATAGGAAGAAGTGCAGCAGCATGTGCTTGCTAACAAAGGACAGCCACTTCTTTGCATTTTTTATGGTTTCTGTGAAGAGGATTTAGAAAAAGTTTTAAATGACTAGTAGGTTTACACTACTAAAACAATTAGATTATTCGCTCTTAATTTCTATACGTGATAGTTGACTTGTGCTGCGCCCTCATCATCATGCAATAGAAAGTGCAAGCTCATAACTTAATAATAAGATTAAACATTGATGGTTATACACATTCACGTTTGGCATTTCTTGGCAAGCATTGTGTGGAAGAAAAATAAAAGAACAAAGATATTATTGAAATACCTGGTAGCAAAACCATCAAATAGGGGATATATAAGTCTGTTCACTTTCTTCGCCGCATTATTTTATTATTTAAATCAAATAAATTGACTCACAGATAGTGTATTAGCTATTTGTGGCAAGTCAATTAGTCACTTAATTCAATTACTGTGCTGATAGAGAAGATTAAAACTAAACAGAGTTAAATTTAAGAAAGAGTACATTGTATAACTGATAAACGCATACTAATACAATTAATAAATTTACAATATTATAAGCAACAATAATTTGCAACTATTTGTCTCATTTTGTTTAACTGCCCAAGAGGATGTGGCAAATTTATAATAAATCGTGTTATGCTTTGCATATTGCTCTTGCACTTACAATGTGTAGTTGACATGACAGAAAATTACACATACATTGTAAAAGGTGTTCTACAAGTACCTTAAGGCTTTCCTTGACAGCAGTAGCAGTGTCAGCTACCACAGTCGACGTGTCTTGCTGAATGGTACTCACAAACTCAGCAAGATCTTGTTTTACCATGGACATAGCCTCTGAAGACTGGTGAAATTCGTACAAAAACAAATATGTCAATCTTTGAATTCTACCCTCACAGCACTGGTGCTGGCGTTGCACGCGCAGAACTGCGAACCATTAGAAAGCTGTCACTCAGTTGGCTTTTTTGAAAAACCGATGAAAGGCCGAAGTTGTTCGGTCGAAACGTCTTTGACGATTATTAACGTTGTTACAAACATTAAAAAGTCAGTGTCAAGCACATGTTTTAACTCTGACAGACTTGCTTTATATTTTTTAAATCTATTGACCAATTCATCAACTCTAAGGCCTCTTTTGATGTGAAGCCTGCTGCACAACCTACCTGCTTTCTTTTCCGCATGATCACTAACACCTCCCTAATAATTGATCTTTATCCCACTTTCACAGTAAGGTCATGCTTGATGATTTATAAACTAGAAAAGTTATCAGGTCAAGGATAGAAAGCAATGCTTTTGCCATCTTCCCCCTCTGGAAATTCGAAGCTGGGGGGGGGGGGGCCCCCCCCCAATGCATTTGAAATTCAAAACTGCATCAACCCCTCCCCACGCCTTCAGAATTCCGTCCAAGAAACCTCCCTCTCCCTTGGAATTCCCAGATGGCATGGTGTGGTATCGATATTTTCTGGCAACATCCAATACGTCATTGAAGTATACTGCAGTTTACAAAATTGTTAAGCCCAGCAATGGTTCAAAAGATTCTTAGATGTCACTTAATGCTTATTTAGACTGTGTGACAAATTTGTTGCATGCGGCTTTTACACTTCCACGAGTGACACGTCATACACATGATTGTACATTGGAGACTATAACTGTTGTAAGGTTTAAATACATTACCCAATCTAAAGCGGTTTGTATTCAATAGAGTAAGCAAGCTGTAGTCTTGATTTACGGGTTTTTTAAATATCATATTAATCAGCCCTTAGAAAATTGTTGGTCACAAAATGAGAAGTAGATATATTTTTGCTGTACTTGTTTTGCACTTTACATGATGTGAGGAACCTGCATTTATCAAACCTCTATATAAGGAAGTTTTCGGTATAACGAATGATATTCTTCAACACAGTAATAGCAAAGATATTTGTTGATATTTGAAAACGTTAAACAAAAGATCTCTTTGTTTCTCCAGCCAACAGTTTTCTAGGTGGCACATTAATAACAATAAGTGACGTCACTGATATGAAAAGAAAGCCGATACAGCGAAACCTTGTAATAGCGATCATATTTTGCCAGTCCCCTGGCCCTTCGTAGAATCCAGGCACCACAGTGACTGTATATCAATTTAACCCTTTAATGCGCAATGTTGACAAGTTTATAGATTTTACTCTGTCTAACGCCAGACGATTTTACTCGTCAAAG
>CM042753.1:13255413-13284520 GCA_022496165.2 Catalaphyllia jardinei
ACGATTTTACTCGTCAAAGGGAGACCCCTTGCGCACTAAAGGGTTAATAAGCAAAAAAGAGCAAGTTAAAAATATTGATTATGTACAGGCCCTACATGAAAATACCATAATAGTCAATTGAATTGATTAGTATCTAACAAGTTATTATTTATTTAATCGTATCTGACAGGATATCCAGCTTTTGGACACGTTTAAGCTTAATTATTTTGACCCCGTTTGTAAGCTTAATTTCCATTGTGCGCAGTCAGTGCTAATGGGAAAAAATATATTATCTAATGAGGCTCGCGAGACTGACATTTTTACACGGCCTTTTTTATATGTAGAGGTTGGAAATAGATCATTCAAACGTGGCTAGGCCTTACGGAACTGTCCTCCAAATTAAACGCTAAATTTGTACAACATTTCAGCCCACCTTTTCGCGAACACTCGAGATGAATTCTGAACCCCACGACCCCCACCAGCTCGCTCCTCCACTAAAACAAGAGACAAGCATATGATTTTAGCAAATCCATGTTCATTAACGTACGGTAAATAGAACTTATCAGCTCAAAATATATCACTTTCATACCTTTCTTCGGCCATGTTTATGATATTTTCAGTGACGAGGGATACAGCACGTCATTTCACGCACGGTTACTAAGCCTCGGGTTCCTCCTTCATGTAACGGTCACGTCTATGTGGTATTGGCTACTGAGAACTTTTCTGACTTTCTCGCTTGTCGCTTTCCGCGTGGGCCACAATACAGACCTAAGAGTTCACCAAAACTGGTAATCACGCGTGAATTAAAAGCTTCTGCTGCCCAGGCTACCTTCTGCGAGAGACCGATCCTCCCAAATGTCCGAACGGCTCGAAACTTGGCTCCAAACAAAGATTGTGTCATTCTCTTAGACTCAGGGGCAGTTAGTTGAAGGAAGACTGGAAAACGTTAGTTGAAGAAACAACAGTTTTAAAGAACAGCAGGAAGATCTTTACTTTCTTAGTTATTGGCCAAACGAAATAATAGATAAAGAACCCCAAAAAGGTCCTTAGCCCTGAAGAACAAAGGAGAGATAAGTATATATGGGTATGTACGGCTGTGAAGGGTATGAGTGATTATTGTCCGCAGAGGCAGCTTATGGAAAATACTACGACACTACGGAATCCCTGCAAAAGTCAGATAAATCCGAGAAAACAAAAGTTCCATATCTAATGACCCTAACGAGCAGTCCATCACGATCAGCAGCCAATCTCTAGAGTTTGAAGACAGGTTCACCTATCTAGGCAGCATTGCTAATCTTTATGGTGGAACAAAAGAGGACACTGATTAAATCATGCCTGGGTAAAGTAAAAGCCCGCGCTTTCACCCACATTAGACCAGTAAGGAAATCCACTAAATACAGCCGGAAAACCAAACCTAAGCTCTACATAAGTAATGCGCTATCGGTACTTTTGTATGGATCAGAGTGCTGGAGGATGATTGAAAAGGATAACCATAGACTTGCTACCTTCCACGCCACCAGCCTCAGGAGAAATCATGCGAGAACAACTCATGGAGGAGAACGGTAATGGAAGAAATGAAGAATGCTAGGTATTAGTTGGAAGAGAGCCACAATACTAGTCCAAAACAGAGCGATCTGGAGGAGGGACCTCGTTGAGGGCCTTTCAGTCACCAGGCATTGCGGGATTGAGTGAGTGACGTTAGACTTCGATAGTGATAAAGTTTCGGCAGAGTAAATAGCTAGTCTGGTCTCGTGTAGGGTTTTCTTGGTGTGTAGATTAGGGTTGCAAAATTAAGCTGATCATGGTCGAGTATAGGGTAGTGATTTCAATTTCCCAACGGCACACCCCTACCCAAAGATGTACAGAGTACCTACCCCCGTGGGACGCATTGCCGGATTTCATACCGTGAGGGCCTGGGTAGGAGTCCGTGTATTATGGGATTAACAGCACAAAACCCATGCAATCAGAAAGAGCGCACTGAGCTTTACAAAATCCTTAAGTGTCGTGTTGATTGCGCCAATATTAAACAAGATACAGCCATTCAAAAACTTAAAAATTTAGTAACAAATGTATGGATTGCCGGCACTTAACCGGAAATCCATACATTTCTTTGCAAATTTTGAAGTTTTTGAATGGCTGTATCTTGTTCAATATTGGCTCAATTAACATGGGGTTTTCGCCCAGGTGTTACTTTTCGTAGACTCATCATCGAACTAGAAAACTGAGACGGCTTCTCCTGGAAGTGCTAAGGAGTTCTGGGGGCTAACTCGAAAACTTCTCAGTTATTTAGCCTCCAGGCTCAATATTTGTACTTCTTTTTAGTTTTTCTCATACAATTATATATATTTATATTTATTTAATGTAAGTACGAGAGTGAATAGTGTTTGTTTGTTTGTTGTTGTTGTTTGTTTGTTGTTTGTTCATTGTTTGTTTGTTTGTTTTGTTTGTTTCTTGTTTGTTTGTTTGTTGTTTGTTTGTTTGTTTTGTTTGTTTTAAACCAAAATAATTACCCTGTTCGCGATGATGAGAGAAAAACATATTACTGATTTATTTTAAAACTGCAGCAACAACAGCAATAAAAAAGTGCTAACAGCAGCAACGAAAGACTACTGCCAATGAGCTAAAATTTGGGTGCCTTGACCTAAATTTTGAACACAATCGAGAGAAGAAAAGAAAAGAATAAAAACCTTTCTATGGTGAGAAGGTAGACAAAGTGATCTGAAACAATACCAATTGAATTCGGAAATATTTAGCTGTACTAGAAGTCTTTCCACAAAACCACAATGGTTGTTTATTGTTAATGTGTTATATTAGCTCTTTGTACGTACTAGCGATTTAAACCATACAATTCCAATTGAACCAACCGTTCCCTGCCCCATATTCCCTGCACTGAGTCGAGGTCCCTTATGTGGATTTAATTTAAGACACTTTTCGTTATATATATGTCATATATATATATACATAGCATACAAAATATCAAATAAAGACGACTTACAAAAATACTTTATGTACAATTCGGTTTTTAAAATAATAAAGGCTCAACAGTGTTTCGTCAGTAAGCTAACCCTAACTTAGCAAATGTCGTCTGTTAATGCTTAAAACATTGACAACAAGCAGCTCCTCCTTTTTTCTTCATCGAGTACGCGTGACCATTTTTCTATTGGCGTGAAATGTTGAATCGATTCACTCGACCCATACAGACAAAAGAGGGCCCGCATGTTGTCTAATTTATAATTATACAATAATCATGTCAAGGACACTTAAGGTCACGGGTAATCATGTCATGTATGACTGCAGTGCATGATTTCTAAGGGCAATCATGTCAAGTTTTCGAGCTTTGTGTTGCTTGCCGTCGGAAGGAGCAAACACATGACAATTATTAGATTCGGTTTTTGTGATGTCCAGAATAATCAAGGTCTAACCCCTACCTCGACCTTATTATTCTGGATATCACAAAAACCTCATCCAATAATTGTTTATTATCACCGTTAATTTCGATACGTCTACAACTTAAATATAGTTGCCTATGGAACAACCGTAATACTAGCTAATAACTAATACTTGACGGCTACGACACGATTACGATTGCGCTACGACTGTGGCACGAGTTAGACACGATGGTGTTACGACTAGCTAGCTACTACTGTACGAATGACTTTTCCGCGACTGCGCCACAAATCAGTCTAGCGTATACGTGCTATGAGAAATACGATAGGGTACATAATTTTTTATAGTGTCAGTAAAATTGCTCACAAAACTTATAAAAACGTAAAAAGCTCCCGAAAACATTTATCAACGGACGGGCCTTTGATTCAGTCTCTGATCTTCACTACAACAGCTTTTTGTACCACACCGCAGTTGTCATTTTTCATAGCGATCTTAATATATCCCTGATCACCCCAAGCTTTGGACCATGAGTTCTTTATCAGCCAGTAAGGCTCACCCTTTTTCACTCCATAGCCGACAGCTAAGGCAGCGTGGTCCAATGCGTGAGCTGGGGAAGAGAAAAATAGATTACTTTTTCATTAGCCATGCGTGCGTTCATTTCTACGGAGGAGAGAAATTAATATTACTTGTCAATATCAGGTGTTGAATTCAAGTGATTTGGCCCTGTTCGTTTTTTTCCTCGTTCAATTGCTATAACCTGTATATATAAATCAATATTCTAACATGGTTCCGAGGCTTTCAGGACAAACTTCTAAATTTGGTGTTATTTTCTTTGTTTCCAAGTCTCTTTTGGGAATTGAGAGATAAAAAAAAACTTAAAAAATTTGCAATTTTGACCCGTAAGCCTCGGAGCCATGTTAGAATATTGATATATCAAACGCGGCCTATTAACGAGGGAACGCGATTGATATATCATCCTCTATGATTCGCGCCTGAATGAAATCGTGTTAATTGATGTTTTCATCAAATCAAATATCCAGGGCATGATGATAAATACAACTGCTATGATTCTCTGCTGGTGTGTCTTATCGTCGAATTTTTTTGTGTACTTACTGCATTCTGGGTCGTAATAAATCCCTGATCCATAAAATTTAAATGATTTTGGTTGTGTGTTGATGAGTATACTGACAGGACCATAGAAAGCAATCGCTTGCTTCAGCTCGCTTGTGTTGCCTTTTGTGACGTTCATGTAAAAGTCAAGCTTTGCTCCTGTTGTGGTGTTTTTAAAATGGCAGAATCCCTCCTAAATGACAAAATTGAAATCACGATTAGTGTCTAGAAATTTACTTTTACCCAACAAATAGGCTTAAGCAGCGCCGTAGCTGGTAACAGGCAAACCGAGGCACTTGCCTCGGTAATTTGTTTTTATTGTTTATAGTCGTCATAAACACCCTAAATACCTAGGAAGAGAATTTAACCACGGACACTGTCTCGGTCAAAATTCTTTCATGGACATTGCCTCAGTCTTCACTCTTTTCTGGCTACGGCCCTGTTAAGGAGTTTAGCCACTAAGGCCTTAGCCGCTAAAAATTACCAATGCTTCTACTCCGGTTTGAGATCGAACTGATTAGGAATATACTCACCCTGCCAGTGCCCGGCCCAGGTGTCTCCAGACAAATTTACGAGAGTGTTGCAAATTGCAATCGTGGAAAATGGCACTGCCAGTGAGTCACCGTGGGATACCGTGTGTTTGTAAGGGTAAGCCTTGCTTGGTGTTATTGACAAATAATCACGGTAGAGTAAGTGATATTTAGGCTCACCTGAGCATTACTAAGATTCACCGGAGCGCTACATGAATTTAGGCTAACCGGAGTGCAATTTCTCCATTTCTTGTTCTAAAACTCCCCAAAAATTAGTGTTTTTTTTTTCTCACAGCACTCAGTTTATTATTATTATTATTATTATAGTTTAGCGCCAAATTTCATGCAATTCGTTCCCAAGCCCTTTCGTAAGTCCCAGACCGAACGTTTGATAAAAAACCTCGGTTTGGTTTTTCACTTTACCTGAGCTAGGTATCTCCCGTAACTGTGTTCAGTGGCCAGTCCGCCATGTTTAATGACCCACTGCATGGCGCGATGAGGATATCCTCCTTTGCAGCCCCGGTTACCAAACCCCCATGAGCAGTCAATAAGCTGCTGTTCAGACAAGTTCAAGAGAGTTCCAGTCTATATATAAATCATTTACGAACATTATCAACAAGTAATATATCATTAAAATATAGTATTTTTGAAAGAGCCTTTTAAAAAAAAACCTTTGAGGATAAGATTAAAACAAATCTTAGAAACGGGCTGAAAGTTACTAGAGGTTGTTAATTTTAAAAACGTTTGAAAAAACTTCTGATAAAATGTGAATCTTGAGTCTATACTTAACGAATAAAGAAGCCTAATCAGAGAGCGTGCAGGCTCCTATCTATATAATAAGCTCTTATAAACCGTTGATTTTTGACCAATCAGAGTGCGCGCAGGGTCCTATCTATATTATAAGCTCTGATAAATCACGAGTTTTTGACCAATCAGAGCGCACAGGGTCCTGTTTTTACTGTAAGTCCAAAAACCAAGGACATTACCGTGGAATCCCGATGTAACGAAGGGCTAAGGGACTGGAGAAATATGTTCGCTATAACGAATTTTCGTTGAATCAATGTTCTTTTCCATATATTTTGCCGTTGCTGGAGCGAAGAATATCAACGGATCGTTATACCGAAGATTTGTTTAGATACAGGTTCGTTAAATCAAGGTTCCACTGTATTGCGAACTTGAACGATGAGCTTAACTTATAGTTGCTTGATATATTGTAGAACATCTATATTTTTCACTCGGGATTAGTATGGCAAGTTATAACAAAACCACTCAAGAAAGTTTCAGGTAAATAAAAAATGAAGAGCGTCAAGCCAGCGTCAATCCGAAAACGAAACTTTCTTTCGAGCAAAGGAAGTGGGATATAAAATCCAACTGTTTCCTCTTCATCTTTTAAACTTTTACGTATTGAACACATTAAGTACGTGGTTAACGTTTGCTTCTATAGCATTCATCAACAAAAGAAATCTTGTATCTGCGCAAGCTTTTTTACCTCTATGTGGGCCAAAAAAATACCTTTTATCTTTGTATTAATTAGGGAGTATTTTACAAACCCTCATTTTCTCTTGTCAAACCTTAATAAAATATGCGCCTTCCATGGCCCCTGTGACGGAATAGGCGTAACACGAGCCACAGATTCCTTGACTTTTGACAGGATTCACAGCACCTGGTCAAAGGAGATTGATGAGAAAGTAGACAAAGTTTCGTTATCATTAAAAAGTTTCACATATCAGTTATGGTAATGTTGCGTTTCTACTTTTTTGATAGTAAATCCATTCTGGTACTGACGAAGGTCTTGTTGGTCATTTTCAGAAGAATACCGTCATGGCGTGACCGATACAGTGGTCAATCTACGCGAGGGGTCAGGAGGGTCCGCCCCCTTATTTTGGGTAAAAAAAATCACAGAAGGAAGAAAAGCCGACAGGACAGGCAAAACAAGAAAAGTCCCCCCCCCCCCCCCCCCCCCCCTTAGATCAAGGTCTGCATGCGTATCTTATAGTCAGACTCCTTTACCAAATCCTTCCACTACGGGTACCATGGTATCTCGAAATGTGTAGAGTGTAGATAAATTATTCGAATAAGCCATTGTTTTACTGCCAGTAAAACAAGGCTATGCTTTAATTGACAAATAAAGAAGCCTAAGCCCTGTATTACACTGTGATAAAACACGATGGTCATTTGAGAACACGAGTGAAATGTAGAAAACACGAGCTGCCATACTGTTGACCGTGAGCTGTGGTTAGCTATACTTAGCTCGCTGCTGTGCCCTGAAACGGACAGGAACGTTCGCATCGGAAAGCAAGGTTATGTATTTTATTTTACCGATTTTAAGATTGGATGTTTTATTCCTGACATTAATCAGTGTGTCAACAGTTGTTTTGACACTGGGAAAAGTTGACTTTTTTAAATAAATTAATCTAGAGAACATTTTGTTTGTTGGGTTTGTTAAATTCGAGATAAAGAAATGGTTCTCGGCTTACCAAGACCAAGTTTATGCGTGGTTTAGTCTCGCTTTACTGCCGACTGAGGCTGCTGGAAAATTATTTCTGTATCATTTTCTGAAAGAAACGGCTTTATCTTTCGTTTTCTGGCTTCTCGAACCTGTTCAATGCCTCGGCAAGACTTTTTTGTACCTTATCTTTTGCCCAGTCACGTAAAATATCATCCTAATTCTCAAAACTTTCCGCCATTTTAAAACGGCAGAAGGAAAACTTTGTAATGATGACGTAAATCGTGCATCTGTCCTCTAATAGATCATAGGCGGGAACCAATCAAAATGCGAGAATAACTTGGGTTATTATATAAACTCTGATAAAACATAGGTTTTTGACCAATCAGAGCGTGCGCAGGGTCCTAACTTTATTTTAAATTTAAATAAATGTACATCTCACCAGATTGTGCCCAGTCAACATCATCGGGTAGGGACTTGATGTTAGTCCCGTGGGGTATTTCGAATCTCTTCCCACCATTTAATGCATCAGGCTCGTTATCTGTTAACAATCCCCTTTTCTGTTCCATCTCTTCCTCCGTCATGTCTGCCATGTGATTTGTTTTCAATCTGTAGCCTAGATGCTGGCGGTTTCTTGACTTTATGTATCTGTTAAGTTAGCAGAGATCATCAAATATTTTCTCTCACGCTTGATTCGTCTAGTCGCGCCAATTGACTGAGTATGCCCCTTTAAAACTGGGAAATATCTGAGTGAAAACTTCCCACAGTTTTCCCTAAGCTACGCTCTCTCTTGCTATTTTTAGCCGTCAGTTAAAATCCTTGAATAAGTTTCGCCAGTTTTCTGTTTTTGCCGTTTATTATCTAACTGTTACACTTTAAATGTTCACGTCATACATTATCGTCAGTTTAACAAATTGACGTCAATATTTCACGCGTCTGTCCTGTTACTGACAGTGAATTTCATAATATTCTCAAAGTAGCTGTGGATCTGAAGACAACTTTGACAATGCTAGGACGAAATTCATTGTCAATAATAGGACAGACGCATGAAAAACTGAAGTGGATTTGTTTTCTTCGATAACAATTTGTCAAATTATCCGCTTTCGCTCATTGCCGCATCACATAAATTATAGATTCATCTGTCTGTCCACCTATTGGCAATGAAAATTAGCCAATGAGCGCGCGAGAATTTCTGCCGCTAAAAACCGTGTTAAGGCTGAATCACGCGTCTCTGTTTGGCTGTGTTGTTCCAATTCAGTCCTTACGCTCCTACTCTCCCCCCAAAGACATCTTGAAATATTGCTGACGCAGTACTTTTGGCCATTATATCTTTGTCGTTCTTCTCGAGCTCAGTGCAGATAATCTGATAATATTCTTCCCCGAAAATATTTTGTTGTAAAATACTTAATGATTGCACAAATTCAAATATGGCAAACAAATGACGGCATTTATGGTAACCATGGCAACTCTAACCTTAAGTTGTGTCTGTAGATGTCCTTTCGTGTCTCGTGTTCTCTTTTTGAGATATAAGTCTTTTTGTATCTCGTCTTGAACGACTGAAACAAAGTATTTACAACGTCTTCATAGTGACGCATAGCAGCTTGGTAATTTGAGCCCAGGTCACTATTTCGGATCCCACTTGTACTCTTTGGGACTGGCGACGGCCGAGCCTCATGCTCTTTCTCGAGAGACCGCTGGGCACTCGTTGGAGATTGTAAAGGATCAACAATGCCAGCATTAACCACTGGCATTTTGTTTAAGGACTGCAGTAGATATTGCAGAGGATCGGTCTCAGTGTGGGGCGCAGTGGTCGTGACGTAATTTGACGAGTGCGATAGAGTATATGGAGACCCGGATGTACTGTGTGGCATAAATTCTACCATTGGATTGATTTCCCCAAGAGACTTCTCCAGTTTCTCGTGCGAAAAATCGAAACATTGGAGATCTGAAAAATAAAAGGAATGTTACATACAATTAACGTCCAAGAGACTGCGAAACTCGTCAAGCGAGTTTGGGTAATTTAATTGAGAAAAGGAATACAGCGAGGAAGACAATGGAAAAAAATATATTGTCGAACTGATGCATGAAAACGCATGAATATGTGCGGGTTTAGAAGTGTTTGTGTTTACAAGGCAGTGCATAGATACTCGAAACGCTATTCTCAGAATACTTATCTTATCTCAAACTTGTCCTAATCTTTGGCATCTGGACGTTTCCGGGTGATAGACATATTACTTACGCATGCTTACAAAGCACACAACTTGTGCGTTACAATAGCTTTTTCACAATTAACAATTCTCAGTACAATGCATTACATTGTACTCCAACATGGATGCGAGGCAATTTCGGGAAGCTCTGTAGTATCTGGTCGAAATTAGTTTGCTTCCTTGTTGGATTATATTGTAATATAATTGATAAAAGCTAAACAATAACTATTCGAGCTCCCCGGCCGAGGCTGCGGGCGTATTTTCAGTAACCATTGCTCGAACCTAGAAAGCTCGTGCAATCAAACTGGAACCAGGAGTTTCTGTTTCCGGTTTTTTATTTTGTCTGAAGCTCATTGGACGTTCGGCCATTGCTCACCGAGAACGCGCAAGCTCTGAGACGAGACTAGGGACCTTTAGATCGGAAGACGAGGACGACCACAAGTACGAGTTTGTCTGTACTGAGCATGTGCATAAGGCTTGGAGGCCGACATTTTTCGAAGTGCGCGTGCTCAGAACGGAAAACTTGTACTTGTAGCCGTCCTCGTCCTCCGATCTAAAGGTCCCTATTGATGCATTACGTCATACCAGCTTAAAAAATACTAGTCTGATTCTTAGTTGGCTTGAGGTCCCTCGCTATCACTCACTCCTCAAAGAGCGAGCGATTTCGAAGCGCCTGAGAGTAAGGCTTGCAACACATACCTGTTGGAATATCAAATACTTTGTAACTGAATTTCCAAGCTTCAAATTCGTGATAGTCCAGGATGTAGTGATCATAGTAGGATGATAATAAGGTGTCATATCCCATCATTTCGTATCGCAGTGGTTTAGGCGGCCGGGTTTTAGTCGTGTATAATGTGTACGTATTGACTTTATCGTAAATTGTAAATGAATGTTCCCATTTGGCGCAATCTTCGCCGTTTAATTCGGCATCACCAGCGTACTGAAATATAAAAAAGTAATTACTTCATTGTAGAACATGTATACAGTTGCTTGTGGAACAAGTTGCAAAGTGACTGACAGCAATATGACGTCGGGAAAAATTTCAGCATTAATGCATATAGTGTGCTCAATCTATTCATCTTCCGAACGTTTTTCAGACAAACAGGGCCAGGATAAATAACAAAATCAATTAATGAATTGTAATTTGGTTTGCGTACATTTTCCGTTCCTATGAACGGAACGGCTTCCACGTTTGATGCGTGGCCTGGCATAGCTCACACTGACTGATACCTTTCTGCTTTGAGGGCCTTATTTTATTGGATGTATCATTGAATGATTAATTGGTGTGTTCTTCTTAGCTCGAAATGTTTCCCTTAGTTGCTTTCCTATAACTTTGGGCTAAAATTAATTGTCCATTAAAATCAATGGATAAAGTGGAAAGGTTCAAGAGAAGTTAAGGTTAAAAATCTTTTACGTTCCCTACCTTAAAATATGATGGTGCTGGTATAATGCTTTGAGCTTTGATTGGAAATTTTTTTGTTCCTCTTCTGTGCATGCATCCTGTGAAAGTTTTCTGTTTCGCCTCAGAGTATTCAGGAACAATTTTGCAGGCAAACCCGTACCTGCCAAGATCCTCACGCTGAAATGTCCTGTCCATCCCTGACACAAACAATAAATACTTATTGGATGAAGTTTTTGTGATATCCAGAATAATCAAGGTCTCGGTATAAGCCGAAGCCGAAGGCTGAGGTTGACAACCCTTACCAAGACCTTGATTATTCAGCTGGATATCACGAAAACCGAATCATAATTGCTTTATTATAAATTGAAGGAAAAAAGCTGGAAGTCATGTCTTTGCTTCCTCGCTGACGGGAAGCAACACAAAGGGCACGAACTTGACATGATTAACCGTGACCCTGAGTGACCTTGACAGGATGATTGTATAACCTACAGTTATGACGTCAAGGGCGTTGATTTCGAAAATTCACTGTACGCTTTCGGCCAATCAGAAAAGAGTTAGAGAGTTCAGTGTATAGTAATTGGCCATATTCAAGTCCTCGGTATAGGACTGGAACTAGCCTGCTACTGGGGCTAATAAGAGAAGTGTTTTCAAATACAAATGACATCAGGAACCCATCACTGGGAGCCTGCAACTACCCCATATTCCAGTCATGGCGTTTTCACAGACCGATCTATCCGATCAGGAACCTCAGTGACCAATTGCAATCACAAGCACGGATTGATGTTGACATGTCGACACGATGTTCACGTGAGGCCGCATTGTTTTATCCTTACCGAAACGTGCTCATGTAGACTGGAACTGGCCTATGTCGCGGGAAAAATGTCTAAAAATAGACTGGTCTTTAAAAAAGTCGTTGCATTGGCTTATTATGGGAGTTGCGCGCTCCTAATAATGGGCTCCTGATTTATCACTTTTTAATATTTCCCAGCATTAGCCTCAGTTGCAAGCTAGTTCCAATCCCATACCGGAAATACGGTCTATTCCAACCGTTCCCAGGGCCTGGTTGGGTCTATTAAAACACGAGATATACATAGAGGAGGGAAAAGAGCGGAGCGGCTTTTCTATACCGGGCCACTTATAAACGTATCAACCAAAGCTTCTAAGAACGAACTATACAGAAACAAAATGACCCATTCAAATTCAATGAGATGCAAATGAGTGGCTCTGTATTCTACAATGTAACCTTTCAAGGCATGGAGGGAGAAAATCCGCAGTACCCATGGAAGCAAGGAGAAAGCTAATAACAAATTCCACCCACTTGAGCCTTCCCGGGTCTGAATGTCACACGTGCCACAAAGGTGTGTGAAGGGGCTGGGGAGGGAAAGGGGTTACACAGACGTTCCGACCCTTCCTGCTATCTTTGTGCCCTGAGTCCATTGCAGCCAAAATCAATTTCTCCGACGCTTGTAAAATATTACACAGTTAATCTCACCGTTATAGTAATCAACCCTGCTCATCTTTTTCGTTTTGGAGTACCAAGCCTCGAAAGGCTCCACAATGTCTCCATAAGGAAGCGATAGAACGCCTTTGGTGTGGTAATCATCCGGGAACTGTAGAACCTCCTCTACTGTGAACACGTGACGCTTCATGCGCTTCCCAAGAGGAATATCGTCGTTTTCATGATCTTGATGCAAGTCGTAATAAACGATTACTGTTCAAAAAATATGAATAATAAAAATAATAATAATAATAATAATTTTAGGCTTTTGTTCACACGCTCACCACGATTCTTGAACACTCCCATGCAATTTTAACCCAGGCTACCCCAGTTTGTAGCTGCAGCATGGTACCAGAAAGGGTTTGTTGTAAGCAAATTCCACACAATTTGTTTTGTTTTAAAATTATAAAAGGAAAAACTTGCAGTCATTTTTCCCCGAAGAATTCGCCACGGAATTAAATGCGGACTTGAAGGTGATATGTATTTGATGTTATTTTTTAGATCAAATTACTTAATATCATGCGATTAACAAGTCATAACTCTGAGCCATTTTTTTGACAATTTGAAAATGGCGGACAAACACTGCAAACTGGTTAAGGATATAAAAAGAGTATATAGGTTTGCGAGTTCGACACGAGACATTTGCGATGTAATGACATATTCTCATGAGAACTATCATTTACTTTTCAAACAAGTAGAGTCTATTTTATTTTATAGGGTGAAAATATACACCTAAAATACGCACCAAAACAAATGAAAGACAAGTACAGATTATCATTTTAAAAAGTGAGCAAGGGATCGAAATTTCGTAAGATTTCTCTGTTCGTCAATCGCACATTACAGACAATCAGCTGAATCAACTTTACTACCTTAAAATGTCAACACTAGCTGGGAACAATAAATGTCAGCCATTTAAGCGAATTGCGTCGAATTTGAGGTAACAATTTGCACTTACCAGCTACGACAATCAAGCTAAGCAGGAGCGCACGTCTGCGTAAGTTCCGAGTCTTATTTACAGTTGACTTAAACCACGACGGCAACTTCAACATAAATGTCAACCAAATATCGACTCAATAACCGCAGTCCTTGCATCGGGAAACCAATCCTTGACTGCAAATTCGCCCAAGAATGTATATCGGATTAGCTTTTTGTATAATTTTCCTCAACAAGATGTTTAAGTTAAATCCCATGAGCAGCCGAAATCATCTTCATGGAAATCCGGGTGGCTTGGGTGTGGCTTTTGTAAGATCATTCGTGTGGAAGTAATTTTGGTGCAGTGATCGTGATTTTCGCGCCATAGTCACAAACTCTTTGAGCGACTGACGAAATTTTTTGTCTTGTTTCGCTCAAGTGTCAAATGGTCTTCTCAAAGTGCAACCCGCTGGTTTCGGAGAACCGTCAAATGACCCTCAAACTGAATATTGAGCAATTAATGGAACTATTGTATGTAATTCTTGTGTTTTATTTTCCCTATTTCTGCCAGATGGGAATATTTCTTGTCTTTCGACTGTCGATCATTAGGAATCACAATTTACCACCTGTCTGAGGACAGGTGCCGAGCTTGACACAAATTCCTATCAAAATCTGATTTTCTCTTCACAATATCTATACAAAGCCAAGGGAACAGGTGATTAATGAGATTTAAAGAAAATATCTGCGCTAGGAGCTAATTGATATTGTCTTGATTCCTCACTTAACTTTCAAGAGAAACAAACAGATATGCAGCCTCACTCGCAGGACTTTTTCAGTTTCTAAGTGAAATCCTGGGAACGAGGCTGATAGATACTGGTATGCCCCCCGCCGGAAATGGCAAGAAGGTTTATTTTATCATGAACATTTTTTTTCGTTTATTCTCTGCGTAAGCCAAGTAGACCCCGTCAGTTATGGTTAACTTGCTGAACTGAACTGATATGGTCGGACTATCGCTGAATTTGAGACACAGCGATGGCTTAAACGTATACAGGAAAGGAGTAGGGGGAGGGTGCGGGGGGCTCCGGATGCAAGCTCTTTTGGATTCTCGCCAGGGATATTTTGGATCGGCCTTGCTTCTCCAAAAGCAGTGGCGCAACATGGCTTTAACGGGACCATACCTAAATTATAAATAATTCCTCTCGGTCTATGAGAGTTTTATAACATCAGTTGGCGGTTTTTTTTTGAAAAAAAGAAAGGAAGAAATTGATCCAACAGTACCTACAACTTTAGCATCCGAAAAAGGAAATTCTCATAATTTAAACGGCCTATGTTTCCTAGAATGCTCATAATTATCATATAAATGTTCTTATTTGGCTAAATTTCATCTTTTTACAACAACCGATTAGATGAATAACGAGTTATATAGCAAGAAAAATGGGTAAGGAAGTCGTTAAAACAGAAGAAAAATTCAATCAATGGCCGCATCATAATTCGTGCGCGCTCATACCACTTGTTTCATTTAAGTTCAATTATGACGTAATAGTCTACTTAGCTGGACCACAAATCCGTTTCACGAGCGTTCGCATTCTTGTCCGCCGGCGAGTCTTTAATAATCTAGAGAACGTGTTCGGAAACAACAAAGAAAGTATATTTTCAAAACAAACGTCCTTGCCGTAAAGTTAAATTACGACGAATTGAAAGAGGTAAGAAAGCGAAAAAAAACTATTAGACTAGTACGTAAGGTTAAAAAAATTCTGTTTCTGGGAGCGAAGGTTGTGAAATTTCCAAAGACTAACTCTCTACTTATTAACACGCAGCAAACAAAGCAGGCGCTAAACACGCGCCTTTAGCAGTTCTTTCTACCGATCCTTCAACACATAGCCGGTTCCAAGTTTTCAACAGCATGGTTTATATTGATCTTTTAATATCTACAAACTTTTCCAGCGATTTCAGCTGATTTTGCGTCTCAGTATCTCTTTTTAAACTTTTCTCATTTTCATTTAAGTTTATATAGTATAATTAGTCTACTTCAGACGGATAGAATTCAGTTAGGCAAACTCAGCTGCGTCGATCGTGGAACTTATCATGAACTTAAATTGCACATTTTAGTCCCTCTCGTATGAAGTTTGACGTTTAACCCGGGTCTTAGTTATTAAATCGTCTGGCTAATCCTAATTTCGCCTCTGGAGGCGAAATCTTGGCTTTCTTTAAGAAGAGTTATTCCAGCATGTATTGATATAATTTGAACCAATCTTACCAGATGACTTGCCAGTGAGCGGTACAACATCCGAGGTCAGAAATTAAGCCACCTGAAGGAGAAAGGGCTATTCTCATTCAAAAGTACTCGTCAGCAGTCAACAGAAGAGACAGTAGAACCAATCAGAAATAAGCAGCAGGCCAAATTTGCCTCTGATTTAACAGTTCCCGTTTGTGATGACCAAAAATGCCAATTAACGATTCAACAAGATCTCGAACACACAACATCAGTGTCAACTTCCTTGCCCCGAGAACAGCGAGCAGTTCCATCCATAGAAATGTGTGATAAAAGACCTTCGATGGCTGATAGCGTCAAGAATCTTAAGATCATTTCAAAAGAATACCAGTATTCCGCTGAGTGTACAACTCCTTCTTCGCCACATGATAAAACCGTATACGATAGCCACAAGGCCAGTAAAGATCGCGAAGGAAAACTCGAGGCTTCGCAAGATGAGTTATACCTTAATTGGGATGCTCCAAGCCATTTTGAATTGATGAATAAAGGTGAGTGCTAGCGGGTTGTTTAAACGCGTTGAATCGACGAGGATTGTAGGCGTTATACACTTTAAACGAAGACTTAAAAAGCTTTCGAAAATGAAGGTATTAGGTCTTAAGCTGGCTCAAAGCAGTTTCCAGGACATATATACCAAGACTTAGATTTTGATGCACCATTATAACCACTCTTAAATTTTCGTCGCGTCTTTTTCTGGGTTTCGCCGAACCGTTTTTGAATAATAAGCACATTAAGTAAAAATCGAGGGTGCCTTAAGTAGTTTATACTATTTCTATGGTAACTTACTGTATCACGAAGTGTTCATCTATAACTGGGCAGTCATTTTGATAGCATGATTGTAGCATCATTCAAGTGATAAGGAGTGTTTTTCTTATTAATGGCCCATAAAATATTTGAGTCTTGGAAAGTGCGGGACACCATATTGAGCCAGCTTAAGTCTTTTTTGGTCTCACAAATGGCTGAATTGCTAATATTGAGGAGTAAGCAAATTAATGCACCAATGAAGGAAGGAACTAACGAACAAACGGGCGGACGAACGAACGAAAATTAATGCAGAAAGTGGACCAGTGCGATTCATATCAGAGCGATCTATCTGATGCGTCTTTCCGTCAATTATGTTCTGTAGCATCATTTAATATTTCCAAGAGAAAATGGGGATATTTCCGTCGGTAATTCCGAAGAACGAGTGTGTAAGTAAGAAAAAAGCATATAAATAATAGCGCTTTATGTTTGAAAATGTATTTTTAAGGCTTCATGATCGATTGTAAATCGATACCCTAATTCAGAGGAAAACATGTTAGAGCGATTTCCTTTTGAGTGTCTAAACTCAATCCATCGTAAGAAAAAAGATGGCGGCTGTACATTTTACCACAATACCTTGCAAATCAAAGAAAGTCCACTGAGCATATAGAAAGATATGGTTTAACAGCAGTCGTTCCTATACTAACAGCAATGCTCTTGTCGGAATGACTTACAGTTTTTCTTTGTGTTTTTATACGCGCTCTTTTAGAGTTTTCGTGCGCAAAGCATTATAGGTAAATGTACCAATCGCCATCTTGTTCCTTACGGTGGCGCCACTTTTTCATCCATTCAGAAGTTAAACCAAAACGACAAGCTTGCATTGGTTTTCCCACGCTTCGCATCAGCTAAGTGTAATCCCTTTGAGCTGTGATTGGTTCCCTACATTCTCTGTGTCCTTTGTGATTGGCTAGTGGGACTACTTTGGTTTTGGCACAACACTCAATAGACCAATTTCAGTGGTGGATCTAGAGGAGGGGCCCGGGGGGCCTGAGTTCCCTCTTATTTTGGGTAAAAAAAAGAAAAAAAATGACAGAAGGGAGAAAAGCCAGCAGGGCAAGTAAATCAAAACCGGGCCCTACCCTTAGCTCAAGGTCTGGATCCGCCACTGAATTTTGATATATTAAACTTCGGCCTAAAACAGTAGAACTCACTCAGCACGCGGCTCCGTGGAAGAAATCCCACAAACACTGTTCTGAGGTCGATTATTTGAGGTCGAATTTTTATATATCGAAATTGGTCTATTGAAAACAATTCTATCTACACTCTCAGACTGACTCGTTTGACCTTTAATTGACTTTTTCTGAAGTACAGACAGGTTGGCCAGCTATTGGAGTGAAGTCATTTGTACCGGAAAATAAGAGTAAGTCTCCTGTATCTGTTGAAGGTGTTAAAATTTTGGCTCGGACAAGATTATTGAGAAACTGATGAAATTAACATTTACACCCTACTTCAGAACAAGCAATCTTTAAAGTCACAATCAGCAAATCAATTATTTCATTTGGCATTCAGTGACCACAATGCAAGGAAACATATAATACTACTTATGTGAAAATTGAACTGATCAACATGACTCGAGAGTGGGACATGTACAAAGAAAAAATCTGAATCTCCGACAGGAATCGAACCCATGACCTCCCGCACAGCGGGCATGCGCTCTATCCACTGAGATACGGGAACTAATGGAGAGCTAGGTCATGGAAAGCAAACTCAGTGCTGGATAGATCGCCCGCCCGGTGTTCGGGAGGTCATAAGTTCGAACTGCGCCCTCAGCGCACTTGAATGGATCATTATTTTCTTCACCACAAAGTTAAACCTTTCGGCTTTTCTTTCCTCAATTAAAACTTTTGTTACAGCTGTGATTAATTGGTAACAAGACTTCGTGTCGTCCAATTTGGTCTGTAATCATAATCATGATTAAACAAATGTGACTCCCGATTCGCGGTTGTACGATTCTGTTGACTATTCATATGTAATATACATCAAGCACGAAAGACCGTGTTTGAGCATTTTTCCAAACACCGAGAAGAAAGCTTAGTATTCTTGACGAACTTTAAGCTGTTTGAAAATGTAATCAAAAACTGTCTTGAGTGTTTGATATATCTTCTCAATCAGAACTGAAACTAAGGAAAAAACGGAGAGACAAACGAATCGTGAAAAATCTATGCTAATTGAGATCAGCAATCTAAACACTGTCACGGTCATGATTTCCTTTGTTTTTGAATTGTTAATGAATTTATATATCTTATTAACCAAGGGCGAGGGCCGTACTGGGAGAATATCGGCCCGAGGTCTTGACAGTACGGACCGAGCGCAGCGAGGTCCGTACAAAAAAGACCAAGGGCCGATATTCTCCCAGTACGGTCCCGAGCAAGCTTGGTTAATAAGAGATTTATTACACGACTGAAATTGTTTAGAGGAAAAGCCTAAATGATACACTGCAAATACATCATAAACTTCAAGCGCGCAATTTTTATGTAGAGCAAACTGAACGTTTCAGCTCACGTCTGACGTTTTCAAAAAGAAGAAAAACAAAGTTGGAACAAAGCAAAAATAACATTTTATGTGGAGTAAATACTTTTAGAAAAAAGCAAAACTACGAGAAAATCTTCGCGCGGGATCATTCGGGACAGTGCCCGGTCCAATACTTAGAGAATATTGGACTGGCAACGGAGCAATCTGATTGGCTGATTTTAGTTATCGGCCCTCTGAACTAACTTAGTCGTGTAATAAGAGAATATTACTGACCGAACTGGACTCCACACCTACTTATTACCATTACAAATTCTATGCTCACGCGCGTATTGTTCAAGTTGCTTTTCATTTCGACAGTTACGCGACATCAGTCAACCTTGTCTTTGTTTACTATGGTCAAGCAAGCACACCTGCTATCTGAAGAACAACTTACTCAAATAAAAAAGTCGGAAGACAACGAACACTTTGACCAGTGTTACAGACCAACCTTAAAGAGATGTGGCCCTTCAGGCGAAGCATTTGGCTCACGTACCAAGAAGTTCTCTAAAACGGTTCAAAATGTCGAAATCGAAAATTCCAGTGAAAATGGCGAGTTTTTTTCCCAAGGGGAAACCAGTGACGATTGCAAAGACGCTTCTCGCATTTACGCTGACCAGGAAGTACCTGTTAAGGACGAGGAAGTAACCAACCACTCCACGGGGCAGGCAATGGAAGTTGTAGACGAACAATTGTCTGTCAACCCTGTTTCAAAAGTGAGCTCGTTCGGTGATAGACCATCCTTTAATTCCAAAAGTAACAACTTGAACTGGCAAAGTTCGACAGGAGATCACCCTCACATTGAAAATGCACATTTCTACGAAGAGCCGGAAAAAGGACCGTGTACTAAATCGTTTGGCTTAAAATTTTCCCCAAGGCACCATGGACGTTTGTCGAGTGTAAATTCCCCGGAGAAAGAAGGTTCGTCTGCATATGGAGCAGCTGAAGCTTCTTCTGAACAGGGAGGTGGCGAACTGACACTCCTGACTGGCCAGCCTGGGAAAAACTCAGAACTCTTAGAGAAACCGCAGATTATGATAATCACAAAAGAGGAAGATCCAAGTCATGACAAAGTCCGAGTAGTTCTCAGTCAGTCACTTATTACCAATAACATCGCATGCAAGTATCCTCCATTACCTGAAAAAGATCCAAATAACACTGGCTTGTGCCTGTCTCTGCACGTGATATGCGAAAGAGCTCTTATAACTGACGTAAGTGTTCGTTTATTTATTTGTTTATTTATTCGTTCGTTCGTTAACTCAGCAAATATGATTACAATTTACCTTATTTCGAAGTCGAACAGTAATACGCTTTAGAGATAAGGGATATTGTATCCACTTACCACTCGTGTCTGTATGCCAAGAGAAACATTACTTCAGAACTCTAACAGAATACTGCCGCCCTAAAAATATCTCAGGTATGCGATCTTTACAAAGCCTTCCTGAAACTCAGTTTTCTCTCGAAGGAAGCCGCATGAGCGTCTTAAGTGGCTGGGCATACAGCAAAAGTTCGTATAGGGGCTATGATTGCAGTTGACAACGTTTAAAACGGTCGTAGTAATAGACTAGCTGCGAAAAGTAGATCTTGCCAGGTTCCACTTTTCAATGACACGTAAATTCAAGAGACCCGTTGATTGAATGAATGTATGGTCAGGAATTATAGAGAGGCTTCAAAATATGTCTTACTTAATAACTCCCAAGCAGAGAGACAATAAGAGGAATGGTTTCTTAACATACTAAATCTCGTTTACAGATCGTGCCTAGCTGCAATGAACAGTTGAAACGTGACATGGCAACACCCACGTTCCTGTGGAAAAGTGAACTTTCTTATCACGGCCAGCCGGCACCGGCTTTAGGAGCTACTAATGATGAAGCATCAAATGAACCAAGTAAGACCGTTTTTTGTAGCACAATCCATCGTGACGAAACAAAGTCCTAGATTTTCTCACTTTGTGGTGACTTCTAAAAATGACTACTTTCATCACCCCAGGAAGTGCAGGGCTCGCCACCGACATACCCCGTCTCTCGATAGCAAAATTATAAGATCGTGATGCGTTCCTGTATAGAGAGTACAGGCGAATTGTCAGGACAACTTGACGAAACACTGTAAGGCTACTAGTAAACCAAGGTGCTACACTACAGAATTAAATGTCCCTTGTAAACCGTCGATTGACTGCAATAGCCTTTCTCAGCTTTCTAACTGAATTGCGGTCAGCTTTTCGTCAACTGTTTTTGTTGTCCAATCTAAGGGAATAAAGTCGATGAAGATGGCGAAAATACGGACCCTGACATCGAGGAAGGACCATTACACCTGATCAGGCCTTTACCAAAGACCACATGCAATCGACCACGGCTTGGACTTTCAAGAAAGCTCAGTAACAAACGATCACATCCTTATTTCAAGAAACACTCCAATGAAAAACCAAACTGATGCCCACATTGCCCTGGTCAACAGAATAGGTGAACAGTAATTGCTCATAGCATGGACAGCTTTGTCGTTTCCTTTTGGAGCGCCTTTGTTTTAACTAGATATATTCTAGTCAAAAGTCGCAGGAGGCTTTTGCTTGTGATGAATTTAGTCGCTCTTCAATTAATACGTTGGATTAAAGGACATAGGAGCAACAATGTAAAAGGATGTGTTTCGATTCAGAAATAATAAATATATTCTTAACAGGGAAAGTTTGACGCTTTTTCAATTTTGTGATGCAAGTAATAGATTCATGTCATATATAACATCTTCTCTTCTGCCAGCAGGGTTATTACCAGTAGTCTCATGCGGGGTTGAGCCTTTTACCATGTTTCAACCAACACACAGTGTCATACAAAAATAGCTTTATTACATTTTTTGTTCAAAGATTCCTTGCGTTATTAGTTTCTGAACTCTAAACTGATAAAGTGAGTGCTTACAATGTTCGCATAGTTGCGACAATGTTTTCAAAATCAGCCGAAAACAACCGAAAGAAATAGCGCCCGCATTTCAAATTTTGCTTCTAGTTCATTTCTCTTAATGGTAGACTAGAAAAAAAGAGAATGTGTCATTCTCTTTTTTTCTAGTTTTCCATTATATCATTAAGTCGTTATGTTGCTTGTGTGAACTAGCTAGGCTAAGTAGACCAAAGGAGAAGGTATAACGGCTTTGAAATACCGAGACTTCAGCTACCTTCCTCCCGTCTTGGTGTTATCTGTAAGAAAACATTTTCGTTTTGTAGGAACTCAAAGAAGTCGAACACATGATGGATATTGCAGGGACGTTGAGGGGGTGAGATGAAGATTAAGAGGGATTACTAGGTGATGAAAACTTGGGTGAACAAGATACGGGAGGCAGTAACGGAGGAAGGTAGCATAGAAGAAATGTGGCAGTCGACGGGAACCTGAGAGAACAAGAGGAAGGAGCGAGAGGAAGAGGGCAGCTCCCCTGTATTTACCATTCCCCCTCCCATAACTTAAATGATCGACAAAAAAGATGTAAATTTTTAAATGTCGCTCAAGGTTCTGATTGGTTAATTCTGAACTACAACTTTGAATGTGATTGGATGATTTAAGGTCATTGCCCAGTATTACACTGCGCATCCCTACTGCGCATAATTGTACGCGTGTTTAGCGCGGGCCCATTAGAAAATGGCGGTTTTTCTTTACGGCTGGACCTCGCCAAAGAGGTAAATCGTCATTTTCTCGAAAACGACTACGCTCATCTATCTTTTTTTTCTGTTGTTTTCAATTGAGTAGTAAATTTCTCTATGTAAAATAAATATAGGCCAATTCTCAGTGTTGAGCATAAAACAATCGTTGGATACGTGAATTTAGCAAGCAATCGTGACTATAATCATAGTGCTGTTATAAGGGTTTATATGGAATAAACAAGGTGCTGTTGCTCCAAAACGTCATGGGGACACCATTTTCATTTCAAAATATAAGTTTCTATAATATAAACACAAACTTGGCAAAGTTTGAGAAAAATCTCAGTGTAGGTTCTATTTCAGTGGAATGACCTTAAACAACAATTTTAAATGTGATTAACTTATTGAACTCTCCAATAAAAAAAAGACTGTCTGTAACAACTTGGCAAGTGAATTCGTGGAAAATAGGAGTTTTTTTTTAACTAATCACAATCGGGGCAATTGTAATTTCAATGATTAAAATCAAAATTGATTTCAATCCTCGTCTCATTTTTAATAAATAATTATCCAGTTTTCATATGTAAAACTGTCTGTCACTCATTGTTAATGGTACAAGATATTCAGGTATCTTAGAAGCTGTCTCTGTAGGATTCTCACAACCATTTTGGGTCACAAAACATATTTTTCCTAAGCTTTGCCGGGATGTAATTTGTTCTCAGTGTGGTTATTTTCAAATTGTGTTTTGATGATATAGAAAAGAGTGATGCGTTTTTGTTTTCCGAGTTTGCATTTTCTCTCATCACTTGAACACGATCTCAATCTCAAATCTATTAACTGAAATTTCAATGGTCAGATGGCAACTTAGTGGCGTGGAAAATTACTCCTTAATGCGTTCAGATGATTGCCTTCTTCAACTGCATTTGGTGGGCAATTCCTATTTTTAGGAAACGCTTCTTCAATCATTGCGAGCATGAAGAATTCTCGAAATGAAACTGGATGATTTTATGGAAACCGGAAGGACCAAGAGAATGTAAGTAAGTAAAGTAAAGTAAGGAAAAACTTTATTAATGTGTCAATGTATTTAGTTTTCGCAACTTATTGGGGACACAAAAATTAGAATTATTTGCAAATAAGAAACAATAATAATGATGTATGTACAATTAAAATATGTAGCATGTATAAATTGTATAATAAAACAGTAGGTATATATAAAAGATAGTCTCTAAGAGTAGCAACGGTTACAGCAGCTACTGCTGTTGTTTAAGAGTGACGTTAGGTCTTTTTTCCTAATGTTCTTTTTGAAATTAAAGGTTCAATATTCGAAGAGCCTTTCAATTTATTATCTAGTTTTGACCATATATGAGGTCCTTGCAATTGATATATAAGAGAATGCTTTACGTAGTGGAATGTCCAATATCATGCTAAATTCCCTTCTATCTATCTCACATGGTCTATCTTTGTCTCAGTTTTGCATAAAATAAAGTCCAACTTTTTGATAAGACGGCCAATTCCAACTCCAAAATAGACCCTTAGGCTGTGTTGCTTCCACAGTTATGCAAATATTTGATGATGTTATTGTTTAGGGGCAGAAATTATCAGGTTGGCAGAAAATCAAAAGAATCAGGCTCAAGAAGGGTATTGCAGGGAGGAGGGGATGGGATGCAGATTAAGAGGGGTTCCCGCGAAGCGGAAACATGGGAGAATGGGGTACAGAAAGTGGAAATGGAATTTAAAGGCCCTAAGAGAACGACAGAAAAAAAAGAGGCTGAGAAAATAAGGGGAAAAGGGAGAAAAGGGTGAAAGAGGGGAGGCAGTTTTGAGGGGTGTGGATAAGAGAACCTTGAGCGCCATTGAAAAATTCACACCTCTTTTGTCAATATTTTAAGTTGTAGTTGAAATCAACCAATCACAAAATACCGCTCTAAAGGTCTTTCATACTAAAGAGTTGAATACTATTTCGGAAAACACTTGGATAATTTTTTATTTTATTTTTTTTCCTATAAAAAAGGATACAAAGAAATCAAAATTCTTAGCGTGCAAAAAATAGGAACAAGATGGCGAGAGAACCTAATTAAATCCAAGAGAAATAAAGCTATACATTTGTATACTTCTGTACCCTAGAAATGTATTGTAACCTGACAACGGCTGAATTAATCTGCCACCTGCCGCTCTATGCAAGAGCTTAATTGAGAAAAGATAACTCCTGCAAGAACTGATCAAAAAGAATCATTTTTACAGTTTTCAAAAGAAGACAAATAGCTTACTGTGATTAGCATAGAGATTTGGGAAAGTTATAAACACATGAAATGATGACCAGTTAAATCTGATACAGAAAATCCAGCATACGTTTCAATGCATAACTTCGACAAAATGTAATGGATGGGAAAGTTCTATGTTATAGCCCAACATAACTTAATCAGACCAACAAATCCTGAACATTGCAATTCAATTGGCCAAATCCTTCTCAACTGAAATTCCTTTTCTGAAAGGCAAAAATAACTCGTTTTGAGAAAACGAGCTTTAAACTTATGGCAACAGAAATTGCCGAAATAAAACTTCCTTATTTCAACATTCGAATTCCATGAAAACCAAACTTCGATTTTTTTCAGAATGTCCCACCTTAAGGTATATGGCGTAACGACAAACCATATTTATATGCTTAATAGAGTAGGCAATTCCTGATAATAGACGTTTCCAGTTTTCTTCCCTAAAAGATACAGGTATGAGAGTTGAAATGTTTTGTTATAGCGCCCAACTCAAATACATTCCCCGATTGGAGGGCCGCGTGTCACTTTTCGTGGGTCAAAACTCACTAACACCCCACGGCGAGCAAAACTCACTAACTTTCTAGGGAAACACGAACTTTCGCCTCGCACATGATCAGGTCGTGCACCCTGAAACAAATTTGTGTGCTAATCGGCCTGATGTCAAAAAGCCAATGAAGTAGTACAACGTTTCTCACAAGATACGGCATTTATCATCCAAAAAGCAGGGACTGATAAGAAAACATATCTGATTAACAGAAAGGAAAAATTGAATGTTTTTTGTCGTCAAGCTTTTAGTCTGGCGCCAATAATAGCAGGGCCGTAGCCAGAAAAGAGTGAAGACTGAGGCAATGTCCATGAAAGAATTTCGACTGAGGCAGTGTCCGTGGTTAAATTCTCGTCCTAGGTATTTAGGGTGTTTATGACGACTATAAACAATAAAAACGAAAAACAAATTACCGAGGCAAGTGCCTCGGTTTGCCTGCTACTAGCTACAGCGCTGAATAGATCACCCAAATTCGGCAACTCACTCTTCAATCGCTGTCATCAAGTAGGAAAGTATTTGTGTAAGTTGATTTGCAACAAAATATGCTGTTTCTGATCAAAACAACCCCAGAATTTTCGAGTTAAGCATTGGAAGAAGCCAAAACAACTTTGATACTGTCTCTATTTTTTGTCACCTGCAAAGAAAAAGACTATTATCGTAATCATTGTTTCAATAGGACAGTCCGGCTTTGACAGCTGCTGGTTTTACGAGCGCAGACACTCTACTGTATGCAAGGGCATCAAGCAAATCATTCTTTTTCGCAGTTTTTTTTCTACTTTTGAGTCGGGAGGCATAGCAAAACACTTAATGACTGGACCCAAGGGAAATGGTGAGTTTTGTTTCCCTTCGACCTCAATGTTCGCCTCGGGGAACATTGCGGGTCCCGGGGAAACAAACCTCACTGTTTCTTTTGGGTGCAGTCATTGAGCGCTTATTTAAAAATCACGGCCAAAAACAGCTATTGCATTGTCCTGCATAGCGTACGTACGACTATGCGAACACATCAAATTCTGCCCTGCATGCCCTCAAGGAGAACATCCCCGATTTCGATATCAACACTAAGGTATCTATAAAATCCTTATTATCTCGAGTCTGGAAAAACGTTGCTGATTTTCAAATGGCCTAATCAGAATCAGTGAACGCTGAAATAACATGTGAAAGGCTATCACGGAACCTCAGACCGAAAAAGTGACCTTTCGGTTTTTATTCCGCCTTCGGTTAAGGTTTTTTGCTGTGGAGGTTTCTAAAGAATGGTATATTGGGAGTTATCAGTGTCTTGTTTGTGTTATACTGAAGAGTTTCAGAGCCACTTACGAACATGTATCCCATCGCTTTCATCAGAGAACCACAAGTCTTTTCAAACAACGAAACCATCGAGGAACTTTGAACAGATCTCCATTTATCGATCACACCAGCATTTGTGTTCGATAAAAGCATTGTCTTTGATTTTGACCGACCCGGAGGTGGCACGCCCTTGATCCAGTTGTTAATGATCTCTGCCATGTCGAGACCAGTGAATTTATACACATCATTAACTGCTCTTGACACGTTGCTGATAGCATCTTCAAAACGAACGAGAATATAGCGGTTCTTAAACCAGTTTGACCATTTTGAATTGACGTAGTCTAAATTTTCTTCAATGAGAGAACATAGCATTTGAGCGTTTTGCTTCACAATTGATATTGCCCCAGTAGGCAGGGGCTCCTCAGAAAACATTTGCTTCATAGTGCTGTTCATGAAAAAGCCTCGGCTCAACAAGGAAGAGAGAACAGCACGAGGATCCCTGACCAGATGAACAATCAAACAATCAAACTTACTAGGATCTGAGCGGCAAACTCGCTCCACTTCACGAATTCCAATTTCCCTGGGAAGTCTTGATTGCATGATCTTAGTGGCTGATATTTTTCGGGCATTACAAACGTTTCTCAACGAGTCCTTAGTAAACGACATTGACCCTTCATACCACGTGTTATAGCGTCTTACCCATTTAGGGAAAGCTAGTTCTATTGTCCTTTGATTTTGAAAGCCACACTTGAATAGGTCTCCAAGAAGAGTCGAAGCGTCCTTCCTAAAGGCGTCGTTTCTTGACTTGTTTAGGACCTGCCACTCATGCTTGTAAACTCTTCTCCTTAGACCATGTAGTGGCTCGTAGATATAAAACACATCTGGGTGAAGATTAAACATATTTCCCACAACTGTCGATCCAGAACTCATAAACGTTAACAGAATCACATTCAATCTGGGTTCAGTGTTGTTAGTTTGCACTTTAGATGGCGTTGACATGAAGCTGCTTCTGTTCTCTCTCTGTAGCATCCTTTTCTCTATCTGTGGCATCCTTATCTTAATCCTGTCCTCTGTTTGATACGTGTATATTACAATAACGACGAAAAGGAAAACAAAAGCAACGAACACTGCATGGCCTTTTGAATTTATCATCTTTACTGTGAGAACAAACAACATTAAACTAATATTAGACAGAAGACAATGATCGCTGTATAAACCAAGTAAAACAAAACATTCAAGAAATGATTAACATTATCAACCTCATTAAAACTACAACGACGCTGGCAGAAGCGTAAGGTTACCATAGCAACATAGCAACCCTCCCTCGAAGGGTACTTGATTTATGTTTGCCGTTGAGGGCTGGAAATCCCGACCCCTTTTAGGACAAAAATACTCTGAAACCTTACCCTGTGTCGAATAGCACCCTTTATTTTAAAGCCTTGTTTAGGACAAGACTTCAAGACATTAAGTCCCAGCCATAAAGATCTTTCGGAAGCTAAGATATAGCCAACAGGAAGACAGGTTTGAAGAGACAAAAGAAGCAACCATATATATACAGAGAGAGGGACAAGTAAAATTGTATACCCTGTCAGCGCAGGACATCGAGGTAAAGAGAGACTGTATCCACTTAAGGTCTTAATGTAGGCCAAATGACGTAGTACTTCCAGGACGCAGACACAGTGAGGCTTACGAAAATTAGCGTCTTTGTTAGGAAACTTTCCTGGCATAAGGGCGCTTATAAACAGCACATTACTGCGTCTGTCTGCTTCCTATGTCTACTGAAATGTAATCTAATCGCTTTACAGGCAAAATAATTGGAAAATGGTAGCCTTGGAATAGCGATATGTAATGGTAAACAGACTAAATAAAGCCTCATTCGGTTTGTAATCATAAGTGAGATAAATAAAATCGGACGGTCACAGACCAATCGAATTGTACGACACGAAATCCTGTTGGTAATTAATGAAAACCATATAAAAGTCCAGGCAAAGAAATTTTAAAATGCGGAAAATCCGTTTCACACACAAAAAATGAGACATTTCTGAATGTTTTGGTAATATCAGTTAAGTGTCATTCATTCACAAGAAAAGAACAAATTTTGGTATTGAACAATTCATCCTATAGAATGCATCAACGAGTTATGACACACCCGGAGGAATTAGTTTTCCCACAAATTTGTCGCGCCATTTACACCACAGAAGTCATGGAGGTCGCAAGTGCGCGACATAAATGATATTTGAAACCAGACTTGTCAACTCTTAATATTTCAAGCGCGAAACTCCATCTCTCCCTTTGGTTGGACTTTTTTGCTGCTCCTGTGGTAGCTGAAGGGACTGTTGATGGCTTG
>CM042753.1:13309219-13321829 GCA_022496165.2 Catalaphyllia jardinei
TTGATTTTTGCTACAACTAAATCCATCACTGGCTGGGGGTGAATTGAATCACCTCTGCCTCTTTTATACCAAGTTTTCAAAGTTTTGATGTACATGCCAGACAAGAATTTTCATCTAATTCATCATTGAGATCTTCATCTGTTTTGCTCTCAAACAGTGATTATTTACAAATTTTCAACATGAGAGCTAGTGTGTGATTACAATAACCAACTTTTCCTGAAGCACGTGACATGTGCAATTGGCTTGCATTACTTGGGCAGATATAATGCAAAGGGCAACTTGTATAGTATGAAGAGTTTTGTGTTTTTTATAACTGTGATAACACTTACACTTAAAGTAAAAATAGTTTTTATCATCATTTGCTTCAACTTGTAGGAACAGAATGATTGTGTCCACACTTCCCATCCCTTTACCAGAATTTTATTTGTGCTTTTACATTTCCGCTTTGGTAAACAAAGGCAACTTTTCAAGAGTTTTCCCCCAGCCAGTAAATGGGTATTTAATTTCAGTAACTTTTTTACTGTGGGATAGGGACCCTGGAGGGAAGATATAGCATTCCCTGGCTTTTCGCTTCGTGCAGATCATGTTTGGATCAGGGTCGACTATAATTTTATCCTTGCCACTTGCAATGTACTCCTCGACTCTGGCACGAGATATGGCACATTTTAAGCTACTCTGAAATGTTTGGATTGTAATTCGTCAATATATCACAGCAACCTTTCGTAGGGCGGCGAGACTTAAGCGTCAAAAATATTAAATTTTGGTTCAAAGGATTTGCTTTCTAGTAGAAAAAATTAAAGGATTTAAAGTGCCCCTGTGACAAAAAATAAATTATTTTTTTCCTTTGGATTTCAAAACTATGTTAACTAAACACTAAGTGACCCAAGTTTTAATTCTTGATTTAAAAAAGGCACCTGTTTATTTTAACTGGAACTTTCCTATTTAATGATCCGCCATTACTAAATTTAAGTTCTTGAGAGAGAGGGATCGAGAAGAAAATGACGTCAAAGGCTCACTAGTTTAAGAATGCGATGCGTGTGTACGCTGCAGAATTAATATGCAGCACGGGAGTTTTGGGCTTTCACACTTTTAAACTCGCACTTTGCATACATAATAAGCTACGTTCACACGCAGAAATTTTAAGCTGGTGAGCCTTTGACGTCACTTTTGCCGGATCCAACCCTCTGAGGTCAAATCGGTCAGGTTTGAACGTGAGTAATGGCGGATCGTGAAATCCAAAACTTACACTTAAAGTAAACAACCTTTGGATAAAAATGAAAGGTCAGAATTTTGCCAGTCAAGTGTTAAGCAGACACACTTTCAGAATCTCAAGAAAAAAAGGAAGTGATTTTTTTTGTCACAGGGGCACTTAAATGTCTTCTTGTAAAACATCAAAAATTCGATACAAACATACCGCTCTATTAATCGTGCTTTTACGGTCATTCCTTTGCATGAATCACCCCTACATCGCAGCCAAAACAAAAGATCGGCTTTTTTTATCTCTGCTGGCTTTCTTCCGTGAAGACTAGCTCCAGCAATATCATTTTCCGCGAGTAAAACCGGCGCATGTTTTCCCCAGGTGTCGCCATTATTTAGTTGAGTTTCTATCATCACTCGCCTCGTTTCCATGTTCTCGTACCGAGTCTTACCCGAGCCATCCGCGTTAATAGAGTTCTAAAGTGATGACGTCACAAAAATAAAATTTTTGAAATTATGGGATATGATGACATATTCTTATAGAGCATGCTAAAAGACGTCCTCATCCCATAAATTAGCTCCGAATTGCAATTCCCGGTAGAGATATAAGGGATCAAAGTTTGATGGCATTCCATACAAACCCTTCAAAATTTGTTTCTGTTCCTTCAGTTTAGAACTGACTCAAAATTAGAGAGCTAAGTTTTGGCAAGGAACCTTTTTTAAGGATACTCCATTCGAAAATGGCGCCCAATCCCATAATTTCACAGATTTAATTTTTTGTGACGTCACACTTTAGAACTCTATTCGGTGTATATTTTTTGACAAACGGGATCCAAAAAAGGACGCTAAAACTTTTACTGCCGGCTCTTTAGTTTTTGATTTGAGAATCTGATGACGTCATGTGCACACACTCTATTCACAACTCCATCCTAGAGACTCGAGGTTTATTTGAACTTATTCAAGATCCGCCATTTTTAAGGACAGTCCAATTTTAACCTGGTGGGGCTGGGGTGGGGAAGGGCAGATGGGATTTCATAAAAAGGCCTTGTAATATATAATAACCCCTCCCTTCCCCCTAATCAGAAATATTTACCCTGGTTTCCCTCCTCCAAAGCTAAGTTTTCTCGGAAAAACATAAAAATGAAATTGATTAATATCAGATAAAATTCCCCTCTTAAGTGATAATCTATAACAGAAGTATCTATAACAAAATTCTTGATTATGATTGGCTCGCGCGCGCCAATTTGTCACGTAATCGGCGCGCGAACACGTGGCTGTCAAATTACAGGGATCCAATTTGTGAAAAGCGCTACAGACGTGTACGCATAAACGAATTTCGCAAACTGGGACATTTTTAATTCCCAAATTTGTTATAGATACCATTAACAATTAGTTATTGGACCTCGTGTCGTAGAATTTGGGAGAAATCGTAACGACCAAGTTGGTGATAATTTGGCTGCGCTTGGGAAGAGGCCGTTTATTTTCTTAAGATTCTTACATATAATAGAAATGAAAGTCGGATGTAACCAAATTTCCAGTTCCCAACAAAGATGAACGAATACCCGCAAGATGAAACCAAAAAGACTTGACAATGAAGGGCCGGTTGCTCCGGGACGAAGAAGGGTCAAATCGCGACTTCGGCGTAGCTGAAAAGAAGATTGTTTTCCTGAACGCTTGAAGCAAAGGACGCCTCTGCTAGCGTCTCACTTGTGTAAAATACGAGTGAAAATTTTTAAAAGCTCCGGATTACCGGAAAACCCACGTGTGGGAACTGCCATCAATCCAAACAATCAAGCAGCAGAAATTGAATTATCAAGGTAAAAAATTTTGTGTTTTAATTCTCGCATGAAATAGGTTCTTATTAGCACAAAGACGTAATTAAGGGAGAGACTAGCAGAGAAAATACAGTTACACAATCATTTCATTAAAAACCTGATTTATTTTCTATGAAGACACACTTAATAGATAACATATGATCGTAATAACAAAAGAATGGACTTCAGAATCGAACGTCTACTGGTTTGACTCAAAATTGATACAGGGTCATTTTTAAATTGTACAGCAAAATGAACAGCTTTTCTTGATACATTACTACAAAAGAGTAGACTTTAGATAGTCTATTGGGTTGGATTTAAAAATCTTCTGTAACATATTACAAAAGAACGTTCTTCTTAACGAAAGCTTTAACAATTCTGCTGCACAGCCAGCCAACTAGTATATTGCGTCTTCTACGCGTTTTGTTAATCTTTGGTGGTACGTTTAGCAGTATCTCATCTCCTCCTTCCTCCTCACGTTCGTTTCGCTTCGCTTCGTACTCTTCCCTCTTGTCCTCTCCCTTTACCTCTTCCTTGACCTCCATCCTTTCTTTTGTTTTCTTGTCCTCTCCCTCTATTTTCACTACCTTAATCTTCGCCACTTCCTCTTGCAATTTATCTTCCTTGATCTTCAGATGTATTTTGTCCTGTTCTTTTTCTTCGTCAGCGTCGTCACCGCCACTATCACAGTCCCCTTCATAACCATCATCGTCATCATCTTCGTCTTTGCCTTCGTCGTCACTGTTTTTATCTTCATCATCATCATCATCGTCCTCCTCTTGCTTCTGTTCATCCTCGTACTCCTTCATTTTCTCTTCTTGATTTGCAAGAACTCTTCTGATGACAGTTAGAATGTCCTCTTCAACTTCACACTCATCTTCGTCGTCGTCATCGTCATGGTCATCACAACCAACACAATCACCATAACCATCATCGCCCCCACTGTCACTGTCACCTACACTGTTTCCGTCACCTCTGCTGTCATCATCATCATCCCCGCCATCTTGCCCTTCTTTCCTCTCCTCAAGAATTGCGGTAACTCTCCTAATTACAGATAAAATGTCCTTCTTATCTTCCAGTTCACTTTCTTCATCATCATCATCATGATCATCATCATCATCATCGTCGTCGTCGTCATCGTCATCATCATCATTATCACTACTTCCTTTGTCTTCATCATTAGTGTGATCTCTCTCTTCCTTCTCGTGCTCTTCTTCTTCTTCCATCTCTTCTTCTTCCATCTCTTCTTCTTCCTCCTCTCCTTTCTTCTCATCTGCTTCCTCTTCTTTTCCTTCTTCTTCCTAAAGTAGGAGTTGGGATGAAATTATTTATAATTAATTGCTGCGACAACTTCGTGTAGGTATAAAAAATGCCCTGCTATGATCACTCAAGTCTTTGAAAGTCTTTCTTTCTTATGCAGTTCAAATGTATGTTTATAATAAACGTGTTCTCTTTGATACCTTCACTGGTGTAGAGCACTGCACCGGTAATTCAAAGCTCATGGGTTTGAATCCCGCTCAATTCTGCATTTTTGATGCTTATTTTGGCAACTTAGTTTTTAAGTTGCGGCATAACTGGGATGAGCTCTCATGCCTTTAAAAGTGTCTGTAGTGTGAGGCGGTATAAGGTTTTAAAAAAGAAAGTCATGCGAAAGGATACTTCGAGGTAAGTTTTGTGTTGTTTACAACTGAAGATTTTCTTTATAGACTATCTATCGTCTATGCTGCCTCGGTTGCGTGTTAAATGACCTTGACTTGAGTACCGTTTTTATACTCTTAGAACGGCTATTTTTAACGCGGAAAGTGGAAAAAGTATGAATTATCTTCGCCACGAACAATACTTTTGTATTCTATTTTTCTTTAATTTTTTCTCACCTTCGCTTTACTTGCGGGGATTCTCTGGTACCCGTAACTCTCGTTCACGATGGGTGGTCCAGTCGTCGTTTCAACAATGTGTGTAAATTTGAAATACCTCATTTTCTCAAGCTTGTAATCTCTAGCAAATGCGATTCTTGTAGATCGATTTTTTTTCGTTACGTTCACTATCACCTGAGTGGCCTTAACAATTCGCTCTGTTTCCGTGTTAAGAGCATTGCTCGTCCTTGTCATGTAAACTTCGTCTGACATTATGGCGTCTTTTCCGTATTTTGAAGACTCTATATAGCTCCTTCAACCTCGCTAGCTGCTTCAGCCTCGCTAGCTGCTTCAACTTCGCAACTTGTCAAAGGACACAATAGATTGCATTGTTTACATCATCTGTTCGAAATACATTATTTCTTCTCGTGCTGAATTTGCGCGCGCAAAGTTAAATTTGCTGTCAAGTAAACTAAATCTGCTAATTTCCCGTAAAAAAACGTAGACTGGCAACTTGATCAACATAGTTTTACGAACTGCGCCATTATCATCTGTTTTGAAGCCATTCAAAACACAAGCAAAATCCAGTTTCAAGTTCAGTAAAATGTATGAGACAAATTGTTTACGCCAGTTAGAAACGTAACTCCAAAATTGCATGACATGTCTAACACATTCCTCATTACTAAAAACTGGATTATTTGTTCATGGCTTAGCCATGATGGCTTAACCATCGTTGTACATGAGCTATTATACCATGCTTTATAAATATAGTAAGCGTGTGCGTAATTTTTTTGAAGCGATTTTATTTTTATTTCAAATTAGTTTTGGAGTAGTTTTTGATAAAGAGTTTATTCCACTCCTGCTTGTTGGATATCCAGTGCGCCCTTGTGGGATAATTGCCGTTGTAGTTCGTCTGTACCTTAGAGACGGATCGGGCTCTTATGACAAACCAATTAACTTGGTTTGAGCCTGCGATCCAATCGAAAAACAGTTCCTAACTTCAAAAAACACGTAGCCTCGACGAGCTGTAAACCTGATCCCGCAAAATAGTCTCGTAATACTTGTCATCGGATACCTCATCTTGACAGGTGTTATTTGACCATAACATTAATGTCCAATTTCAGAGATGTACGCTGTTAACCATGGCTGCATGCCACATAATTGGTCTGCGATCACGGGTGCGTCCAATTATAGGTATCTTTATTTGAACATTTTGTTACTGGATACCGCGTGATTTACAAGTCAATTAAGCGCACTTGTAATGGCTTTCTTCCGCGCAATGTTTCCTTTAGTTTTAAAGTGCTTCAGATTTGTTCGCTCAAAAGAATTTCACAGATAATATTTTTAATGCCGGAATTTGTTATAGAGGCGATTAATTAGTGATCGTAATTGGACCTCATGTCCTACAATTCAGGGAGAAATCGTGCTCATAATTTCAAATCGGCCTCAAGCTTCGAGCTTTGACGATTTTAAAATTACTCGCCCGATTTCTCTCTGAATTGTATTGCACTCGGTCTAATAATAGTTAAAAGTGCATTGATTAACTGTTTGTCCACCGTATTTGCAACCAAGTAGGTGTTGGCAACAAAGTAGGTAGTAGGGAAGAATTGATAACAGGCTATTGGGTACAAAACGAAACAAAATAAGCTTGTCTGGGGGCACGCTTCCCCGAGAAAATCATAGATCTTTAGAACATCAGAAACTCTATTTGTAGGCATTTTTTATATTTTTAGCACTGTGATAAATACCCCCCTTTACACTTTTTTGAGTGACTTCCACCCTCCCCCCCCCCTTCCCCGGCCACTCACCTCCTGTTTACACTGCATTTTTTGGCGGCCGGACATTTAGCAATGGCCTGGAATGAATTAGGAAGTGGCATTCTCACCGCCAAAAGTGAGAAGGGTTCATTTCAAACCATGAGTAAGGTCCCCTGTGCGATATTAAAGAGAGTTAACTGCTTAAGATGTTCACGTGGAGGGTAGCTCCGCATATTGTATCTATGACTGCTCCTTACAATAGACACATTTTACATAAATGGCGCCTTCATTTGAATAACAATAGTTTATACATCCTTAGCCTCGTACTCATGTTTCCAGACAAAAGATGTTTGACATGAATGTGAGGCTTAGGATGTATAAGTATTGTTATTCCAATTTAGGCGCCATTTATGCATAGGTCTATACAAACTTGTCTCCGTAGCTAAGAGACTATCACAGACTCATTCATATCAAAACTAGAGAATTGATGAGTTTTTTTAAATTTCATTTCTCTCGTGTCTCGAAAACTTTGCTGATTTAAACGTGGCTTAAGGTTTTCCATGGAGGTCTCTGAGAAATGGTACATAAGGAGTTCGCAGTGCCTTGCTGCTGTCATGTTGAAAATTTTCAGAGCCATTTATGAAAACGTATCCCATCGCTTCCATCAGAGGCCCACAAGCCTCTTCAAACAAGGAAACCCGTGAAGAATTTTCCCGAAATCTCCACTGATCGATCGTAGTAGCATCCGCGTTTGATAAAACCATTCCACGGCTATGCGATCGGCCCGGAGGCGGAACACCCTTAATCCAGTGGACAATGGTCCCCACCATGGGGAGACCAATAGATTTATACATATCGTACACTGCTCCTGACATATTGCTGATAACATCTTCATAACGAGAGAGAATATAGCGGCTCTTGAACCAGTTTGACCATTCTGTGTTAACATAGGCTAAGTTTTCTGAGACCAAAGAGCAGAGCAAATGCGCGTTATTTTTCAGATTGGCTATTCCTTGCGGAGAGCTTCTGGCAGTTTTCCCTATAAAGTGTCGTTTAATTAAAGAAGACAGGACTGCACGAGGATCCCTGACCAGATGAACAATCAAACAATCAAACTTACTAGGATCTGACCGACAAACTAGCTCCACTTCACGGATTCCAATCTCCCTGGGAAGTCGTGTTTGCATGATCTTGGTAGCTGTTATTTTTCGCGCATTGCAAGCTTTCCTCAAAGACTCTTTCGTCAACGGTGTTGACTTTTTATACCACTGGTCGTGGTTCCTTACCCATCTTGGAAAAACTAGTTCTATGGTCCTTTTTTCTTGGAAGTCACACGTGAATAAGTCGTTTAAAAGAGTTGAGAAATCTTTCCTAAACGCGTCGTTCTTCGACTTGTTTAAGACGAGCCATTCATTCCCATAAACGATTCTCCTTAGAGCATGTAGTGGTTCATAAATATAAAACACATCCGGGTGAAGATTTAACATATTTCCCACAACTGTCGATCCAGAACTCATATGTGTTAATAGAATCACATTCAGTCTTGGTTCGATGTTGTTAGTTCTCACTTCTGGTGGCGGTGATACAAAACTGCGTCTTGTCTCTATCTGTGGCATCTTTATCCTTATCCTCTCATTTGATTGACTCATGTATATAACAATAATGAGGAGAAGGAAAATAACAGCTGCGAACACTGGAGGACCTTTTAATCTTGTTGTCATCTTCTCTGTGAGAAGCAAAAGAGTTTGAGTAATTCCAATCACAAGCTAATTGAGATATTCTCACTGGAAGAAAAAATATCGTAATCCTTGTCAAAATCAACCGCAATGAAACCTTTGTCAATCTCAGCAGATTGATTAGTACTACTCCAGAAAAGAGCCGTCAGGGCTATTAATAGCTAAAATTCAGTATAGAGTACAGATCATGTAATTAAAGAACTGAAAATATTAAAAGTACAAGAGATAAATAATACCATTAAAATATAGTACAAAATTGCAAGTCACAGTTGATAAATTTCTAAATAGGGATCTATAAATTCAAGCATTTTTTTGCTTTTCTATAGACTCCCTCGTCACTTGTTTTGTATCAACAAAATAGTAATAATAAGTGGTATATAGTATATTTAACAATTAGACTACGAGCCCGAGTTTTCTACGAGCAGATAGTCAACGAGGCGCAGTCGAGTTGACTATCGCTCGCAGAAAACAAGGGCGAGTAGTCCAATTGTTTTAGTATAAATTTACCATAGTCTCATTGCATAAAAAGAAAAAAAAATGTCAAGTAACGCGTAGAAAAGAACTGTTGTATTACGTTACATCAGGTTCAAACGTGACGCGCGATGTGCGCTGATGCGAAACTGTTGACTACCAGCAGATAGAAAACGGTAATTTAGCCAATCAAATATACGGATTCACAATAGACTACGGTTAATTTATACTAAATTGTAATAGGTGATGGAAGCAATAAAGTGAAAGTGAAAGTTGGCAGTTGATAGCCTACAGATTATCCAAGAATATGTGTTTGTAAGAGTTAACACGTGTTGACTGTTCCATTCCATCACTCAGGCACAGTGACCGAAAAGAAAGCTTCGGCTAACTTGGTCACTGTGCACATATGAACAAACCTGTATACCATATTTACTATTCATCGTTTGTTAACCTAGTGATATTTTGTAAGCCATTTTTATATTGTATCAACTGAAATTTTGCGCAACAAACTTGAACTTTACTCTACTCGAGGCCGCAAAAGCGAAGAGGTTGGCGAACCACTCTCCCACCCAACGAGTTAGTCGGGTTTGATCCACCTGTACGATGCTATTTTCGCCTTATATTAGGTTTGTCCGATTCATTTAGAAGTTTCAAGAATTATTTATTTGAATCAAAATATTACTCTCATGATCTGGTCTGATCTGTATCTCGTGATGGTCTGTGCGACTCGAATGATTAATTCAACATCTGGTCCACGAAACATAACAGGCCTTATGCCTTTGACACTGTGAACATTTCTTTTCAGCGGCCATCTATTGATCGGCCAGTGATCGAAGTCCTGAAATTATTATTTGTAAAATACTGTAAATAAAACCACTATTAACCAGTCACGTCTATTAACCAGCCACGTCTGTTAAGCAGCCGCCTCCACTTTTTAGGTCGTCCCAATGAGGGTTCTCTTACTGTCCTTACCCCTGTGAAATAGCCACCCAAAATTTAATGCGCGCTGTTTTGCCTTTTTTGGAAATGGACTGGGATGTAAGAGTCCGAAATAGAAAGGGACGCCTGATAACAAAAATATAAATAAATAAATAAACAAAAAACTACAAGAATAGATCGTTTTCACTGTCACGCAATAAAAAATTAAATCCAAATCCATCGATCCAGTGGAAAAAGCTGAGAAATTGTGATGTTATATAACATAAATAAATGAGACACTTGTCCCAGACTGATTTGGGCCTGCGTGTTTCCCCAAACTTCAGATATTCGTCGAACTCATTCGCAGAAACTTAGAGCCCAGTATGGCGGCCGGAAAATATAATATAAACATCTGGAACTTACTTCGGCTATCTAGGCGACTGATTAAAAGTACTGAAAGAAACAAGCATCTACATAAGCGCTTTTCCTAATGCTCAAACTAATACTCTAGCTAAAAGGGCTCAAAATAATGAGAAAAATATATACAACAAATGCATCTCCATAACCCAGAAATTCAAAATGCTCTGGTTTTCAAACAAAGCACTTTATTGAACTGTAAAATTGTAAACATATATAAATAGGCCGCCTTTTATGCCTGATGAGGATAAAGGCTTTGGTGGATTTCTATTAACCATCAAACCCTACTAAGCGGCAAGAACCATTCCCAGAGCAGCTGGGACACCAACAAATTAAAGACACTCAGACGTAGTTAAAAGAATTAGTATCAAGATTATTATCCGTGAAGTTGCAGTTAATCGACCGTAGTTGTTCTCCTTTAGAACTAGAAAGACAAAAACCAGTGATCACGCAACGCTGTAATCACGCAACGCTTTAATCACCGCAAAGGACAAAGTTTTCTGAGCAATTGCAGGATGCCCAAGCTAAACGAGGTACATAAAAATAATTGCTATTCTTAATCAATGAGATTAGAGTCTATTATGTTGACCTCTTTGTGTTTTTTTTGCTTTAAGTCACTGGTGAGTGTTACAGGTTCTTACACCGAGGATGAGCCGGTTCCAAACAACCACACTATCACGAACAAACTTCTTCAATGTTTCATGTAGCGATTGAACTTGCAAAAGCGAAATGTAGTGATATGCAAATCGCTTATGATCTTGAATGCAGCCATGCGACAAAACTGAATAATAGCAAAATGTTTAATGAAATGCTTTTTAGATTCGTCTTAACTTAACTCACTACAGTGAAACCCAATCAACACGGACACACGGACACCCTGCTGTCTGTCTGTATTTATCAGGCGGGCACACCGTACCGATCAACGTCTCGGATGTACATGACTTGTTGAATTAGCAACTACGGCATGTATACAATTTAGAAACAACAGAATGCTGTTTTATGTCTGTCGTTCGTACTAATCAGAATCCTGGGGTAAGATAAAGCGTTTTTTGTCGGGACAAAAGAAACTGCCCTTAATAAGCGGATGTCTGTAAAACGGGGTTTCATTGTGTTTCCGTTTTTCGACTTTCTCTGTGTGTTCATGTGGAGTCAGGGTTTCTGTTTACGCACCTTTGCTCTTTCAGCCTCATAAACCTCCAGGGCTTCATTATTTTAGTTAACTATAAAATCACATACCTCACTACTTACCTTATAAGATTATAAGTGTACCTTGCATCAAGCTACCAATATCCTTTAGCTGTGAGCCTTTTCAATCTGCTTCTCACAAATCGCGAAGTGATTTCTATTAATATTTGGCTCCAGTTTCCTGTATTATCTGGCGCGAACTTATGACGTCATCTCCTTAAAATAACTCAGTTCTGAAAGTTATCTTATTGTGTTTTATTATATGGCTATGTCTCACAAGGACTGAAGTCCTATTGTGTTTTATTATATGGCTATGTCTCACAAGGACTGAAGTCTTATTGTGTTTTATTATATGGTTATGTCTAACAAGGACTGAAGTCTTATTGTGTTTGTCTAACAAGGACTGAAGTCTCTTGTTATATATTTCGAATTGATATATAATGGAAAAAGGAAAGTCACGAAACAATTGTATCGTTACAAGCAAGACAACACGAGTATCTTGATGGTTAACAGCGTCAATGTCACTTTCCAATCGGAGTTTTTGAAAATCAAAGAACTTGTTCAGAGGCAGCTGCTAAAATATTTTCTTAATAGCTTGGTAAATTTTAAGAGCCCCTACTGTAAAGTTAATTTACGACGAAATACTGAGGGAAGGAAACGGAGGAAAGACTATTATCGTCACTTATAGTCGGAGTTTGTGGTGCATTTTGCTGGTTAAAATAGAGAATTTGGACACGGCACATTTTATGTCCGAAACTTATGTTTTCCAATTTAGCCACCACGAAAGAAATGTTGAGTAGTTTCCAGTGCTACTCATTAAAAAGGTTTCCCAGCAACGGCGAGGGAACAACAATGGCGACGTCAAAGTTGAAGTAGATGAGAAGGGAAAGAAGGAAAGTAATTGGAAGAACCAGGAGAGAGAGAGTTACTCACTGCTTTGTATGACTCTTGTGGGATATAGCTCATGAAGACTGCATGAATAGATCGTTTTCACGTGAAGTCATCGAATTTCCAAATCTAAAACTAAAGAGCCACGTAAGTCTTTATCCTGATCAGGCACGAGGGCTAAGGCTGCCCGGCCGCCCGAGGCGCCTAAAGCCTTGTTTACACTAGCGACGCAAGCATAAGCGCAAGCACAAGGACCAAAATTTTTCCTTTTTCTTGTGCTTGCGCTTATGCTTGCATTCGCTTGCGTTGTGTGAAAACGGAGCATTATGCTTGCGCTTGTGCTTGCGCTTGTGCTTGCGCTTGTGCTTGCGCTT
>CM042753.1:13323383-13333383 GCA_022496165.2 Catalaphyllia jardinei
TCAACTTTTTATGCCCTCGCGTACGATAGGCTCAATTTCCAGCAGAGAGCGTCGGGAATAGAGCCTTTGAGTACAGTCTTAGTACAGCCGAGTACTCAGTGTATTTTGTAATGATTTTCGTTTTATCCTCAGGGACATTTATTATTCTGATGTGGCGTTCTTTGGAAATCAGGGTGTCGTGGATTCGATAGTAGACAATCTTGCCTGCATGTTAAAAGTACCAAGATATTGTTTACATGTGGGAAGTCTCTCAAAGCTGAAAACTATCACTGCTATACCCCATTTAAGGTGCAAAAAATCTGTAATTATGATATTAAGGAATACAAAATAAATTCCACATTTTACGATGAGCTTCGCCATTGGTGGGCCGATTTTAGAGAGTATTTTTCTAGCAAGCCTTCTGAATCTGAAAGTGCTATCTGGAACAATAAGCTTATTAAAATAGATGGCAAAAGTATATACTATCACAACTCTGTAAAAGCTGGAATTATCTTTTGTAACCAGATGCTATTTGACAAGAATAATTTAGAATAATACAACAGTGCCAAATGTAAAGGATTGATACATACAAATTTTTTAACCTGGTCAGGGATTCGAAGTTTAAAAACTTTGGGTGTAGAACATTGTGAGATAACTCCACTGAAACTTCAATGTGGGGAAAAAGTCTTTGATCCTGTAAAATGTAAAAGGAAACAATTTTATAATCTGCTCATCTCGAAAAAGAGTAAGTAAGTAAGTAAGTAAAACCTTTATTTAAGTGTCAATGTATTTAGCCTAAAGAGACTAATTGGGGACACTATGATAAAATACACTTATAAAAAAGACAATGGTCTCCAGGGATTTTACTAAGCTAAAGGAAGACTTTGATTAAGATGATATGACTGTTTCTAAGGCCTTTCTTAATTTGAAGACTGTATCATCTGAAACTTTCATAAGAAGATTTAAATTTAAAAGTTTTAGATGACATTATCAACACTAATGTGCGATTCGCCAAAATAGGTTATGTCCAAAAGGACACCTGCACATTTTGTGATCTTGATTCAGAAACAGTCCTTCGTTTATTTTATGAATGTCCGTTCACAAATCTCTTCTTGAAAAAGTTTGAAGGATTGCGCTCTCAAATGAGCACGAAGAGATGTGGCAACGAGACGTGTTCATTGGGAAGTTAGGGAAAAGTGATCTACTGAACTATTTCATAATCCTTGCAAAATTGCATATCTGGTCAAGTCGACATTGTACCAAAAGTCCCAATTTTGATGTTTTTAAAGAGATAGTTGATATTAAAGATCGAACCGAGAAATACATAGCTTCAAAAAATAATTCGGCGAGAAAATGTCAGGCAAAATGGCAGGTATATATAAATAATAGATCAAAAGTTTAAATGTAGGGCAAACTCTCTAGAAAATTCCTTAAGAACGAGACCACGCTAAGAGGTAGTTGATAAGTGTACATGCTAAAAGGATATCAAGTTAGGAATAAACAGTAACCATATACATGTATGTAACATATATTATGTAGTTCTTTTTGTTCGAAAATTGTGTACATATGTCGAAAAAAAAAAAGAGATGACAACAGGAAAAAACAGAAATAGTGTTGCAATGGTAACCTATTGTGTCACGAAAATAATCGAGTTATAGCATTTGTCGTCTCCCAAAGTTCCACTCGTATCTGTTTTATCGATAGAAACACGGTACATGTTTTCTACTTCTTAATTAGAGTTGAGGAGGGTCGTAAAAACCAAATTCATAGCAGATGCATTTCCATGTTACAACGAACGAACACAGCATATAGACTTGCCACAAGTCGACCTGGTTAATCCTTCGCATATTCAATTCCCTCGAGCGAAGCGAGAGAGTAATTTTTCGAGCGACACGAGCGAAGCCAACAGTTCAGGGAAGTAATATCAGAGAGGACTTTCAGAGAGTCTAACAGAATAATTAATCAATGAGAACTGGGACTAAGAGCAAGATCTGTTTGATTGCAGGGAGTGGTTTAGTAAAAGACAGTAAGAAGTATGGCTAAACAAAAGTAATTACACATCACTTCTTTTGACACTCAGTTGAAATGTCTCGTTAAAGTGTAAAAAAGACAACAACAATAAAACAACAAAGTAGGATGAAAGCAGACAATAATTTGAAATGGAATTTTGAAAACCAAAACCAAAGCAATGCTAGCCAATCACAGCCCCCCAAAACGACTCAATCAGGCAATCAGATCTCACACACTAGCACAGAGAAATTGATAAACCCAACTCTCAATTGGCTCATGATTTTGCAAATGATTGGCTTAGAAAAAAGACCCTTTTGTTCTTTCTGATCAATGAAGTCAGCTTTTATAGCAAACCAAGGCGTTATCGTGTCAAATTATTTTACAGTACGCGATAGTTAAACCAAAAAGAATATTTACGGAGTATTTTTTTACTCTTCAAATTTCAGCTTGCAGCTTCTAAAGGTAAGCGACCTAACCATTTTAATCTCCATGAATTAGTTTCATCGTAATTTGTTTTTTTGACAAGGATTTTTTTTTAATTTTTCAAAGGCCTTAATGACATGCATCAACATAATATGTCACGTGTTTGGCCTTCAACTTTGCTAATCTTTTTCCTTTTTGGCGGAAAACATTTTTTTTATAAAACAGGATAGGCTGTAAAAAAAAAAGAAATTTACTTTACAGCTGGAAATAGCGTCTTGCACTCCGTTCGTCAGCTTATAAGGTTTTGGAAAGATTAAATTGCGCCAATTGCCTTGCAATACAAAACTAATGTATTACTTTTATCTCATATTTCTCGGTGGTATAAATAAAGTTGTTGTTGTTGCTGTTGTTGTTACCCTTGACGAAGGGTGTAACAATCTCTCCCCCAAAATAAGAATCTCTTTTAAAACAGTTCAATTGTGTTTCATGAATCTCTCGTTCCTTACATTTGACTGCTGTGCGAGACAAGAATTTGCAGTTGACAAGTTGTCGACCAAGTAAATAATGTTTTTTTTATTGCATAAACTATTCATGCATATTTCTTTATTATTTGCAGGTATTGAGATTCTCAGTGTGTACAAGTTTGGTTTAAAGGTATGTCGTTCAACACAATGTTTCCGATACCTGTGGTTTAGGGTCGAGAACCAATAAGCGTTTCTTAGCTTTGTCCTACAAGAGGGCGCGTTGGCTTATTTCCAGATCGAACGGTCTGGGTTGGGTTGAGCCCTGCTGCGGTTAATGTGTTTGGACAAGACCATTTATGATCACCTGCGAAACACTTGATTTTTACCACACAAACAATCGGGGACTCCGGTGGTATGAAACGCGTTGTTCCGATGTGGTCTTAACCTTCTACCATCTTTGCCCCACAGGCTCTTTCGTTTGACGCACACAGTTTAACAGTTCTTGTCCCAGTGACATCAACAGGTATTTGTCAAAGAAACTTTTAAACGATTTTAAATGATCTTAGGGCGCGTCCGTTTGGGATCAATCCGGAAAAAGAATATTTGGAATAATGCGAGTAAGCGTTGGTTTTGGAGCTATTCTCATTTCGGAATACCATAATTTCCATTCCGGCTATTCAGCTCCTGCGAGCAGAATAATGACAACATTGTTTCCGCTGGAAACAAAGATGGCGTCCTGGTCAGGTGAAAGTGTTGAGGTTGTCGAGAGAAGGAAGGGCTTCTGGAGGAGCAGAGAGGACACTTTGCTCTTAATTTCCCAATACAGAGAACATGAGAAGCTTTTCAGAAATGAAAACTGTAAGAAGAAAAGCATTTGGGTGCTAAGAACAGCGAGTAAGGCGGCAGAAAATCCAAACTTCAGCCCACGACCTGAGTAGGTTGAGGGAAAATGGAAATCACTGACACTCGTTTTTCGCAAGTGTTGCGACGACAGCAATATTTCGGGAAATGACCTAATGACCATTTTACAGGGAAATTGCAGAGTTGTAATGATCGCTTGTATGCGACAAGCAGCAGCTCTGGGAAGGCGAAGTGAAAAATCTCGTCACTTCTCTGAGCCTGCGGTTTTCGTTCCTAAAGTCAAGAATCAGCTGACTTTTTTGTGTAACAGAAAGCAAGCTCATCGGAATATCCAGCAGATCAGGAATGATCGTTCGTTTGGCAAACGAAAAACTTGCCTATTCAGGAATATCCCAAACGAACGCGCCCCTAAAGATGAGCCTCGTGCGTTTTTGTGTAAACTACTGAGCCAGCGATATAATCACGTGCTTATCAAAGTGTTGTCAGGTAAAAGTAATTTGAGTTTCTAGTTTAAAAAAATTGAGTTTCTAGAAATGCTCGTAGTCGTAAATCAACATGCAAAAACTGTTGTGTGATTTCAGGCTATCCATTCCTCACGACAAGCCGATACCGCTGACCGACCGAGACAAATGCAAGGCGCGTGAGCTGCTTGAAAGACCTTGCATTAAATCACAGGATGGCTGGCTACAAGAGGTATTCAAAGTCTCTTTTAGATCAGTGATGATTGACTAGTAAGTATTTGCAAGAGAAATCGACTCTTGAACCAGCACTGCTGAGTTAGAATGGCAGGGGCGGATCCAGGATTTTTCAAGCCGAGGAGGGAGGAGGGTGTATCTTGGAGTTTGCAGAATCAATGGGGCAAATACTTGTAATCACAATGAGGTACCTGTCAAAACAGTTCGCCTTCATTTCTGCTATAAAATTCACCATTTTCCTTTATTTTTTGCTTCTCTTAAGGGGATCAACCAAATATACCCCACCCCCGAATCCGCCCCTGAATTGGTCTGTTCTCTGAGTTAATTATGAATCCATCATGAACGACATGAACCAATATTACTCTCACGAGCCTACAAATTTTCTTTAGCTCCATTTCACTCGCTCAATAGTTGTACAAAGACACTGGCGGTCGCGTATTCAGCTCAGAAACATAGTTCAACTCAATGACACAACACAGTACTCAGAACTGGGGGAGGTGAAGACAGACGCCTTAGGGGAAATGTAATCAATTTGGGACATTTCTTGTTCTTTTTGGTTATAATATTTTTCTGTAAATGGGTTTACTATCAATTACTAGGTCATTTCCAAGTTGCTTTTTGTCTCCGTGTCAAAACGAGTCTGTGTACAAAGCCATTTATATAAAAATGTGTTCCACCTACAGGTTCATTTTTATGCAAATCAAACTCATTTTCTTATGACAGGTTTTACATGAAGACTCGTTCCAGTGAAACAGAGGCACAAGGTAATTCGGAAATGGCCGACTGATTAATTCCACGTGTCCTTTCAGATCAATACCATGTTATCGCTGGGATACAAGGCAGAAATTCATGCTCTTTCTTCCATCTCCTTTGACTTTCTTACAAATACTTATCTCCCAGTAAAGATTAAACATGGTAGGTGGATCTGACATGACAAACATTAACCTGGCCAAAATCGCCTTCTAATTTATATTCTGCACAAAAGTAGGGCTTGTAAAATCAAACAATTCGTCTAAGATCTTTCAGTAATGGCGTATCTTCTTTGCAAATTCTCGTAGTACCTGACATTAATTTTAAACCAGAAAAAATCGGAAGAATATGCCAAGTTTTGTGTCAAGACATTCGCTAATCAAATACCGCAAATTGACCGATCAGTGTGAAAAAGAAAGCCAGGAAAACGAAAACATTTTTTCTTGACTGATCAGTCCAGGTCACCTGTAATATTTTTTGTTTCTGTCTCAAAACGAGGCATCCTATTGCCTGGCCTCGTTAAAAGTGGCAAGTACCTGGTACCGTGAGTATCCTCGAGGCGGGGAGACGTGTCAAATATTGGAGGGATCGTACCTTAATCTGGCTGGACCATTAAAATCGGGACTTGCTCAGTTGTCAAAGATTTTAATGTCTCTTTTTAAAGCGTAATTTAGAAGTGCTGTATTCCTTTAAACTGTACAAGACGCCCTCTGGGTTGTAATCTACATACTAAAATAGAAAGTTTTATAATCCATCAAATATTTTCGCTCGCGCGCGATTGGTTTTAACACGTCACTTGACCGAATGTTCCCAATCTAAAACTGGGTAATATCCGATTCATTTCTTGAAGGGGAAGTCTGTTTCCTAAGAAGCCACGGCCTGCTGAAGAAAAAGGTGCTATGCTATGCTCACTCGTCACGGAAAATTTAGACCATGTTAACTCAGCATGGGCAAACTGATTCAAGGGCCGCTACATTCTTGTTCGTTATGAAGATGCCATCCGTCAGCAGTGTGCCAAGTCCAGTGTACGATATGTATAACTCCATTCAGGTCTCGACATGGTAGATACCATTAGCAACTCGATTAAGGGATTGCCTCCTCTGAATCGGTCAACGTAACGGTTTTATCAAACACATGTCTTCTATACGACTAACATCAACCGGCCCTGTGTGTTACCATTAGCTAAGTCTGTTTTTGAAATTTTTCTTAGACTACGAGCAGTCTTCCTTTGCTCGAAAATCCATGCATTTTCTAAAGGAATTTAGACCCGGGTTCAAGACAAGTAGCACAAGTGTGAAGGATGTGAAATGCTTTATAAACACGTAATTTTAACTGCAACTGTAACTAAAAAGCAATTTTAACAATAAGGTATTGAAGGTAAAAGTGCAGGTAAGAAGACAATACACCCTATGCAAAAATCGTTGCCTTAATATTATTCTTTTGTTTGTATTTAAAATAGCCTCACTAACCTCGTTTTTGAAAGAAAAATTGTAAAGAATTTGGTATCCCGAACGGGGTTAGTGAGGCTATTTGGAATATGAACAAAAGAATAATTAATAATTTTTACATAGGGTCTTTAAATATTACAAAGAGGTCCAGTTCGTTCTGGGAATCTAAATGTGGTGCATTTAAAATAGCTACAGGTGTATAGGAACATTTTCAAGAACTAAAATTAAATACTTATTGCGAGAGACGACTGTCATCATAAAGGCTAGGTACAAGAAACAGTTCGAATGTCGCGTATCGTGATTTTCATTTACCCGCCCTGATGGCGTTTTACAAAATAATTTATACACGTCAAGACAACCGTCCGACGAACATTTAGACACAACGGTCCTTTGTCTGAGTGTTTGAAAAGCACTGAGAAGTTTAACATTTTGCAGTGGAGAATTCGTGAACGGTCGAGTACTTTTCCAGGCTTGAATGAGGTCGAATGTTGTGCCTCACCGGGCGACAGATGCTTTGATTGAACAGTTAGATATTTTACTTCAAACTTTGCCCAAATGGCCCAGGTACATGTAGTACACGAATAACCTCATGATTACCCTTAACGCGCTATAGCGAACTGATCTGCTTTTCAATTCACCTTCCACGAATATCACTGAAGACATGCTAGGTACAAAACAAAGGTCGCAGGTCACAGGTCACAGGTCACAGGTCATTGTTTTACCAATACTGAAACAAACCAAACCCTTAACAAATGGTAACCATAAACTAACATTAGGCCTAAACACTTTACTAAGGCTTAAGATTAGAATTTGCTAAGGGGTTTCGGTTGTTTCAGTATCGGTAAAAAGATGACCTGTGACCTGTGACCTGCGACCTGCGACCTGCGACCTGCGACCTGTGTTTTGTACCTAGCATGCATGTCGTGTATTTGGGCGGAGTTTCCACAATTTGTTTGCGATGATAATTTCAAATGTAATAGTAAAACTGTAATTGACCACTCTCCAAATGGGGCTTTTCAGGTCCAGTGAAACCAAATGATAAAACACAAACAATGCGAATGGGCATAATATGGTTAAAAATCCCAACTAGCTGGAAGCAGACCAGTTGGCTATTTACAAGCATGACCGAGCAGTTTAAGGTGGCACTTGACCTAAAATTCTGAAAAAAAGTCGAAGTTTGATTTTTCACGGACTTCGAATGTTAAGATAATGAAGTTTTATTTTGACAATTTCTGTTGCCATAAGTTTAAAGCTCGTTTTCTCAAAACGAGTTATTGTTGCCTTTGAGAAAAGATTTTTTGAGAGGGATTTGGCCAATTCAACTGAAGTTTGCAGGATTTGTTGTTCTGAGTGAGCTCTGCAGGATGAGCATAGGACTTTTCCATCTACTACATTTACTCGAAAAATGCTGGAGTTTCTGTATCAAGATTTAACTGGTCATCATTTCATGTGCTTATAACTTTTCCCAAATCTCTATGCTTATCACAGCAAGCTATTTTTCTTCATTTGAAAATTGTAAAAATTAATGCTTCCTTTTGATCAGTTCTTGCAGGAGTTATCTTTCCTCAAGCAAGCCCTGGCATAGAGCAGCAGGGGGTAGATTTATTCAGCTGGTGTCAGGTTACAATACAGTTCTAGGGTACAAAAGTATTTTTCCATAATTTTTTGGTCTTAAAGCTTTCTAACAATGTATACCTCGCAATGGTTTGTAATTAAATCTTAGGCACGAAAAAAAGTTCAAAAACTGGTGTGCTGGGTCTACCAAGAAACAACTTTAGTTAAGTGGTCAGAGAGGGACGGGAACCCGCAACCCCCGGATTTCAGCGCCTTAACCACTTGGCCACGCTGCTTCCAAACTCTAGTAAAAAGTACAGAGTATTGCAATTATGTTTTCTGTTTGCCGGCTACTTAGTTTAATATTTCGTAGAAAACCTATTAAGAAATCAAAGACTAAGTTAATTTTTCCGAAGTATTGGGCAAGAAAAGCTCAAGAATTGAAAGAAATGTATCTTTATTCAGTTGCAAATATAATGTCAGCAGCATCATAACTTTAATTCCAAAAATATTTGTTATCAAAGTAATTGTTTTACAACTGGAATCAGTAAGGCAGCAACAGAGACACAATCCATTGACATACATGATGTACATTTTTTAATACTGAGCTTGCAATGCATTATAGGGCGATTTTCAAATATGTTTTTTGACTGTTTTGTGAGTCAGGAGAGAGACTTTGTTGCCATGTTTGGCCCATATTTCTCGTGGTAACAGCGAAACAGGGCCAGGGTTTGATTTATTGTGTGAGTGATTTTTTGACCGATTTCATATATAAAGATTAAACGGGGTCATCGGACAGATTAGATGGGAATTTTAATTTTAAAGTTACGAGTAGGCGCCTAAAGACGGAGTATTAAAATACTTCATCTTTAGGCGCCTAGCCGTAACTTAAACCTGGTTTTTTACTAGCGACGCAAGCATAAGCGCAAGCACAAGCGCAAGCATAATGCTCCGTTTTCACACAACGCAAGCGAATGCAAGCATAAGCGCAAGCACAAGAAAAAGGAAAAATTTTGGTCCTTGTGCTTGCGCTTATGCTTGCGTCGCTAGTGAAAACAAGGCTTTAGGCGCCTCGGGCGGCCGGCCAGCCTTAGCCCTCGTGCCTGATCAGGATAAAGACTTACGTGGCTCTTTAGTTTTAGATTTGGGAATTCGATGACTTCACGTGAAACGATCTATTCATGCAGTCTTCATGAGCTATATCCCACAAGAGTCATACAAAGCAATGAGTAACTCTCTCTCTCTCCTGGTTTTTCCAATTACTTTCCTTCTTTCCCTTCTCATCTACTTCAACTTTGACGTCGCCATTGTTGTTCCCTCGCCGTTGCTGGGAAACCTTTTTAATGAGTAGCACTGGAAACTACTCAACATTTCTTTCGTGGTGGCTAAATTGGAAAACATAAGTTTCAGACAAAATTTGCCGTGTCCAAATTCTCTATTTTAACCCGCAAAATGCACCACAAACTCCGACTAAGTGACGATAATAGTCTTTCCTCCGTTTCCTTCCCTCAGTATTTCGTCGTAAATTAACTTTACAGTAGGGGCTCTCGAAATTTACCAAGCTTTTACGAAAATATTTTAGCAGCTGCCTCTGAACAAGTTCTTTGATTTTCAAAAACTCCGATTGGAAAGTGACATTGACGTTGTTAACCATCAAGATACTCGTGGTGTCTTGCTGACTTTCCTTTTTCCATTATATATCAATTGGAAATATACATATAACAATGAATCTACCTTGTGAGGCATAGCCATATAATAAAACACAATAAGACTTCAGTCCTTGTTAGACATAACCATATAATAAAACACAATAAGA
>CM042753.1:13338383-13344312 GCA_022496165.2 Catalaphyllia jardinei
GCGGATGCTACTACGATCGACCAGTGGAGATTTCGGGAAAATTCTTTACGGGTTTCCTTGTTTGAAGAGGCTTGTGGGCCTCTGATGGAAGCGATGGGATACGTTTTCATAAATGGCTCTGAAAATTTTCAACATAACAGCAGCAAGCCACTGCGAACTCCTTATGTACCATTTCTCAGAGATCTGCTTTGAAAACCTTAAGCCATGTTTAAATCAGCAAAGTTTTCGAGACATGGGGGGAAATACAAATAAAAAATTTCATTAATTGACTGGTTTTGATTTGACTGAGTCTGCGATAGTCTCTTAACTACGGAGACAAGTTTGTATAGACCTATGCATAAATGGCGCCTAAATTGGAATAACAGTACTTATACATCCTAAGCCTCACATTCATGTAAAAAATCTTTTGTCTGGAAACATAACTACGAGGCTAAGGATGTATAAAGTATCGTTATTCAAATGAAGGCGTCATTTATGTAAATTGTGTCTATTGTAAGGAGCAGTCAAAGATACGCTAGCGGAGCTACCCTCAACATGAACATCTCCAACCTTGTTCCCAGGGTCTATCATCTTACCGCCCCCTGGGGCGAACGAGGAGAGACCCTGGTTGGGTCTGGTCACGTGCTACTTTGACAATTGAGAACATCAGGGAGGGGTCCTCTGTAATCAGGCAGTTTGTCGCGTTGAGCTTTGTCGCGCTGCAATCGTCATTACCCGCGATGTTTAACAGTAGCCTTCGGGCTGAAATTTCGAATAATATAAGATGACAGACCGTGGGAACGAGGTTGAAACATCTCAAGCAGTAACTCTCTTTAAAGATCATGGTTTGAAATGAATCCTTCTCACTTTTGGCGGTGAGAATGCCACTTCCTAATTCATTCCAGACCATTCCTAAATGGCCGGTCACAAAAACCGGTGTGAAGAGGAGGGGAAGAAAGGAGGGGGGGGGGGGGGGTGGAGGTTGGAGTCACTCAAAATAATTTTCATTAAGTGTATGGACGTGCATTTATAGCAGTGCTAAAAATTTACAAAAATGCCTGCAAATAGTGTTTCTTATGTTTTAAAGATTCAAATTCTCCCGGGTAAGCTTGCTCCCGGACAAGCCTATTTTGTTTCGTTTTGTACTGAATAGCCTGTTGTCAACTCTTCCCTATCACCTACTTTGCTGCTAATACGGCGAACCCTCAGTAAGAGCCTTGTCCCATCCACAAACCGTTAATCAGCGCAGTTGCAACTATTGTTAGAAATAATTATTATACCGAGTGGAGTACAATTTAGGGAGAAATCGCGCGAGTACTTTAAGATCGTTCAAGCTCGAAGCTTGAGGCCGATTTGAAATTACTAGCACGATTTCCCCCTGAATTATATAACTCATTTCGGCATTAAAAACGACTTTTAAAAAAATCTTTTGAGGAACAGGTCTGAAGCGCTTTTCATAAGTTTGAAAACTATAGGAAACATTGCGAAGAGAGCCTTTACAAGAGCGCGAATCACGTTGTATCCAAATAGATACCTATCATTGGACGCACACGTGATCGCAAGCCAATTACGTGGCATGTAGCCATGGTTAACAGCATACATCTCTGAAATGGACATTCATGCTATGGTCAAATGACACCTGTCAAGATGAAGTATCCGCTGACCAGTATTACGAGACTATCTTGCGGGATCAGGTTTACAGCTCATCGAGGCTACGTAAGTTGGGAACTGTTTTTCGATTGGATCGCAAGCTCAAACCAGGTTAATAACGGAGCTCCGGCGGCCTAAAGGTCCCCCAAGCGGAGCTCCATAATTATAGAACCAGAACTGAAAGTATGCATAGAAATAGGAACCCATGCAACTATTTTCTTATGGTCAAAATGGCTAGCGGTATGGATCACGGGCGCGTACGCCCAACGACGACGACGAACGACAACGTCGCACAACATGGCGGCCATTACCGAGTTCCCTTGTGCCTCTGTTTCAAAGCGAGTCTGAGTGCGAAGCCATTCTTATGAAAATGACTTTGATTTGCATGAAAATAAAAACTGCATGCAGAACTTATTTTCATATGAAAGGTTTTGCACTTAGACTCGTTTTGAAACAGCGGCACAAGAGAACCCGAAAATAGCCTATTGCGCACACCCTTACAACATGGCTCAGCCAATGAAAACTCTTGAATTGTATGAACCAATAATCCAGTTTTTGGTAATGAGGAATGTGTTCGACATGTCATGCAATTTTGGAGTTACGTTTCTAACTGGCGTAAGCATTTTACTGAACTTGAAACTGGATTTGTGTTTTGAATGGCTTCAAAACAGATTATAGTGGATGAGGCTCGTGAAACTATTGTAACGAGCGCGGGCAACAACTTTCACTCACGGTCCAACAGCCAACAGTTTAATTACTTGTCTCCTTGCGTTCAGCTTAACCGTTCATGGCAAGTATACTCAAGCACACACACTACTGCATAACGCGAGTCTCTTATATATCCTGTATTACGAGTACATTGCGCGCATTCATTACTCGCCATAACCGTCTTAGCATTTGTGCGAGCATCACATTCAAACACAACTGCTATACATTTTAGCACGCGCACCTTCGCTCGTGCAATCACTCTATCGATTTCATTACACTATGTTCATCAAGTAGCCAGTTTACTTTAATGGAAATCAGCAGATTTAAGGCGCGTTCGTTTGAGATCAATTCGGAATAAGAATAATTGGAATAATGCGAGTAAGCGTTTGCTTGGGAGCTATTCTCACTCCGGAATACCTGGATTCCATTCCAGCTATTCTGCTCTCAGGAGCAGAATATCCGGAATATATTCCGGTATATATTCCGGAGTATATTCTTATTCCGGAACATCCCAAACGAACGCGCCCTTCGTTGATTTGACAGCTAAACTTTACGCGCGCAAATTCAGCGGGAGGGGAAATAATGTATTTCGAACGGATGATGTAAACAATGCCATCTATTGTGTCGTTTGACAAGTTGCGAGGTTGAAGGAGCTAGCGAGGTTGAAAAAGCTGAAGAGTCTTCAAAAGACGGAAAAAACGCCATAATGTCAGACGAAGTATACATGACAAGGACGAGTAATGCTCTTAACACGGAAACAGAGCGAATTGTTAAGGCCACTCAGGTGATAGTGAACGTAACGAAAAAAATACGATCTACAAGAATCGCATTTGCCAGAGATTACAAAGTTGAAAAAATGAGGTATTTCAAATTTACACACGTTGTTGAAACAACGACTGAACCACCCATTGTGAACGTGAGCTACGGGTACCAGAGAATCCCAGCAAATAAAGCAAAGGTGAGAAAAAATTAAAGAAAAATAGAATATGAAAGTATTGTTCGTGGCGAAGATAATTCCTACATTTTATCGAACAGTTTTTATGCTGAACATTTTTCCACTCGTCGCGTTAAAAATAGCCGTTCTAAGAATATAAAAACGGTACTCAAGTCACGGTCATTTAACACTCCGAGGCAGCATAGACGATAGATAGTCTATAAAGAAAATCTTTAGATGTAAACAAAACAAAACTTACTTTGAAGTATCCTTTCGCATGACTTTCTTTTTTAAAACCTGCTACCCGCTTCACTCTACAGACACTTTTAAAGGCATGAGAGCTCATCCCAGTTATGCCGCAACTTAAAAACTATGAGAGAAAGATCTGTAAAGACTCGGCGAGATCGAGATAATAGCAGTCAAGAGATTTTTTTTCACATAAGCGATAGCAATTAATTAAAAATAATTTCATCTCAATTCCTATTTTAGGAAGAAGAAATGGACGAGGAAACAGATGAGAAGCCAGGAAAGGAGGAAGAAGAGATGGAAGAAGAAGAAGAGCACGAGAGTGAAGAGAGAGATCACACTGATGATGAAGACAAAGGAAGTAGTGAAGATGATGATGATGATGATGATGATGACAATGATGATGACGAAAGTGAACTGGAAGATAAAGAGGACATTTTATCTGTAATTAGGAGAGTTACTGCAATTCTTGAGGAGAGGAAAGAAGGGCAAGATGGCGGTTATGAAGAACATGATGATGATGACAGTAGAGGTGACGGTAACAGTGGAGGTAATGATGACAGTGGAGAAGATGACAGTAATTATGATGGTGGTGGTTGTGATAACGATGACGAAGATAAGTGTGGAGTCGAGCATGAAGAGGACATTCTAACTGTCATCAGAAGAGTTCTTGCAAATCAAGAAGAGAAAATGAAGGAACACTGTGAGGATGAACAGAAGGAAGAAGAGGACGATGATGATAACGAAGATGAAAAAAGTGACGACGAAGGCGAAGACCAAGATGATGACGATGATGGTTATGAAGGGGACTGTGATAGTGACGGTGATGACGCTGACGAAGAAAAAGAGCAAGACAAAATACACCTGAAGATTAAGGAAGATGTACCGCAAAATGAAGTGGCGAAGTTTAAGGTAGAGGAAATAGAAGGAGAGAACAAGAAAACAGAACAACGAATGGAGGTCAAGGAAGAGGTACAGGGAGAGGACAAGAGAGAAGAGTACGAAGCGAAGCAAAACGAACGTGAGGAGGAAGGAGGAGATGAGATACTGCTGAACGTACCACCAAAGATTAACAAAACGCGTAGAAGACGCAATATACTAGTTGGCTGGCTGTGCAGCAGAATTGTTAATGCTTTCGTTAAGAAGAACGTTCTTTTGTAATATGTTACAGAAAACTTTTCAATCCAACCCAGTAGACTATCCGAAGTCTACTCTTTTGTAATAATGTATCAAGAAAAGCTGTCCATTTTGCTTACAGAAAAGCTTTGCTGTACAATTTAGAAATGACCCTGTATCAAATTTTGAGCGAAACCAGTAGACGTTTGATTTTGAAGACCATTCTTTTGTTATCACTATCATATGTTATCTATTAAGTGTGTCTTCATAGAAAATAAATTAAGTTTTGAATGAAAGTATTGTTATTCTCTGGTAGCCTCTCTCTCAATTGGGTCTTTGTGCTAATAAGAACTTATTCCATGCAAGAATTAAAACACAAAATTTATTACCTTGATAATTGAATTTATGCTGCTTGATTCCTTTAGATTAATCGCGATTGCCAGCCGTGGGTTTTCCGGTAATCCAGGTAATCCAGGAATTTTCACTGGTATTTACACACGTGAAACACTAGCAGACGCGTCTTTGCTTCAAGCACTCGGGGGAGCAATCCTCTTTTTAGCTGCGCCGAAGTCGCGATTTGACCCTCCTCCGCCCCGGAGCAACCAGTCCATCTTTGCAAAGTCTTTTTGGTTTCATCTTGCGGGTATTCCTTCATCTTTGTTGGAAACTGAAGTTTGGTTACATCCGACCTTCACTTCTTTTGTGTGTAAAAACGTTAAGGAAATAAACGGCCTCTTCCCAGCGCGGCGAAATTATCACCAACTTGGTCGTTAACTATCTTCGCTGTTTACAATACCCAGCAAACCAAGCTCAGGCAATACTGCGCTCGCCTAACATCGAAAATTAATTTAGCTTCCTGAATCAGAGTGCATAAAGTAATATATTAAAAACGAGAAACAGTGTTTCATCGGGGTGTCCGATCTCAACAACGAGAAGCTTAAGAGAGTTGAAAATGCAAAGCGCAGCAGAGTATTTTTCAAACGAAATTAGAGGTGTTTGCTAATACCAATTTAAAGACTAGAGCAAACTTTGAAAGAAATCAGTACTATCGCGCAGAGTCTATGATCTGTGAGATATAAAGTCAACTCGATGTTTATAAGCCACTTATCAAGACTATTAACCGAGAGTGAGGGAAAATCTCAAACCAGGACTTTATTTGCCAAGAGGATTTTGGGAAGCAGGCCGTAAACTCCCATCTACGACAAGGGCAAGGTTTGAGATTTTCCCGTAAACGGACTTAGCGTTCGAGGCCCGTTATCGGCCCGTTATCGGCCCGTTATCGGCCCGTTATCGGCC
>CM042753.1:13344322-13355993 GCA_022496165.2 Catalaphyllia jardinei
GCCCGTTATCGGCCCGTTATCGGCCCGTTATCGGCCCGTTATCGGCCTATGGACGTTACGGGCCGAATTAGTCAACAACGACAATCAAGAAACAATCTTTATTTGGCTCACGAATAGCAAATGCTAGTCTAGGCGAGCCATTAATCGCTTAGTAACTGGACCGAGTGAAGTACAACTCAGGGAGCATCCGCGGGAGTAATTTCTAAATCTGACGAGCGCGAAGTGTAAAGCCGATACGAGTACGATTTCTCCCAAATTCTACGACACCAGGTTCAATAACTAATTAATGGTATCTATAAGAAATTTCGAAATTATTTAAAAGTGTCTTTTGAAAAATTCGTTTGAGCAAACACGTCTGTAGCTAGCTATAAAGCGCTTTTCACAAACATTGTAAACGAAGTCACCAAATTAAGGCGCGCGTAAATTGACGTGCGAATCAACCACGTGATCGCATGCCGACTACGCGACAAATAGGTGCGCGGGGACCAATCAAGATCAAGAATTTTGTTATAGATACTTTTGCTATAGATTATCTGATGTTAGTAAAGATCTTTTTTTTATGTTTTCAGTCCGAGGGAATTTAGGCTCGGAGGCGGGAAACCAGGGTAAACATTTCTGATTGAAGAGGGGAACATTATATATTCCAGAACCTTCTCATGAAATCCCATCTGCCTTTCCCCACCCCAGACCCAGCAGGTTATAAAAATGGACTGTCTTTAAAACGGCGAATCTTGAATATGTTCAAACAAACCTCGACTCTCTAAGATAGAGTTGTGAATAGAGTCTGTGCATGTGACGTCATCAAAACTAAAGAGCCACTATAGGTTTTATTCTCATCAGCAGGAGCTCCTGTCATCAGGCATAAAAGGTATTACATTTATACCTGGGTACAACTTTTCAGCTCAATAGTGTCTTTCGTTTGGAAACCAGCGCATTTTGAATTTCGGAGTTGTGGCGGTGCGTGACATAAAGCTAAGATCGCATTTGTCGAAAAATATACAGTTATGTTTTGATTTTCAGCCATTTTAGGAGTTGAAGCGTTAGGAAAAGTGCTTGTGTAAATAATGCCTTTTGGTTCAGTTCAGATAATCAGTCGACTAGATAGCCAAAGTAAGTTCGAGATGTTTACGCTATTTTCCGGCCTCCATATTCTCAACTTTGGGACAACGCATTACACCTTAAACACTTTAAAGTTGGAGAACTGCCTTCTTTAGTAATCGTCCAAAATATCATAATTTCTTGACTTTATCCACTAAATGGTTTTTGATTTTATTGCGTGCGTGACAATGAAAACACTCGCTTTGGAAGCCCTCAGCCCTTCCTAGGATTATTAGGTGCAATGTTGATTGCTATGACTGCAAAAATATTGAATCTCTAGTTTCTACTGTATCTTTCGCGCTTATTCGAATGAAGTTTTACAGTATTTTAAGGGCCTTTTTTTAAAATTAATGTTTGTAATGTAATAATGAATGGAGAGAATTGGAATAAAACAAACAAACAAAACCAAAACCTTTTTGAAAAGTTGCTTTACTTTTGCGCATCCCAGGTACAGGGTACAAAACAATAGTCGGACCGAAATATGTGGAACAAGTCCAGAGGTGATCCCGAATGTTCCCGTCAGAAGAAACCGAAACAGACCTTTTCATTTGAATTCCGATCAAAACTTCCGGCATTTTTTGCATAAGGGAAAACACCCATGACCTTACTTTGCCAAAGTTGACCGAAATTCGCCGCTCCATTCTTGACAAATCGCTTCTTTACCCTAAACAGGGACGTCCAAAAAGGAATAAAAAAGGGAAGAGCCATTCCTATTGGCTGGCCCCGTTTAATCAGAAAATGTCGTTCCATTTTCGTCGGGTATTCCCACCGATCTGTGACCGGTCGGTTTACCCCATAGTTCTTGTCTGTTCAGTTTGCGGCTTGATTGGGGTAGCCTGGAAACCATAGTTACGTTTACATCGTATGATGGGATATTCTAATTCTCAAGATGGCGGCTAGCTTGAACTCAGAGTTTTGGCGTCGAATCAATGAACTCAAAGCACAATTACAGTCCTTGATTAGAATTGAAGGATTCCAAGTAAACGATGAAGAGTCACACGCGAATAATGTTGTGAAACCAAAGATTTTATCTAGGTGAGCATTTACATGTAAAATGCTTCTCTAAAAGCACTGTAAGGTGATCGTCCTTCAAAAATAAATTTGGAAGCTGAAGTTATACTCTCCTAGCAGAGATTATAAAAGTATGTGTTAAGTAGTCTCGTTACCATCCTATTTACACTTAGTGCCCTCTGAAAGAACCAGAAAAGCGTTTCTACTTTAGGTTCGGATAATTGAGCTTACTTTCCGGCGACAACTTTTATTTACGCTTAAGATAACCGCTTATTGATAACTTTTACGTTATGTTGGATGCCTGTTGGATGCTTTATTTCCTTAAGACTTTCGTTCCCAAATTTCAACATACCTAGCTGCAAAATACGTGGATACATTTTGACTGTGAATCTGTGTTAATTGTGCAATGACCTCCGAGTTATTCAAAAAATGTTATATCGGCTAAAACTTTAGGGTAATTTTTTTGAAGATCAGAGAACTTTGAAAGGTGGCGAAAACTCTTTCATTCACAGGCAATTAAAGCAAATATAAAGTGTATATTGCCATCCATGTATTGGACAAGTTGTTAATGGTCTGTAAAAATTGTTTTTTTGGTCCTGGAAATTACAATTAAACTATAAGTGTTCTTTCTTTGCCTCAGTCAGTTTCATCAGTTTTACCATTCTCCTCGTTTTTCCAGCTGACATCCTCAAACTATGAGCTGAAAATTAGTCATGTAATAAATTTAAGAAATTGAGGAATTTTTTTGTAAATATGAAGAGAAAAGTATCCTCAAAGAAACCCAGCATTTCCACTGTGCCACTAAACTGTAAAGTTGCAAGTATTGTTTAATTAGTACTTCATATTTGGCACGGTTATTTGACATTTTCATATGACTTCATGTTTGACAGAATTGTGTGTGTTTTGGTGACTTTTTACCAATGTGGACACTTTGTGATGCATATCATAAGGAATTTGAATCTGCTTGGTGTTCAATCCTGGACAAATCTCGACAAATACAATTTACAAGTATTTACACCCAGCATGATAATTCCCATATTAAATAATGGTAGTAACAGGTGAATGAATCTTACCAATCACATGATTTTTTCCAATTACACATGCAACATTGTGTGTTGGCACTACATGGAAAGACATCTTATTAATGCACCACTCAAAGATTCTCAAAACATTAATACATCTAAATGAGAAATTATATAGCACAGAGTTAAAGAAAACAGCTTCCACTATCAAAATTAACCATTTGATGTTCAGTACAGTGTAGATAAATAATTCAATAATTTTGAAATGCTGTGTCCTATTTACTTTGTGGGTGGGAGGTGTGGTGAGCTCATGTTTGGTGTGTTTCACTCCAAATCAAGCAGTCTGTGTTAAGGCAAGGCCAGGTCAGGGTCACTGCATAATGTTCTTGGGCAAGAAATAAGAAGCAGAAAAAGTTAATGCCTGGGCCTCGGGGTGTCCCTGTGATGGACTAGCATCCCATTTAGGAAGGGAATTGAAATGCTACTGGTTTCCTGATTGTACAGAAACCTGGGTAAGCTACAGCAGTATGGATCACTTCTCTTCACACATACTTAATGTTTTTATCTATTTACAGAGATGAAGTTATCACTAAACTGGAGGAAGTTATTTTGAAAATTGTTCAGGATCTATCTCAAGAGAAGTCACCATCTCTAAAATACAACTCAAGAAATTCTTGGAAAAACACAAGGTTTGGTTAATTAGATAACAGTTATATTAACAGAAGAGTGAATAGCAATAGATGTTTTCATTCTTGTCAGCAGCCTATGGTATCAGGAGGAGATGATGACACAGTGACTGATTAATGATTAACTTATAATATGATTGGCTACAAACTGGCAGCCATCATTTATCATTAGATGGCCCTTCATAAAAGATGCATGAGCACTATGGCTTGACAAAATCAGTTTTATATGAAAGAAACCTTGATAACAATTTCTATGATTTTTGATAGACGATTATCAACTGATCTCTTATCAGCTGATAGTCTCCTTAAGTTCAGAGTATAGAATTGTTTTTTATATACTTTCATAAGCAAAACCACAGTGTGCCTTACATATGTATCAAGAAATATATCTATCCTTGTTTTGAAGCGTTTCAGATTGACATGTTTCAACATAATGTGTGTATAGTAAGTACTTACTACCATTATGTTAATGCCTAGCTCTCTTACACAAAGGAACAATTAAAGCTCTATTAGCTTAACAATTTTCAGATATAACTCCAAGCACACCTGTCCCACATATAGTATATGTTGTGTTTTAACAGTAGAAAGTGTATTTTGTTGTTTTGAGTTGTTTTTTTTTTGTTTTGTTTTGTTTTTGTTTTTCATACAGGTTCAACAGTGCAGTTGGAATTGAAATGATTGATAATATCAACAAAACAGAACACAGATTTGATTCCATGGTATCAGTTGGAAAGTTTGGTACGAAAAAAGTAAATTGCCAGTGTTTCAAAAGTCCTCCCATCAGGGGGAGAGAGGTGCAGCCTGAGGGCTCCTGGGTGGGGCAGTAATGTTAATGTCATTATGTATTTTAGGGGTTTAAATCTGAAATAATTTTTTTGTATCACACATGTCAATCTTTTTCAAATTTCACAGTGGTTTCGTAATAATGATATTTTTGAGCTTGCATTTTAAATAGCTTTAAATGTAAGCTGTAAATCAACAAGGGACACAACTAACATCTTTCTAAGGAACACAACCCTTAGCCCCCCACAGTCAAATTTCACTTTTCAAGAAAGGAGGGTACATGGGTAGAAGTTAGGGACAAAAAATGCCACACCTAATATATGCATTCTAGTACATTACAGGGCTTTATTGAGAATTTCCAATAAGCACCGGATATCTTTTATTCAAAACCCCCTGTCAGTTATCTCTGCTCTTTTTCCTGTGAGCCCTAAAATAAGTCATACATAGTCTTCTGCCCTACCCCTGACTCGCAGATCCGATAAGAACTGAGACTGAGAGAGATAAAAATGACAAAAGTTGCTACTTTGTTCCTTTAAAACTAATCTATTCTCTCAATGTTATACTTGGAAGGTAATCATTACCTCTTCACCCATCTTGTACTGTTGTTTTTTCTTGTTTTAGCTGCCACGTTACAGATCATGGCATTTTGTTACAGACTTCTTCAACAAGACACATATGCAACAAAAAGGTTGGTTGACGTAATAACTGTTAAATTTAAATCAAATCAGAAATTAAGGCTAATCATAGGACTGGTACGAAGAGGTCAGTTCTATGAATCGTAAACAAAATACAAAATTTCCCTCTCAGTATTACGGGTATATAAGTTCATTTATTATTGAAATTTCACTGGTGGCCGTCTGCAGAGCTACTAGATGAACGGTTTGGCACAACCGCTTGCCGAAAAAGTCCCGGTCACGAATGAAGGAAGTGGTTGTTTAACAAATGGTGACCGTCTTTTCGCTTTCTATGTAATACGACCGCGTTACCCGATCTTCTCACCAAAATGCTGGTCTTTCGTACCTTTTAATTTCGTCAATTTCCAGACCTAGCAAAACCAGATATTAAACCCATCAAAAAGCATTTTGCAATCCTTACGGCTTTCCCTAAAAGGTGTTCAACTTTTTATGCCCTCGCGTACGATAGGCTCGATTTCCAGCAGAGAGCGTTGGAAATAGAGCCTCTGATCAATTGAAACTTTATTATAACGCAATGATTAAGCAGACAATACTGTATGCCTCAACCGTGTGGACATCCTGCTCGGTAGAAAACATTCAGAAAGTGTTCAGGCTACAGAAACGCGCAGCCCATGTAATACTGGGTGCTGACACAAAAACGGTGTGAAACTTTTTAAACAATTAGGCTGGGTTCTATTTTATCATGAAGCGAGAACAAAATAAGTTAATATTGGTATACACACGGATTTTGGGAGAGTGCCCACCTTATCTTACCCAGATTCTTGTTAGAAACGTAGACGTGAATGGAGGATCGAGCAGGAATGGTCATTTGAACCTTATCTGCCCCCGATTCAAACGGGAGACTGAGGGTGGAAGGTCTTTCTTAGTATCGACTTGCCGCCTCTGGAATATGTTGCCTGCCCATATTAAAAACCAGTCTACTCTTACAAGCTTTAAAAAGTAAATTTTTAAACATTTTATGGACAGTTATAAGGAATTGGACCATTTGATCATCTAATTTTCAATTTTCCTGTTTTAACTGTTAGTCTTGACCCCATGCATCTCATATTTTTCATATTTTTACATTTCATGTTTTAAGAAACTTTTGTATATTTTAACTTTTAACATTTTATCTTTTTTCTGTATATTTTATATGAGGGCCACTAGTTTTTCAGTGATTACTGTTGTGTGTTACCCTCTATAAATAAAGTTTATTATTATTATTATTATTATTATTATTATTATTATTATTATTATTATTATTATTATTATTATTATGTAAATTCTAGGAGAAATAGAGTCTACGTTTCTCCTAGAATTTACATAATATCATGTTGTTGTCATTTCTCTGTTAGTATTATTATTATTATTATTATTATAAAATTTGAGTACAGTGTGAGTACAGCCAAGTACAGTATTTTGTAAGCCTCATTAATCGAATCTTCCGTTGCGATGTTCATTTTATCCTCAGGGACATTTATTACTCTGATGTGGCGTTCTTTGGAAATCAGGGTGTTGTGGATTCGATTGTAGACAATCTTGCCTGCATGTTAAAAGTACCAAGATATTGTTTACATGTGGTATGTTTCTCAAAACTGAAAACCATCCCTGCTATATCCCATTTAAATGGAGATTCTTTACGTTAACTGATCTTTGTATGCATGCAAAGTTTGCAGGTACGTTATGCAAATGAATATTCGTCCGAGTTACGGAAATGAAAGTTTGTGCCGTTAGGTAGCAAAAACTATGGAAATGTTTGTCTAGCTCTTCACGAGCAAGAAAAATGGCGAGGTTCGAGAATCAAATGCATTTATATCATGCTTAATAAACAGCCCTAAGAAAATATTAATACGCGCGCTGATTGGTTAAAAATCGTGTTTTCATAACTCGATGGAACTGACACAGAACTACCGCAGGCTGTTGACGTAATGATGGTGCGAGCAAAGAGAATTTACATTTTGATGATCAAACTAAAGAAGTTGTTTTGTTTTTCTCGCCGCGGTGTTTTCTAAAAGAAATAGATAGCATTTTCTCCATGTTTCTATCGAGTTCTAGTATACATCTACTAGCGTTCTTTCACGAATGGCGTTCTCTGATTGGCTACGCTACTCACTATCTATCACAGAATAGATAGCGAGTATCGTAGCCAGTCAGAGAACGCCATTCCTGATAGAACGCCAGTAGATGTATACAAAGCTCGATAGAAACACGGAGAAAATGCTTTCTATTTCTTAACTAGAGTTGAACTCATAAGAGGGCCGTGAAAACCAAATTCCTAGCAGCTGCATTTTCATGTTGTAACGTACAAACACAGCATATAGACTTGCAACAGTGGACCTTAATATTACCTAATCCCTTGCTTATTCAATTCCCTCAAGCGAAGAAAGAGGGTAAGAGGCCAGCGAAACCAGGGGCCAGGGAAGTAATATTGGAAAGGATTTTTAGAAAGTCTAACAGCAGTAATTAATCAAAGAGAACTCTGGCCGAGAGTGAGATCTGTTTGATTGTAGGAGTGGTTTAGAGTAAATAGTATGGCTAAACAAAAGTAACTACAGATTACTTATTTCAACAATCTATTGAAACGTCTTGTGAAAGTGTAAAAAGCAACAACAACAAAACAACAAAGCAGGATGAAAGCAGACTATTTTGAATAATTTTAAATGGGATTTTTAAAACAAAAACCAAAGCAATGCTAGCCAATCACAGCCCTCCAAAACGACGCAATCAGCCAATCAGATCTCACACACTAGCACAGGGAAATTGATAAACCCAACACTTGATTGCTCATGATTTTGCAAATGACTGGCTTAGAAAAAGACCCGTTTGTTTCGACTGATCCAAAAACCCGGCATTTATAGCAAACCAAGGCATTATCGTGTAAAATTATTTTACAGTACGCGATAGTTAGTTAAACCCAAAAGAAATATTTACTATTTCTTTATTCTTGAAATTTCAGCTTGCAGCTTCTAAAGGTAAGCGGCCTAACCATTTTATTCTCCATGAATTAGTTTCATCGTAATTTGTTTGGTGGACACGGACACAAGGGGACTAGCCTCTGCGACTAGTCCCTGCAGCTAGTCCCCTGAAGAGTTTCCACGAAGGGACTGGTCGCAGGAACTAGTCCCACAAACAGTTCACATGAAGCGTTTTGTGCAACAAGTCGCAGGGACTTGTCCCAAAAATTCAAACTGGTTTGAATTCGTGGGACTCACATGGACCAAAGTTGGTCCCTGTGACTAGATCAGTTTGAAGCAAAAATAGTCGCAGGGCCCAGTCGCAGGGACTAGACGCAGGGACTAGTCCCATCGTGTGTGCCGACCTTAAATTTATCATCAAAAGGCCATGATAACATGCGTCAACATAATATGTCACGTGTTTGGCCTTCAACTTTGCTCATCTCTCTTTTTGGCGGAAAACATTTTTTTTTCATAAAACAGTATAGGCTGAAAAAAAAAAGTAATTTACCTCTGGAAATAGCGTCTTGCACTCCTTCCGTCAGCTTATAAGGCTATGGAAAGATAAAATTGCGCTAATTGCCTTGCAATACTATTATACAGGTTGTATAGCTGGAGACTTGAGGTACAAAGAACACGATGGAACTCATGTGGACTGCAACGATAAAACCTCGGTTTGCTATTTGTTTGTGTTATTTGTGCATTTGTTTGATTTCCATTTTACCCGAGGTATTAGCATTTTTATCTTGCGTAAATAAATGCATCAGTGTTTCAACAGTACATATCTGATTTATTTTGCTAACGCTTTAGTTGTTAACCCTCAGGGTACAATGGTGTCCTCTCACGTGCAGGGAATATATGGTATCTTTGTATGATATTTATCTAATAGATGGAACTATGCATGTCAGTAATACTAAAAAAATAACAAAAGTGCTGCGTTGACTGTTACGCGTATAGTAACAGTCAAACGCAAAACCCACCAAATCGCTCAAATTCGTCATTTCGAGCAACAGAAATGACAATACACAACAACTGAGGTAGGTTTGCATTTATTTTGAGCTTTAACTTAGACATTCCTCGATATAAGTTTACGATATTAAGACTCTTCAATATTCTCCCATACATTTCTTTATATTTCGAACATGAACACACACACTGCTTGTATGGGTGCCCTGTGTGGATAGTGTTACTGATCAACCTTTCGAACGATTCGCTCCACACGTAAAAAATTAGTTTCATACAGACTCAGTTACAAATATCCACACTGACAGCATAACAAAAAGTGCTACATGAAAGTTCTGCTCAATAGCTTTCATTTGAATTGCACACAACAGAAAGAGAAACACCTGAAGATCATTATCGCAACATTTAGCGTGCATTTCAAGTGAAATTATGCGTAGATCAGTTCCCCGTTAGAAGTCGTTCATTGAGCCGTACAGAACAGTACATGCACCTCGTAAACATCAAGCAAAATTGCCTCGTTAGCGGTTTTCTTACAGTTGCTGGTCCTTAACGTTGACTAGATATGCATTCAGATGCCAAGTTCGTGTTAGTTGTTGAAAAAGAGGCTTCTTTTCAGCGACTTATGGACGACAATGTACTACAGAAGCTACATCCGTGTATAGTCATCACTGTAAGTAAATATATTAGGGTTGATGTTGTTGCTGTTTTGTTTTGTTTTGGCCCTTCTCCTGTCCCCTTGTGGCTCAATATTCGGCTGATATTCTCTGTGATTCTTTGTAAACCACACAACACTGCATTACATTCCGCGTGATAGACCAGTATACTCCCTATTTACCCCGTGCTGTATTTTGTTGTCAGTTGTAACTGCACATACAATGTTATCATTCAGGGTAAAGGCTTCCCGGATGTAAATACCCGTATGATGGTCCGTTGCCTGTGGTGCACTCTTCAGATACCCATCTTAGCCCTGGTGGATGCTGACCCACATGGTAACTTAAATGCTTTACTTTCTTTACCCTTGATATACAAACAAAATTTTCCAATTCTTGTATTTCATAGTTAGCTGTGTAATTTTTTTAGCTGTTATGGTTATTATAGCAGGGATTTCGACGGTTTTGTAAAGTAGCGGACAAATTCGAGAAAAGAACCGGATGTGACATATTTTTGTCGCCGCTTGGCGCCTTTTGAACGCTTAAAGCGCGAGCTACCTAGGGAGTTCTGGGGGCATGCTCCCCCAGGAAATTTTAAAAGAGAACACTTAAAAACGTTGTTTCCAGCGTTTCTGGAAACCAAGTATCATTATAACATAGCGCGCGCGTTAGTCCTATCTAATTCCCATTGCGTCATCATGAACCAAATCTCTATGGACGCACGGCCGTGCTCCATAAAATGACGTGTGCAATTCATTTCCGTCGCGTTTAGTGCAAGTTCCTTTGTTTAATAAAGTTTCGGCAATGTGAAGATATTCTAAACAATCCTAACCCTACTTCGAGCCTTTGACTTTTGCCTGGCAGAGATGTTTACCTCGAGATGAGTATTTTGGCTTTGCTTGTCTACATTTTCACTGAGTATTTGTACTTTGTTTGGCTACGTTTTCATTATCTTAATTCGAAGCGAATTTTTCATTGACAATTTTAGAGAACAGGTTAAGCGTTTTCGTTCAACTGTTGCTTAACTGATTGTGGCGTGTTAGGATAATAAAGACCTTTGTTTTCCTTCACCGTGCATCGTGAGAACTAGTTGTAGTCAATCAGTTTAGCGAACAAAGTTGTTGTCGCCATGTTATAAAAGAATTGGTTCATGCTTTTAGCTGTGCGTATATCGAGTTATGGATGCACTTGGGAAGTTTGGAGAGCACTCAAGAAGCTGGAGTTGCTCTCGGCTGCGGCTCGAGCAACTCTTACGCTTCTTTTGTGCTCTCCAAACTTCTCGCGTGCATCCATAACTCGATATACGCACGCTAAGCCTGAACCAATTCTTAAGTTTCCCAAGCAAGGCTGGAGTTCACTCAAATTCTCTTTAAAAAGTGAAAAATTTAATGAAAATTGACAAATAGTAGGGGATAATAGGGGATAATAATAAAATAAAAAGTCTCTCAAATATTGAATCAAAGTACCGGAAATGGAATGGAAAACGACCGGATGAAACGTCCGGCCTCAAACGAAAACCCTGTTATAGGCCGCCAATATCTTAATTATAAGTTTTAACACTAATGTATTAGTTTAATCTCTGATTTCTATGTGGTGTAAATAAATGTTGTTGTTGTTGTTACCCTTGACGGGGGTGTAACTATTTCTCCGCCTAAATACAAATCTCTTTTAAAACAGTTCCTTCCTTTCATTAGACTGCGAGACAAGAATTTGCAGTTGACAAGTTGTTTTTGACCAAGTGAAGAATGTTTTTTTTACTGAATAAACTATTCATACATTTTTCCTTTATTATTTGCAGGTATTGAGATTCTCAGTGTGTACAAGTTTGGT
>CM042753.1:13360993-13373267 GCA_022496165.2 Catalaphyllia jardinei
ATGGCAAATTTACGTTACAAAATACATAATACAGCAGTTATCAATGATTCATGCAAACAGAGGATATTACAAAGTCATGGTGGCGAGAAGATATGAATGTTAGGTTTTTTTTAAATTTTTGTTATAAAATTCATATCTTTGAGCTAACGTGTAATGTTCCATTTAATATTTTTACGATAACTACAGAAATTCACGCGTACTCATTGGCTAATTTTTATTGTCAATATGCGGACAGACACAAATTTAAAATTCAAGCGACACGTCAGCGAGCCAGAGCGGGCAATTTGACAATTTTTTATCGTAAAAAACAAATTGATGTCAGGTTTTAATGTGTCTGTCCTGTTATTGACAATGAATTTCGTCATAACATTGTCAAAGTAGTCTGCGGATCCACTCGGCTATCGTCTTGTGGATCCACAGCTACTTTGACAATGTTATGACGAAATTCATGATCAATAACAGGACAGACGCATAAAAAACTGACGTCAATTTGTTAAATAGACATGTGATGATGGCGTTTTTGATGATTTTCTGAAGAGCCCTTACCACTGCGGATCACATTCGTTTGCAGATCCACAGCTACTTTGACAATGTTATGATGAAATTCATGATCAATAACAGGACAGACGCATAAAAAACTGACGTCAATTTGTTAAATAGACATGTGATGACAACATTTTTGATGATTTTCTGAAGAGCCCTTACCACTGTCCGAAGTTTTTCAGTTTTCCAAAATTTGCCCGAAGGTCACACAATCGTTGTGGAACATTTTTAGAAATTTCCTGAAGACTACCAAGGATTACTAAATATTGCCGAAGACTCTTGAGTAAGGCCTGAAGATGTTTTGATCATACATCAATGAATTCAAGTACAAACGTTAGATCAGTGAAATCAATGATATCTTCACCAGGGTGGATATTGAAAATACACCACGCAAGTCCTGGATGTGGTTTGGTTTGGAATTTTTGAGTGGCGTACTTTCCAGTAAAACACTTGTGTCTGTATAATAAATCCTGTACAGTATATTCAAGTACCAAACGGTTTGAAACACATGTTTAATCGTTTCTGGTAATCAACATACATATATTTCCTTTGAAGAAATTAAGAACCCAAAAGAACCTACTTAGCCTAAATTGCCAATAATTATTCACCCCAAAATACAAGAACCTATCAGGTGTTTCCACAAAATATCCATATATACCACAGGCGGCATCTTGGAATTCCGAGAAAGGGGGGGGGGATTCTGAAAGCATGGAGGGGTAATGCAGTTTGGAAATCAAACCCATGCAGGGGGGGGGGGGGGGTTTCAGCTCTGAATTTCTAAAGGGGGAAGATGGCAAAGCTTGCCTTGAAATCACTGACCTGATACCTTTTCCAGTTTGTATATATCAAACATGAACCAACCATGGAAGCAGGATTAAGATCAATTAGGCAGGTGTTAGCAATCACACAGAAAGTAAACAGATGGGCTATGCAGTGAGCTACACAACAAAGAGGCCCTAAAGTTGATAGATTAATAAAATATAAATTAAACAAGTCTGTGTTTCTTTCCAATCTAAAATTGTCAATCAACGATCTTGTTGCATGAGAAAAACTCCCAACAGTCTCTCATTTCCATATGGAACACCTGACAGATTTGAAGACTGCATTACTAGTGGTCAGCAGTTACTCAATGAACACAATTTTCATTATGGTCAGTGATGGCCAGCACAATGTGAACTTTACTCTTGTCTTCCAAGTTGCTATCAATATGATCTAACCCTGAAAATATGAAGCTAATGAACTGAAAGCAAAAAGTTTTATTTGGTGGTAAGCAACTGACACTTAGATATAAATGTGTATCACTTACAAGTGAACATGCAGAGGGAAAAGCTAAGTACTGTCAAAAGGTAAAGTCTGCATACGAGCCAATTGTGGCCCATCAGGCTGGAGCTTATCCCGGTTTCTATAGCATGAAGTGGCTAGGAGTTTTTCTACTCCCCCTGGATGGGATGATAGTCCATTGCAGGCTTACCCCAGCTTAAGTTCGCTTTACAGACACCTCTCTAATACGGACATCTCTCTAATACAGACAGTTCACTGGGTCCTGGAAAAATGCTCACACCTTCTTTGTAAAATAACCTCTACAATATGGACATGCAAACTTAACCTCTTTATTACGGACACTCCAATGATGACAGTTCTTATTCAACACAATCTCCAAATGCTCAATAAGTTTGTGCGGTCCAGTGAAAATATATTCACAGGGGATCTCCATGCCTAATCCTCCGCCCCGATTAACTACCTTCCCACATACACTGTACGTTGACAACTCCATTAGTCCCTGGCTTTGCAAGAAAATGTCTCATAAGTCCCAAACCCTCTTTCATATTGACCAACATCAAAGGCACGTGCCCCACGATTCGGCTATCCTTGACAACGCTGACTGCATTTCTGTCTTGGTCGGGCTAGTTTTGACTTAAAGAACACTTAATACCATCAATGGAGCCATTAAAGTAACGTAATATTCATGACCTCTATACAACGCACACCTCTCTAATACAGACACTTTGCTCTGTCACTTCAGTGTCCGTATTAGAGAGGTTCAACTGTACTCATTTATACTGTCACCCCAGCTACTGTGTACGCACTGTACTTTACTATTAATATTTTAAATGTTAGCAAACTTGAACTGCTTGTTGGCCTGACCAGGAATTGTGAACAGAATTTTATTGGAGTGGGACAAAGCACAAGTTTCCTATTCGATGGAAGTTTTGGACAGTCAAACAGGAGTTCAAAAGAGTCTGAGAAAAAAAGAATTTGACATTCTGGAGGGGAGGGGGGTTAATGACTTTGAAATTCAAAAGGCATCGGAGGTAAAGTATTTTAGAATTTCCAAAACCAAAGGGTGGTTAAGATGTTCATGAACCCATGGTAGGGTATGGATATTTTCTGGAATCACCCATTTTGCCAGACTTCTGAAAATATGTACATGTAGGTTATTATATGCAGGTTTTTACTGTAGCTAGCTACAAAAATATATTATAAGTAAAGGACTATTTGAAGCAATATTATAATGTTGTTTGTTACCTCATCCATTGCTCTGATCTGTAGTCGAAGTTTATCCATAATCGTTATAAAAAGCTGAAATAAACAGAGTATTTCAGTAGCTAGGATTTCAAGTACCGGTATGTTATTCAAAGGTCAGTCAGCAAATACAGTGTATTTTGCTAGTTGTCACGGCATAGCCATTCATACCAAGTGACAAGTAGAATGAGATGTACATGGGGGCTTAACTTTGAGAGAATCAAATCCATTGTTTCACTTATCTCTAATTAGTCATAGCTCCTAGTATCAATAATATGTAAATGATTAACCAGTCAAAACTTGGGTCGTTGTCTATTGTTTAGTAGTTGAATAATAAGCTTGTGTAATAATAGTGAAATAAAAATGTAGATGTGGCTCAGTGTAGATTAGCCTAGATTACCTGTGGGTTAACTTTCTAACTTAATTATTTTTGATAATTGCAAGTGTAGATCCAAACAACTCATTAACCTAAAATTCATGGCTGTAAATTAATGACAAAAGGAAAAAAGTTTTGTTGCTGTTTAATACATGAGATGAGAATAACGTCAAAACCATGACAAAAGGGCTAAGAAGCTTTCACTCACTGAAACAGTGTCTGCAATAGCTTTACTAGTGTTTCCTTTGTCATCCTTTATGGTGATTGGTCTGCCTTCCTTTATTCTTTCTAATGCTGCAGGGCAATCCAGCTACAATGTAAATAATTGAAAATAATATATTCAATTATAAGTCTATTTACTTATAACACTTATTCTACATGTACATGTGACATGGGGCAAGTTAGCGACATTTGTTTTTCATTACAATTCATAATTTGCAAAGCATACAAGTGGCAGTATACGGTAGTAATGGCTTTGAACTCTTTCTTTTTGCACTTCAAGTAAAGAGTTGTTAAATACAGAATGTTTTATTCTCTAGACAGCCAAATATGAACACTGTTTGAGTGCAGTGCAACCCCAAAAATGTAAATTATACTGTAAATACAGTTTTCTTACCCTAAATTTTTTCATAAAAGCTTCTACAGTGGGATACTCAGCTGATTGCACAAGCTTGAAGGCAGCCTAAAATTGTAGTAAACAATATATAGATAACTGCAAGTTAATTTCAATTATTTAATAATTGAAATACATGTAACATCCCTTTTGTGAACATTTCACTTCAATTTTCCTAAAAAACATGAAGGTAAAAATATTTAGAATACTTTCAAAAAAAATTGTTCCTTTGAAAAAGTAATTTGGGGAAATTATTAGTTCATGAGATGTTAGACATCTTAGCAGTCCTTATTGCAAAGTTCACACCACCAAGGGACCAAAGTAAAATTCCCTTTTTTATCTTGGACCACTTCAGCCAAATAAGTAGTGGTACTCATCAGTAGAAGTGCCAACGAGTACAATGGGAGAGAACGGTTCTCAGGATAATTATGAATGTTTGGCTGAAAGTATGCTTCATGATCTCAATCCTATTAATGTACAGTGTAGGTGGTGTGCTTTTTTTGAAGACCTTTAAACCATTGCATTGACACCTGCATTGAACTGTCCACAACCCACCCCTGGCCCTAGAGTAGTTTTTTTTTTTTAATATTTCAGAGTGAGCAAAAGCGCAAAAATAACCATAAATTATGCGCACTAACCACAGACACAAGATCAGGTTTAAAGGCATATAATAAACACATCAATAGATATCCCTTCAGCTAAATGGGCAGCCAACAGCCTAGCAACTTTGCAAAGTTGCTACCGAATGTTATTACAGTGACCAAAGAGACATCTTGTTGCCGAAATAAAATGATGCAAGACAAGTAAACCTTGTGAATTATCAAAACATTCTGATATAATACATATCAGCCCATTCTAATAATTTTATGTGTCTATAGTTAATTGAAAAAAGATAACTTCTTAGAATGTGTCAAAGTGTTTTGTTACAGTAGCTAACATTAATGTGCCAAATGAAGTGCTGATTTTACCTTGTATTGAACCAACAACTTAGAACAAGCAGCAGTGTACCTGGTAAAGAGAAGTAAGCCATTACACATGGTCTACAAAGAGACCTAATTTAACCCTTTACTCCCAAAGAGTGACTTATAGTTTTTACTCTGTCTAACGCCAGACGATTTTACTCGTCAAAGGGAGACCCGTAGTCCAATTTTTATGTTACAGTATTAAAATTCTACATACTAGACTCTGAGGCTTGAAGAATAAAACAAAAAAGACTATTTCTTTATCAATAAACCTCAATTTATATGTATTTCAGAGGCACAGTAAATTTTGCCAGGAATCAAAATAAAACTGTTGGGACCCCATCTCCTCTCTGATGCTACATGGGGATAATGAGTAGGGAGCACCATCTTAAGGACGTTCGCGCCTGTAGTAGATTAGGTCCAGGCCCTCTCATGTATGTCCATTAGGCATGCGCAGTAATAAAACACCTAAGCACGTGGTAGCCATGTTGTGAGACTGTTTGTGCATTCTTGAGCTCAGAATATTACAATTCTGGCGACGAGCGGGATTATCAATGGCTTTGGTGGGTCAAGTCATAGAATATGTGGAAGGGAAAGAAGACATTGCAAGTTACATTGAGCAAGTAGAACTGTATTTTGCAGTGAATTAAGTCGAGGAAGATCACGAGGTTTCAACATTTCTCTCTTTGATTGGAGCGGACGCCTATGGAGTTCTTTGCAATTTGCTGGCCCCGGACCGACCAAAAGATAAGTCCTTTGCAGTTTTGAAGGAAATTTTAACTGCTCATTATTCTTCAAAGCCAATTCTTGTAGCAGAACGCTTCAAGTTTCACTGCCGTAGTCAATTGGAGAGCGAATCGATCGCTCCGTTTGTTGTTGAGTTAAAGCGGCTAGCTTTGAAGTGTGAATTCGGAGTGTTTTTGGAAGAAGCGTTGCGTGATCCATGGAGTGGGCCATTAAGGAAGATTTTTGTGATGTCAGTTCCTCAGTGGACGAGTCTGTAAACAAAGTTGGCAAATTTAACTTGAAACAACTGCCCGACAACTGTGGAGTTTGTTTTCATTGTGGTCAAAGGCATCTTCCATCATCTTGCCAGTTTAAAACAGTGCAGTGTTACAAGTGTCAGAAAAGGGGGCATTTGGCCAAGATGTGCAGTTCACAGAAACATGAGCCTTCCTCTACACGTTACGTGGAAGATGTTTCACAAGTGATGAACATGAATGGTGTTGCTTTGCAAGTTCACAGTGAAGATGAAATGGTTGATCTTGGTTTATACACCATCAACTCAAGAGGGAAGAGGGGCTTGGGCTATCAAGTTCAGTTGTGGCTGGAAGGCAAACAAGTTACCATGGAGGTTGATACAGGGTCTGCTGTGTCCATTATTTCTGAGACTGAGTACAATACCTTGTTTAAGAACCTTCCTCTGCAGCCAAGCAAACTTCAATTAAGAACTTATTCTGGGGAGCAGTTACCCTTATTGGGGGAGCTTCAGGTGTCAGTGAAATATCAGAGTCAAGAAGGACAGCTGCCACTGATTGTTGCCAAAGGGGACAGGCCAGTATTACTTGGATGAAACTGGCTGCAGAAGCTGAGGCTAGACTGGTCGAATATTTTTAAGGTGACCCAAGAGAAGGCTGTGGAAGGAATTATCTCAAGGTACAACACCTTGTTTGACAGTGGGTACGGACACCTCAAGCAGTTCAAAGCTTCCATTAAACTTAAGGATCATGCTCAGCCTATTTTCCTTAAGGCGAGACCAGTTCTGTATGCCCTCAAAGGGAAAGTTGAGCAGAAATTGCAGCGACTGGAAGACGACGGGATTATTTACAGAGTAAACCAGAGTGAATGGGGGGGCCCCGGTTGTTTTGGTCCCAAAGAAAGATGGTTCCTTGCGTGTATGTGGGGATTACAAGACCACCGTAAACCAGAGTGCAGATGTGGATCAGTACCCATTGCCTAATGCTGAGGATTTGTTTGTGACACTGGCCGGCGGTCAAGTTTTTAGCAAGATTGATTTATCACATGCAAGTTGAATTGGATGAAGAATCCCAGAAGTATCTAACCATAAATACACACAAGGGATCATACCATTGTAAGCGTCTGCCATTCGGGGTCTTCAGTGCTCCGGCCATATTTAAGCGTATTGTGGATCAATTGTTGCAAGGTGTGAAGTTTACCGTCTGTCATTTAGATGACATCCTGATCTCTGGCCGCTCTCTGGAGGAACACTTGGAGATTTTGGAGGAGGTGTTCAGGCGTTTAGAAGAGCATGGCATCCGGTTGAATCGTGCCAAGTGCATATTTCTACAGGAGGGTCTTGAGTTCCTGGGTCATTGGATAGATGTACATGGCATTGGTCCCCTGCCACAGAAGATGGAGGCTATAATGGAGACCAAGAGTCCAACCAGTGTCACTGAGTTGAAGTCGTACCTCGGCTTACTCATTTACTATGGCAAGTTTGTTCCGGATTTGGCCACGATCCTCGCTCCCCTCCATGACCTTTTGCAGAAGAATGTAGCTTGGAAGTGGATGGACGAATGTGATAATTCTTTTAGAAGAAGTAAGGAGCAGCTTCAAATTTTGCCCTTACTAGTCCATTATGATCTTAAGCAACCCCCCGATTGGCTTGTGATGCATCACCCTATGGTGTGGGTGCAGTAATCTCCCATATAATGGAGAACGGTGAAGAGAGGCCAATCGCATTTGCCTCTCAGACTCTCACTGCAAGTGAGCGTAACTATCCTCAAATCGAAAAGGAAGCACTCGTTATTGTGTTTGGTGTGAAAAAGTTCCATTCATACCTATATGGGCGGAAGTTCAAATTGATCACCGATCATAAGCCCCTGGTGACCATTTTAGGACCCAAGAATGGTGTTCCCACATTGGCCGCTGCCAGAATGCAGCAATGGTCGCTGATTTTGGCAGCCTACCAATATGACATTGAGTATCGGAAATCAGAAGAACATGCCAATGCTAATGCCATGTCGAGACTTGTCCCATTGACCATGGAGGAGAAATCGGAGACTGAAGTGTTTATGATCAGTTATGTGGATGAACTTCCTATTACTGCAGGAGACCCGACCTCAGCAACCCGAAAGGACTCTGTTTTAGGTCGTGTGTACGATTTCACCTTACATGGATGGCCCCAATCTGTGGAGGATCCCTCGTTGCAGCCTTACTTTTCACGTGGAGATGAACTTTCAGCCGACCAGGGCTGTGTGCTGTGGGGATTGAGGGTTGTTCCCCCTGGAATGTATTGGGATCGTCTTTTGGATTAATTGCACCAGCAACACCATGGGATCTGTCCTATGAAGTCCTTGGCTCGAGGGTATCTTTGGTGGCCAGGGTTGGATGCCGACATTGCTCAGAGGGTTAGTCATTGTCAAGTTTGTGCATCAGTCAGCAAGTTGCCACCGAAGGCACCATTACACCCATGGGAATGGCCTACAAAGCCTTGGGAGAGAATTCACATTGATTTCTTTGAGAAGGACAAGTCCATTTTTCTGATTGTGATTGATGCCCACTCCAAATGGCTGAAAGTGATTCCCATGACCTCCATGAAGAGTTTGAAGACCATTGAGGCATTGCGCTCCTTGTTTGCTCGTTTTGGTTTGCCCAAAGAAGTGGTTTCAGACAATGGCCCTCAGCTGGCTTCAGAAGAATTTGCTCAATTCTTGAAACAAAACGGTGTCAAGTTCACCCGCGTACCACCATATCACCCAGCGTTGAATGGAGCTGCCGAGCGCTCAGTGCAGACAATCAAAGTGGTTTGGCTAAGCAAGTGCTGGATGTTAAAACAAGTAAACTTACTCTGCAGCACCGGCTGGCTAATTTTCTTATCATGTACCACAGTACCCCTCATATGGTGACTGGACAGTCACCAGCACAGCTCTCTTTAGGTAGGCAGATCAGAAATTGTTTCACACTTCTGAAGCCCAACCTCAGTAAAGCAGTTGAAGAACAACAGTCAAAACAGAAGCAGTACCATACAAGGGAAGGGTTAAGTACCGGGAATTCAAGTTGAACGACGTGGTTCTTGTGCGTAATTGGAGACGTGGAGTTGAAAGGTGGATCCCGAGACGAATTACCCAAGTGAAAGGCCCATGTACATACCTGGTTTGTTGTGGAAATGAAGTGCGATTTGTTCATATTGACCACCTGAAGTCGACTGGATGCAACTCTACTCCGGCTGTTTACCAGGGTGCACAGCTGGAGGGACTGCCTCGTGCAGAAGAGTCAGTATTCCAGGGTCCATTGACAAGTGCTTTTCCTGTTGTGTCAGAGCCAGATCCCCCACAGGTTGTTCAAAGGACTGGCACCGAGAGTGTGGACGACAGTTCAATTCCGGAAGAAGAGAAACACCTCTGGAAACGTCCATTGGTCCAAATTCACCAGTGTTTGCTTATCAGCAGAGCAGGTACCCTCAGCGGGAGAGGAAACCACCCCAGAGGCTCATTTGCGAAGTTTGAACTGAACTTTGAACTGAACTCTGAACTAATTTTGAATGTTTGATTTGTTTTATTTTTGTATTTCTGACATTGCTGTCACATCGTTCATGTTAACCACTTCATTTGTTTGGGAGAAGTGTAATAGATTAGGTCCAGGAAATCTCATGTATGTCCATTAGGCATGCGCAGTAATAAAACACCTGAGCACATGGTAGCCATGTTGTGAGACTGTTTGTGCATTCTTGAGCTCAGAATATTGCAGTGCCCATTGCTACTATGCATCTCTAGTGCGCACACTATTTCAGACGTCTTTTTTAAGCATGCGCACCGAGCCAAAACCCAACAAAATATAGAGCTGATGGTCTTTGTGTGCAAATATTTTTGTTAAAATGCTCAATGACCCCCACGTTTTTTTCAGTACATCACTTCCTTTTCTGCTTCTTTTCATTATACTAAAAAGCAAAATAAATGTGTACATGGGAAGTTTTAATTTCTCATTTACTATTCAAATAGGGTCGATTTGGTACATGGATACAGGTGTGCGTGACTTAGAAGTTTCATTTTTTAAGGTTAATTCTACTTGATTTAATGACATAGCATATGACATGTAGCAAAGATCTATGAAATAGGCCTATATATGCTGTGTTAAAGAAACATAACTTAGATATGATTCTTCAACTTAAATATATGCCAATAGTAATGAATCCAGCCAGAATTGCCTCGAGTGACTGGAAATCCTAGAAATGCTATGGTCTATGATATGCCTATCTCCAAAACGAGTTCGGTGACCCCCGAATTTTTTTCACGTTTTTAATGTACATGTAGCTTATCATTTTCTACCTGCAGTCAAAGTTTTAAAAAAATCTGTATGTGGGAACTTTTTGGGCACGAACGTCCTTAAGTGGAAAGTTAAATCATCCAACTGAGATCCTCAAAAAGTCCTGGGAATGCTATTCATAACTACATGGTTCTGCTCAAAAGGATTTAATTCAGCCAGAGTAAAAAAAGGATGAGAGTTACCTAAGGCTGAGCTTTCATTAAGTATCACTCAAGTGAAAAAAAAATAAGAGTGCATGAGAGTTGACAAATACCATGCAGCATTAAAATCTCTCAGCAATTCTCATAAAAAATTTCACCCTCATTATCCCCATCATAACTGAAAAAGCATTGAGAAAGTTTTATCACAGTGGCTTCTTTCTTGCGGACTGTGTGGCCTCACTGCAACCTCTCCATGCAAATCTAACCAACAATAGCAGTAAAAAGTCGACAAGATTGCACAAAAGTGGCAGCAAGTTAGGAAACTTCAACTCTCAGTGCCTGCACTGTCATTCTCATTTCAGACTAGTATGCTCTGCACTTAGTGATTTAGAGAAGAACTTACTCTCGTGGCGTTACAACATCTCTGATGTAAGCTTTCTCTAGACACTGTAGAGTGTTGATAATGGAAAACAGATCCGCCATGTTGTCATACCTGTTAAATAATAATCGTTTGAGCATGAACTGATTTGTAGTAAACCAGCCAGAATAGACTATAGCTGTGTATTACAAGTAAGACTAGAGCTGTGCATTACAAGCATGGAAATAAATGTACACTCACGTCTCCCTTTCTCTTGCATTCTTGTAAAGTTTCACTTCCTAATGAGAGAAGAAAAATACCATACTCAATCATTACGCAACTACCAGCTGTAATTTTCATCAGAATTACTGTATTTTTATAGCTAATAAGACTTAACCTGCTAAAGCTAAAATATGTTCTTTACAACAGAGGGTAGATTCTTACCTCAAACAACTCTGGCCTCATTGCTATACGAAACACAAAAAAGGAAAGTTATTCAACGAGGAAAACCAAATATATTATTAGTACAGTTATTTTCCGCTCTTAGTCGACATACATAGAAAATATTTAACAGAAAAGCTCAAATTCAAAATGGGGTCCTACATGGATATGTACTTAGGTCAGTGTTGAAAATGATTCATTCGAACTCTTTAGCAATAAAGACTTTCCTTCCTTTAGTCAAAACTACGATTGTAAATGACGTATACAAACCTTGCTGAGAGGGCTGATTTCCAGAAATACCTGCAAACATATTTAAAATAAAATCTGGCGAACCTAAATCGAGCTGTGAATCATTTGCTCAAGTTTGTTTTAGTTTTACATGACCCAGTTGAGGGCTACTAAGTAGCCTGGCCGCCACGCGTTTCACGCACGCGATTCACGCATTCTCACGCGTTCGTTCACCAGGAAAGTCAAGTGGTCCAACCCCACATGCGAACTCTAAAATTCGAAGCTCAACCGACAACTGGGTTTTTCGCTGCCGTCAATCAAGTGTTCGGCGGCTCCTCCTAGCTTCCGACTACTGCCGAATACTGTATCGTTATCTGAACTGTGCTCAACGATTTGATTACCGCACGCTCGACAGTAGTCGGAAGCTGGGAGGAGTCGCCGAACACTTGATTGACGGTAGCGAAAAACGTATTCGTCGGTTGAGCTTTGAATGTTAGAGTTCGCATGTTATCGAAAGGCGCAGTAATATATATCATATTGTATTTAGTAGAAAACAATGATGCAAGGCTGACCGGGATACTACGTAAAAAGCTTCTAGTCTTTCTATTTTTGGCTGAACTTACAGCCGATCCCACGTAAACCGGCAGCTTTTTCGGTTGCGGTCCTTTACATCATTGTCTTTAGTAGATCAAGATAGCACCATCCACGAGAAGATCGAGTAGCTAGTAGGCCTTCAAGCTTCATGCATTCGGACATTGTGTATATTTTTTTTTTCGGGAAAGAAGCTCACCCCCACACCGCACC
>CM042753.1:13379993-13387493 GCA_022496165.2 Catalaphyllia jardinei
CCGAAATCTCGGGATGACTCGTTTGGTACGACGCTCCAGCGCCACGTCTGGAGGTACTGCATTTTTCTCTCTTTTTTGTCATGAAAAAATCGCGACAAAGTAGTGCTTTTCTCGCTGTTATTCTTGTAAAAATAATGAAAAAGATACGTTGCCTTTCGTCGGTTGCTGTTCTCAAAAAAACCCGCATAATGTATATAAGAGAATACTGAGATTTATATTTGTAGATTACTAAAGTCAAACTATGTATCTCTATGCAATAAGCGCATACAAAATTTCCTCATATTACTGTGTAAAAGTCTGTTTTTGAATGATTTTCCTGCCACTGCATATGAAAAACAACTGAGGTTTCCTCCCCGTTTTCTTTACATGATCTTCTACCCAATAAACCTAGAACAAGCAGTTATGGCCTTTAGTGTTTGCCCTTACTTATCAGCTAAGTTGTGCAATGCGCTAGAATATGCTCAACGGAACTGTTTAAGAGAGCTAATGGAGAGCCCAGTTGAGTGGAAATATTTTATGCATATTTCAGGGAAGGAATTGTCCCTTTATACAAATGCTGAAACCACTCGCGCGCTGGGAATGCTGAACGGTTTTAACAACATCGAGAGCTTTGCTATTCCCTCATCTAGCAACTGGGGCCAAATGCAATATTCTTTCGAGGTAAAGAAGATAAAAGGCCGAGAATTTCATGGAAACCACATATTGACCAGAGCAGAAGTGACTAAATCACCTCCACCCTGGAATATTAACCTTCAAAAAGGTCCACCTTCGTCGCCATTACAAGACAAACAGCTAACTACATTCTTCACAACCAAGTGGCGAAAGATTTTTTAGACTGGCTAAATGACACCGCTTTTCCTGACGAACCATTCTATTCATCTCTTCAACAACATCCGGGATTTCTAGGTGGTATCCATGGTGATCAGCCTGAGTGGATTCTGCGTGCGGTTAGTTGGCAAAACGTCAACACGTGTTATGGCAGTAGGATTCGGGGTGTGTGTTGGGTCACAACACGTGATCTTATCTGGATTCTGGGTTCAACTATGGGAAGGAGGCTCTTTGTTACTAAGATTCCGTTTAACTTCAGAGATGATCTCCTCGAGTGTTTGCCAATCGCGAGAAAGAATAGAAAATATGGCCAAGATGTATTTCATGTTTCTGGCGTGTTATAACTTCACTTGAGGATACACCCTAAAGCCAAACTTGCACGCTAGCCACAGGCTAACACGGCGGGAGTTTATTCAGCGAATTCTTCCGTCAGCCAGAGGTCACCAGGAGCATTGCTGTTGTGGACGGGACGTTAGCTGAGGGGGGTGAACAGGTCTACGGATCGGCGGATTTGGTAAATATTTTAGCCCGGATTCTGGATCCAGAGTGAAATTTTAACGGATCTGCGGATCCTATAGCCACAACGGATCGCGGTTTTATCCCCTTTTTGGGCCCGGATTTTGAATTTTGGTTGTTAGGAAGTTCGGATCGTGGATCTCAACGTTCTCCCGGAAATTTCACTTTCTCTTTTTTATGTGCTGTATGCATGCAGTGGAGAAAATGACTAGAAATAGTGATTCAATTAAGCTTGACGTGGCCATAAGTTTGCTCTTTTTTCTTGTATCTGCAAGATTTTGTTTTGATACAGACGTTGGTTACATAAATATTTCTTTGACAGTTCCCCTCAACGCTAAAACACAATATTACGCACGGCAACTCCAACAACTGAAGTCGCTTTGTATCTCGCCTATCATCTAACGCGGCAAGCAATTTGCGGATTCGGATTTAGTTGATTTTTTGAGCGGATAGACGGATTCAGCCATTAATTTTAGCGGATCGGCAGATTTACATATCCCTATTCACCCCCCTCTTAGCTCATGGTAGCTCGAACCAAAACAGTTTGCAATTCAGATTTTTCAGAGGAGTAGTACCCATATACACTTCTAGGACGAGAAAGACTTTGGATCTGCGACAGTGAAGTGTCATGTCCGAAGACACGACATTGACGATACCATGGCCCTGGAATGACCCCAGCCACGACTTGAACCTTGGTTGTAAAAACAGGTAAACAGCGTGGCAGAATTTTTTTTTCTATTTAGAGACCTATTTATTACTTGGCAGAACTGGAATGTACCAAACCAGGCTCGAACCTCAGGAATATAACCTAACTTGTATTTATTACTGGGCAGATCTTTGCAACATACTAAGTATATTTTATTCAGTATATATTGGTGAATTCCTTAGTAAAGATGAAATAGAAATCTCGGTTAAATTTTACTAAGATTTTCAATTTTTTTTGTACAATCAGCCTCGATTTTCTACAACAGCCTTCAATCTTTTTTTCGTCTCATCTCACTTCGTTTAGCATCATTTTTATCATAATGTACTATTTCCTTTCCCAATGTTCTTTATGTCGTACCTCAAGCACGAGTTTTATTTTGAAAAAAAATTATATGCTAGTTCTACATCTGAAGACACTTCTTATGTTTATAACGATTACGCTGGTATTTTGAGAGACTTGGTGTCAAAAAAAAGTTTGGGAAAATAGATATTCTCGCTGGTGCGATTGTGTCTGTTTCCGTAGTGATCTCTGTTCAACTGTTGTTTATAACGGTGGTCAATAGGTCATTTCCGGGTCCTCTTGTGCCTCTGTTTCAAAACGAGTCTAAGTGCGAAACCTTTCATATGAAAATGCGTTCTGCATGCAGTTTCAGTTTCATGCAAGTCATTTTCATAAGAATGGTTTCGCACTTAGACTAGCTTTGAAACAGAGGCTACTCCTAACTGGTTCACAGGCATGACACTTAAACTAAAAGAAACAAATATATGAATCCCAACTGCCTCGATGCTATTGTGCAGTCTGTAAAGAAATTTCAAAGCCAAATCAGTGAGAAAAAATAATTAGTTTAGTGTCTGCCTTATGACTGCAAGAAGTTTGGATAGGTTGTCCTCAAATTTGCTGTGATATTGCATGGTGGCATTTTCTTGTTTTTAATTTCCGTTTCCCGTGTTTCTTGTTTCTCGTAGGAACATTTATAGAATTGAATAATTAAATTCTCGAGAAATTGAAAGCAAGATATTCAACTTCACAGAAAGTACTATCCAGTGTGCGACCTGGATCTTAATTTGCGAACGGTAAAGTGTAACACTTGGCATATTGGACAATAAAGTGTCATGCCCAAAGATACAACACAGCTGGAACCTGTTACCTATTAAAACGATATTTGCTGTCAGAACCACACTTGATCTTAAATCTATTGTTTACATATATTTTTTATTTATTTATTCAAAAAAAGGAGATTTTCTATTTGTTTATTTATCTATTTATTATTTATTTTTGTTTAGTTTTGTTCTCGTTGATTTATTCAGAAGTACCGGTAACTTGAGGCTAACTCAAAAACTTTCAGCTATTTAGCTTCCAGGCCCAATATTTGTACTTTTTTACTAGGACTATGTGTGTGTGCTAAGGCCTTATGTGCCACGAAGTACGAAGAGGATAGGCGATGTGTGTGCGTAAGTATATATATATTTATAATGTTGATAGGACCCTTCGCACCTTCTGATTGCTCAAAAACCATGTTTTATCAGAGTATAAAACAGAGAAATGTTATGTTCTATTGTTTTCGCCACATTACGCCTATATTATGAAGAAGCCTAAGCCGCGTATTACACTGTGATAAAAAACAATAGACTTTTGAAACCACTTAAGAAATGTAGAAAACACTCCCCAGCTCGTGTTTTCTTCATTTTTCAAGTGTCCTCAAATGCCTGTTGAGTTTTATCACAGTTTAATACACGGATTAGGCTTCTTTGATGTGAAGTATATGAAAGTAAAGAATGATAATCGCATTAAATTTTCCAATTTAAGCAACTGGAAAAAAGAAGCCCGAAAAAAATCAGGGCTTCAACGGGATTCGAACTAGTGACCCCCGCGATACCAGCGAAATGCTCTAGGGTCAATTTATTGAGTTCATATCTCCCGTGAGGAGTGAATTGATGTGAAGTATATATGAAATAATTCATATTTGACTGCAGTTGTAGATGAAAGTAAAGAATGATCATCGAAGTAAATTTTCCAGTTTAAGCAACTGGAAAAAAGAAGCCTGAAAAAACTCAGGGCTTCAACGGGATGCGAACCCGTGACCTCCGCGATACCGGTGCAGTGCTCTACCAACTGAGCTATGAAGCCACACAGTGGGAGCGAGGTCAATTTATTGAGTTCATATCTTCCGTGAGGAGTGAAGTGATGTGAGCATATATGAAATAATTCATATTTGAACTGCGGTTGTAGATAAAAGTGAAGAACGATCATCGCAGTAAATTTTCCAATTTAAGCAATTTGGAAGAAGAAGCCTGAAATTTTTTCTTAAACCTGATTTCCCTCCTTAAAAAGGATGAAACCTTGATAAATTTCTGTAACATTCGCCAAAAGTGTCATGAAAGTTCATGAGGTCCCCGATGGGTATTCCCAGAAAGTTGGGTGGGGCTGCGCAGCTCTCTTCCCAAAGCCCTATTTGTGACAAAAATCTGCGATTTCTGCAACCCTATTTATGACCGTTGCGGCTGGCATAGTTGCACTAATCATAATTTACCAAAGGCTTTTGTCTATGGTCTTGTTCATAATGATGGAAAAAAATAGTTTTTCACGGCTAATCGCCGTCGCAAAGTACAGCAACGAGGCAGCTCAACAAAAAAAGTACCTTCGTCCACGAAAAATACCGAATTCAAGACTAGAGTGTAAAAACCATACCCCATTTATGACCAAATAGCCGAAAAACCATACCCGTTGGGGCCGCACATACCTTTAAAGCCCATATGAAGGGGTACCCCCCCCCGCCCCGGAGATGAGACCTTCCAATATTGTAGTGCCTGGACAATCTTCATTGTCATCTTGGTGGCCTTTGATCCACGCTATGCTCAGCGAGAAATTTTATTGGCATGGCGGCGCTAACCAAATTAAGTTTTATTCTCGACAAAGCAAGACCATTGCCTTGGGATTAGTGGGCTTTTCGTCTCGGAGGACTATAATGTATAGATTTATAGCCAAGCCCAAAAGCGAAGCTTGGCTTGGGCCTGCCATCCAATTAAAAACCGCGATCCATACCGGTAGCAACCTAGACTCCCACACAGACATTCTTTGGGCTCACTGCGCAATCTTCCTCCCCCAAAAACGTCTGCTGAAGCCAACCGAGCATTCGATCCTTCCCTTTTGTTTGCGCGCGTCCCGATCAAGGCTGCAGACTTTGCCCTTTGTTCAACGGCTGTTTGTGGTTTCAGTGGACTGGTTACTGTTTACGCTGTGCGTATGCAAATGACGCCAAAATAATGGCATATTTATTTTATATCTATCAAATCTAGGGGAGATCATCGTAAAATGGTGCTAAAATGAATGAAAAACATGAGAATGCTAAATTTTTCAAGTCAGATGTGAGTTTTCCTTGATCAAGTGTCCAGACGGACAAGACTTCTGCGTATACAAGCGGACAATAAGAACGAAACGCAGAACTCTGATATTTAGTTCACAAATTTATTTCAAAACTCATTTAATGCTCACTCAATAAATAACAACCAAAATGTCAGTTAAACTATGTACAATTGACCATTCAAGACACTTATTTAATAATATTCAGCCCAGATTATCTTTTCTCGAAGAACACGTCGCGTATTCTGCGTGTTTCCACGGAAGACTTGGCCAACGGTTCCACCTTCATTGTCCGGTAGACTTTGTTAGCGTAAGCTAAAGCTCTCTCTTCGTTCATAGACTTGCCCTCTCTAGTTATAAACAAAAAAAATAATTACTAGAATCATTGACGGGATCAACGAAATAAAGAAAAATGCTCTTAACCGTCTCTATAGCCTGTGTAGATCAGCCCGCTCCCCTCCAAAAAGAAATCCCTCTCCATTTTTCTGTGGAGAGGAGGTGGATATACACATTACATAAATAGAACTTTACTTTATTTCAGATTTTGTGTAGCCAAAAATAGGCCAGTATCTCCGAGAAAATTAAAATCAAAATAAAGTAACACCTTGTATATTCAATAAAATTTTGATTTAGAAAAAATTACGATTAGCTAATTGATTCGTGTTGTCGAATTGCTCTAATAAAGTCATAGAGACAAGAAATAACTCCTAATCTGTCACAGCACTCCAGAACTTTACCCAACGTTGTATAAGTAAAGGAATTCAAGACATAAATGGTAGTGAAGGTTTAGGAAGGGTTAGGATATCAGTTTCTCTCATAAAATAGTAGACAGATCTGAGGGAAAGCAATTCTCTGAGATACTATGGATACTGTGCATTATGAGTAAACTTTAAAATAATAATAAGCATATTTTGTATGCGTCTGTTACTGGGGACGAAGTCTGTTATTCGTTCTGAGATAACATTGTATGATGAAGCTCTATCTTTTAATATAAACCTCAGAATGCGTTTGTTTAGTGTTTCCAGACTAGTCAGACTGGGTATCCCTCAAGCTTCGTCAGAGATAACACATCTTGAGACATTTGTGCTAAGCATTTTGAAGATCTTTTTGAACAATCAGCCTTTATTCTCTTCAATAACCTTCTCCCTTTTGTGTTGTGTCATCCCCGCTTTCGTTTACCACCGTCTTTATCATAATGTACTCTTTCTATTCCCAATGTTCTTTATGTTGTAGCTCAATTTTGAGCTTTATTTTGAAAAAAAAGAACAATAGTTCTAAATCTAAAGACACTGATATTCATAACGATTACTTACGGTGGTATTCTGTGAGACTTGGAGTCGTGAAATAGTTTTGGTAGAATGAAAATTCTCACTGGTGGAACTGTGTCTGTTCTGTCTTTGTAGTGATCTCGGTGATATTGTGCAGCCTGTAAAAAAATTCCAAGCCAAATCGGTGAAAAAGAATGATAAGTTTGTTGCTTGCCTTACGACTGCAAGGCGTGCGCAGGGTTTAGATTTGCTGTTGTATATAGTTGACTTAGGAGTGACGCCTGGTGACGACGCAACACTATGTGAGAGAACTCTGAGTCTGAGGTTGTTCCCAGGCCCCTCTCTCTTTCTCTTGTTTCAAAGTGGATTTTGGAGCACTTGCGATCACCAGATTACCTAGCACTGTGAAGATCAGAACTAGTCTCTAGCTATTAAGAATCGTAAAAGTGATCAACACCCGAATTTTCACAGATTCAACTATCAAATTAACAATATGACGTCAGTTTTTATGCGTCTGTCCTGTTATTGATCATGAATTTCGTCATACATTGTCAAAGTAGCTGTGAATCCACGAGGTGATTGCCGAGTGGATCTGCAGACTACTTTGACAATGTTATGACGAAGTTCATTGTCAATAACAGGACAGACGCATAAAAAACTGACGTCCATTTGATTTTTTACGATAACAAACTGTCAATTTGCCCGCTCTCGTTCGATGCTGCATGGCATAAATTATAAATTCATGTGTCTGTCCGCTAATTGACGATTAAATTAGCGAATGAGACCGCGAGAATTTGTGCTGTTATCGTAAAAACCTAAATT
>CM042753.1:13392493-13393837 GCA_022496165.2 Catalaphyllia jardinei
GTCTGAATTTGTAACACCTGGCGTCCACACCGGATTAATACAGTAGTAACAGAACTTTAGCGTCCACACTAGCTATTAGAATTGATTCGAGAGTGGACAAGGCCAAAGAAAATACCGATTTGATCTTAACACATTTCTCCAAACAGTGACATATATAACTAATGGGCTTGTTTATCTTGGGAAACAAATAACTTATGAGACGAATTGACAGTTAAAGCAAACACAGGAAATATGAAGAGAAAATAAACTTCAGACAACGCAAAAACAAAACTAGACGCCTTTCTGCGTGTATAGTTGCTGCGTGTATAGTTGCCGCAGATATTCTGTGCTCTTATATTAATGTTTTGTTTTCATTGCGTTCGACGAAGGAAGAACGCTTCCTAATCTTCTAGGTTGCCTGTTATCGCGTAGGTCCCCTGTGCACGAAAGCGAAAGCTGACCCGTATTTTTTCGTTCCATGGTTCACCTTTTCGGCGCCATTTTGAATGACGTCACAATTTGGTTGCGCAAAGCATTCTGCCTCGTGCTTCGCTGTTTGTCGGACGTGGTGGAAGGTTCAAGTTTTATCATTCTGCCTCGTTTATTTTATATGTTCACGAACACGGTCACCTAGACTTTGGGATGTTAACCGTGGAAACAGCTGTATTTGATTGCATTTGTGTATTTAGTTACAGTCGTGACAGAAAAGGTCAATCTTATTTGGTCGAATATTGTTTGGAATCGGTGGAAGAGTACTCTGAGGGCAAGATCCATAAGGGTGAACCTGAACGACGGAACAGAAATGTAAATACTGTCTACTTTATTAATCAGGCCAGAGGAAATACTCGATTCAGTCGCACGAGTTTGTTTACGATGAAATAGCACGCGATTGTAAATGTTTACTTATATTTGAGCTTCCTGCTTACAATAATATTGTCTTGTCTTTTCTATGATATTCGTAAAAAATGTACTTTTACAAAGTAGCTTTCGCGCTTAAACATTACAAGTTAATGTGAGAATATTTAGCACGAAAATTGAAAGCTGATGTAAATGTTTTAGTCCTATTAACTCGTGAGTTTACGGAAACTGGCGCCGTCACGCAATGTAGTTTGTACCCGCACCTCTACAATCAGAATGGCATGGACTCTCTCACTGAAATAGCTTTCTGTAAAACCCCGGTTGCTGATAAAAAAATGTTGATTTTATCAATAGATAGAGGTTGAAAGTCAGATGGAGAAATCATTAAAGTAACGGCGTCGAACTCACTCATAACCTTTGATTACTACTAGTATATAATGTTTACTATTTTAGACTTCCTTTATGTCATATAAATACCGTTTCGTTTTTCCTCTTCCTTTTTTTTTT
>CM042753.1:13403837-13408837 GCA_022496165.2 Catalaphyllia jardinei
GATATGCGTGTAGGCAAAAAGTGGCCCTGCATTCTGTAGTTTAGCTGCGTTGGCGAACTGACATTCGACGTTGGCGAATCGACTTCATACGTTGGCGAACTGGTCGTTGGCGAACTGACTCGTTGGCGAAACGACCGGTTAAAGACCGTGGAAGCCGGATCTGCACAAATGCTGCGTACGGATACAAAACGGATACAAAATGTGCTCACAGCGTTCGCGGTAGACCCACACTAAAAGATGAGGAACGCTTTCGGAACGAGTTGGTCCGCAAACCTTACGAGAGATCTCTTTATGAGCGAACATTTATGAGTGAACCTTTCATCGAGAAACATGCTATATCAACTGAGTTATGTTATGTTAATCTAGAGAAGCATAAACTAAAGTCTCATCGTGTATGAAACCAGATGTTTTAGAATTAGACGAGGATACATTGGCAGAACATTTGCTATTTATAAACAATGTAACATTAACATATGAGAAAGATACTTTCTTAGTAACAACTGTTTGTTAATTGGTAGCGCATTAGTGACAGTGATGAGTATTCACTTTGATTACTAATCTTTCGCTCAATTCGTCAAGTGGTTTATCTTTCATGTTCAAGTTACTGTTGTCAATTTTTTATACGAAGATAAATGTTGTAACATTTGCAATTAATCAATGATGTAAAGTGAAATTCACAAAAGGATACTTTCTTAGCAACATGTATTTCTTAATTTGTCACGCATTAGTATATTAAGTGATAAATTAAGTATTTTGATCTCTCAACTTTCGTGTTAAGTTCCTGTTACAGTTGTAAATGTTTATGAGATGAAATGATTCACAAAAGATAATCTGAAATTTAACGAACTATTAATTCTTTACAAATAAAAATATTTTTATCATTCATGATGGATGACAATTTCTTCTATGCCCACAGAAGAAAAAACACTACTCACTCTGCAGTAGCTGATAAAGAACAAAAGACTCTAAGTTCACAGCCAACTAGTACACACAATCACTCTAACCAATAAAAACTTCTTAAACTGACGTATAGTAGCCCTGTAACTCCAAATCCAAACAACCAAATTGGAGACTAATTGTACAAAATAGGCCATAATATATTACAAGGATCATGTAAAACATCCTCAACCCAAAATATTCATAGTTCAAATGCTAATAACCTTGACCAATGACTTTTACAATTCTTTTCCTGATAAGAAATAACAGCATTTGGTTTTCAAAGTTACAAAGTGTAATCTCCCTAACACTTTATATTAAACCTGTTGATGATTACCAGCAACTTTAACCTGGAACCATCTGTTAACCCGCTACAACTCTCTAAGCCAGCCAAAACATTTTTACTCAAGTAGAAACTCAAAAAAAATAATAATGAAATAAATGGTTGCTAGTAAAATGTTTGAAACAATAGCCCTTAATATATGGGGGGCATTATCTCCCCCAACCAGCCCAGGAATATGTCTTCAGCCTACATAACAACTATCAGTTTCAACTTGTATACATAAGTAATAACCCTGCATTTTCAACATACCGATACAGAAACAGTTACAAGATAAACCATCATTACAAAAAAAAAACCTTGCGAAACTACGTGAAACAAAACCAGAGTTTCTCTCCAACATAAAGCCCGAGTGAACGCAAATATGCGTCTAGTTTGCCTATAATTTCAGACTGAGATTTCCAACAATTAATAGATGAGACAGTGAATTATGTTAATTGTAATGAAAGTCTCAAAGGTGAGGGCGACCTCGTAACTTTGAAAGAAAAGGGAAGGGAAGGGATAAACCGGACCAGTGCAGAGCGGTTTGATCCCATTACTACGGTCCCTGGGCAGCAGGTACATCAGAACTGCCAGCGAGAGTACTGTCGTAACAGCATCATCAAGCGAGCTAAGAAATCTGTTTCAGATGGAAGAAACAGCTATCAGTCATCCTCCCATTTACACACAAAGCAGAGCAATGTTTCTCCTTTTGGAATATTTTGGAGATAAGATCATTATAATGGATACTAACGGTAAGCCGAATGTAGTAACTTTCAGAACCACGGCTACGGCAATCTTGCAAGAGTTTCACTTCCGCGAGCACCATAATGACTTAGATATCAGTGAAGAAGAAATGAACAAAATTAAAACAGCAGCCAAGTTGATTAAAAACGATCTCAAATAAACCCTACATCAGAACAAAGATATGTCTAATTTAAGGCAAGACATAAGAGATATGAAGGACACATTGACCGTCAGGGCACTGGCTGCCCACAAACCTTTCTCTCTCGAAACTAACAATAGCCTAAGCAACATCTTACCGTAAACGCCGATAGTAATGTTGACACAGCCAAGAGTGTCGGGGAGAAGATTCTTTCGTCGATGAAGGGAATGTTAGCCACATTACTCATTCAAAAGAAGTGCCCAGGAAGTCACTATGGCATAAAAGTCCTCTGTGAACATTGCCGATGACCAAGTACAGGTTTACCCTCAACTTTTATTTCAGCGCCTCATTATCGCCTGTGATAATTCCCAACTTGAAGAATTATTTCAGTACGAGCTCTGCACAAATCCTACAGCTCTTTTCGATTCCCCATTCATGTTAAGGCAGCCACACCAGATCAAGTCGCAGCCTAAAGGGAATGTACAGTACGCAATGGACAGAGGTGCCCTTCTCTATCGAGTCCCACGGCCAAAAGGTTCTCCGACTTACAAAGTAGTGTGCGGCTTGCATTGCACTTACGTGCAAAGGAAATACGGAATAGCAGTACTGGTGTTTGACGGCCGGTAGAGCGAAATGTCGAAATATGTGGCTACCAAACACTTCAGCCCATACCTGATCCAGTCGCATCACAAGGCCTGCATATTGACCGACAGCAAACCTTGCGTACAAGCGTATGAAAAACGTTGTTGAGGAGAGTTCTCAGCAAGCCCCCGCCGTGTCTACCTTCCTGTCTACCGTGAGTCGTTACCAGGCTTCTGTAAGACATGTGTCTGGCTCTGCGATACTACCTTCAGATTTCGCCAGCCGCAATGCAGCTCCATTTGAGGATGAGGCCTGCCAAGACTCACCCAAGATTCTGTTTTCAGACGCACTTCAATCCAAGACATACTCAGTGGCAATGGGCATCTCCCGTTCACCAGCCGTACTGCCTGGTTGGCCGCACAGTCCGAATGTCCTGCCTTACGCCGCACACACGCGCATCTACAAAAGGGAACACTACCTTCCAAAAAAGCACCAACATGAAGGATGTTAAAAGGTACCTCAATGTCACTACCATTGCCAAGGACGGCTTACTCGTTGTTAAGCTTAATGAACCTCTCGCCCCCACCCGTGAATGCATCGTTGTTCACCGGCAGGTCCTCGAGGGGCTCCTAACCGCGTTACACATTCAGCTCAGTCACCCGTCCAGTAATCAACTCAAGGCTGTCAAAAAACGCTACCTGTATGCCCTCGATATCGATAAGGCTATTGACCGAGTGACTCAGGCTTGCCACCAGTGTGCCGCATTTCGTCAAACTCCGAAAGCACGTGAAGAGCAGTCAAGTTCCCTTCCACCCGAAGCTGTTGGCGTTTCGTTCGCGGCCGACGTTATCAAACGCTCGCGATAACTCATACTAGTGCTACGTGAATTCGTGACCTCTTTCACGGCCACGACTTTGATAGAGGATGAGCGACACACCACCCTTCGTGACGCCATTAGCCGCCTATGTGTCCAAATGCGTCCACTAGACGGACCACCAGTCGTTGTACGCACTGATGCTGCCCCAGAATTTAAGGGTCTAACTGACGATCAACTACTAAAGCATCACAGAATCACCATAGACCTCGGATATGCCAAGAACCAAAACAAGAATCCAGTGGCCGAGAGAGCGGTCCAAAAGCTCGAAAACGAGTTACTCCGACATGACCCCCTAGGATGTCCTGTGTCCCTTCTGACACTAGCAGTAGCCACCGCCAACCTCAACGCACGCATCCGCTCACGTGGCCTTTCCTGCAGAGAGATGTGGACATAGCGTGATCAATTCTCCAACCATCAAATACCACTACACGACCAAAGCATCATCGTTCAGCAGAACGAACAGCGTATCGCCAACCACACCCACAGTGAGAAGGCAAAGGCCCCCATCTCGAGACGTGGCCCAACTAATCACATTGTTGTCGGTGATTTAGTCTATCTCTTCTCCGATCGATCAAAACAAGAGCTCGCGATCGCTATTTAGTTGCAGAAGTAACCAGCTCTTTCTTCAACATTAGAAAGTTTGTTGGCTCTCAACTTTGAAGCACTTCTTACCGCGTGAAGACATCTGATTGCTACAAAGTCCCATCCGAAGTCACAGACTTCCGACCATCAACAGTCAACAGTGATACTGACTCCTTATCTGACGAAGCCCTTCCAGCTCAGCCAGTACCTCCCCCTCCTTCTCCACCTGTCATACCAAGTGCTATATCAACACCTGCTACTCAAGAGGTTCCTGACGTCAACCTTCCTACTGACCAATATGAGCCCTTCGAAGACACTTCTCCTGGTCCAGTTTTAGACTCTCCAACCACAGGCAATGACTCTGATACCTGTCCCTTGCCCCGCAGATCCACGCGCGTGCGACGTCGTCCCACACGATATGACGACTTTGTTATGGACCGTAATTGAGTTTTGATCACTAAAAACTCCACGCTTTTGATTCTGAGTTATGGACTCCAACTATGCCACCCCTTCGCTCAAAGAATTTGACTGAGTCTATTTATACGTTTTATATTCATTGCTGTTACTTATTTGGATCTGAATTGATATTTGCCATGTAACCAAGGAACTTGTTCCTTCTTATATTATTTACGGGCGGAAGAAAAAGAAGCCACGCAAGTACCGGTCAGCGGTACATTAGTTATAAGTATGCGCGGCCCCGGGCCTCGTGTCGTTCTATACTTGTCTTGTAGCGGCTCGTTCTGTACTCGCCTTACTTGTACAATTAAAGCCTTCGTTGTGTCAAAGATCGAGTCCATCGACTTATCTGCTTCTTTCTA
>CM042753.1:13430641-13454416 GCA_022496165.2 Catalaphyllia jardinei
TGAGGAAATTATCACCCGGGTTGTATGTTAAATTAAGCTCGATGAACATAAAAAGAAATTGTGTGAATCATGAAATAATTATATTTTATCAGAAACTGGATCATTGGATAATGCAATTCGAGAGTTTTCCTTGACTTAGCCATCATGGGTTATAAGCCATTATACTATGATCTACAAACATGACAAGCATATGCGTGACTTTTTGGGCCTTTTATTTTTATTGTAGTCTAGTTTTCTATATTTCGAGGGCATTTTTAATAAGTCAATTATTCCACTCGCGCTTGTTGGATATGAGATGATTATAGCCAACTCGGCGCTACGCGCTTCGTTGGCTATCTATCATCTCATATCCAAAGCGCGTTCGTGGAATAATTGTTAATTAATAGACGTTTTGTTTTTGTAGAATCGCTGAGTATTTTTACGAGTTGTGCCGTACTTTGACGAGCCCGTAGGGCGAGTCAAAATACAAACAACGAGTAAACATTCTCAGTGATACTTCACAACAAAACATCTAAAAAGAGATTTATTATCCAACACGCCAAATTGTTATGTCCGTGCGGGCGAATTCCGTGGATATATATTTACGGCAAATGCGTGACAGACGTATGCGAAGCGGAACGGAATTGGCGCGGGAAATCCAGCTAACTGACTGGTCAACAGCACACAAACCTGTGTACGTTCACATGTTACGGGACAATGTGCATAATACTTACGGCACGTATGGTTGTCTTGGAAGAACTCGAACTTCAATGGTGTTGTTTGTATCTGAGGATGCTTCCACCTGGTTCTCGATAATGTCTCTCAGTACGGATATCGGGTAGAGGTCGTCACACACCTAACAATAAGACGGGACAAGGAAGTTTTAGTGAGTAATTATCCTACTTCAGCGATTTTGACAAGCTGGCTTTTGCGCGTGCATTATTGTGTTCTCATGAGACATGACAGCTCAGATCGCTGAAAAACAGTGTTTAACAAATAAAGCAGAGTTATCTATAGCTTGGCTTCATAGTCACTATCTTTTTGCCCATTAGTTAAGAGCCTACCGGAAATATTGTAAACCAGCGCACAAAGGAATAAACTGGCTCAGTCGGCTAAAACCAGACGATATTCCCTCGCTACACTGGATCCCCGCCTAATGACCAGCTAGTTATTGCCCAAGCAAATGCTCATTCATTTTCCTATTTCGATTTCCTCCCCTCCACCAGCCCCTCCCCTCCACCAGCCCCTCCCCCCGCTAAGCACGACCAACCCGTCAATGCAACCAATGACTACGACAGTTGCAGTGTTCTAACCTTTAAATTTATTTCCTTTATAAGCTTACTCATGACTTTTTCGTAATACGTGATGTTTATTCACAACGTGTTTATCTTCAAGAGGAAAGCTTACCGCGGAATGCGTCTAAAAAACCGCTCTGAGTTTGTCCTGATCATATTTTATCTTCAGCTGCTAAACAGCGGTCATGCTGACAGTGTTATGGCAGACAAAATGCACTGTAAGCTTTCTTCTTGAAGATAAACACGTCGTGAATGAACATCACGTAATACGAAAAAGTCATGAGGCCACTCCGAAAAAAATTTCCCCTACGTGGTACATTTCAATGTACACGTGATTGGTTTGAAGCAAAGACGTTACTTTAAGGAACGGCAAAAATATTCGTGGGTATCGTGGTCCTACCCTTTAATACCCTTAAGTACCCTTTAATACGAGCACTCGAACAGCACATAGAAACTGCACAAACGTTGTGTTAAATTCTGTTACCATAAGATACATCAGTTCCGTCGGTCACTGTATTTCAAACAGGAGTTGACGGGGAATAAGAATTCTCCTCTAACTATCATCAACTATCACCAACTACCATTCAAATGGTCAAACGACCAAAGAAGTTCGTGATAGTTGACGATAGTTCATCAGCAGTTGCGCAAGCAAAGTTACGAGAGCAGCGAATTCCAAGCTCTTTTCGCGTAAAAATGTGAATACTAAATGGCGTCCCGTAAGATAAACTTGTAAAAGTATAAATTTTTGGCGACGAAAGAGGGCGGCAGCATTTTTTCTGACCGCTATAGGGCCAGGGATTGCCTAAACAGCTGACCGAAAAACTATGAACAATCATACACGTAGTCAAACGAGAAAAACTATCATCGACTATCATGAAGAATTTGAACAAGCTCAAACTGAATGATAGTTGATGATAGTCAATAATAGTGCATGATAGTTGGTGGTCAAAAGGAAGCGCGCGCTTCAACTATCATCGACTATCAACAACTATCATGAGCCGTTTGACCAGGGCTTTAACTCAAGTACGGAGTACCGCTCATACCTGAGACTCGAACAACTGGGTTACCCAGTGCTCGTTTTATTCAATGGTGTCGATTTTACTTCTTCGTGGCCTGACAGTGAAAACAAGTAAGTGGAAGTATAAAACTTTATCACGCAATGCTGAAACAAAAGATTCTGCCCGTCTCACTTCTCACATCCAGTGCGAAGCTGGACGGGCAAAAACAAAGCTCTTTGTTCTCCTGGGGCTCAAAATGGCCGCTGTGTGATAAAGGTCTATTAACGGGATAATTGCACCCTACAGCAAGTGTGTAAGTGCCCTTAGCACTTAGTGAAGAACAAGCATGGTGCAAATTGTGAAAGATGAGATTAATCATAAGAGAAAAAGGATTGTTTGTTTCTGTCCACAAGGAGTTCTTCTAAGCAGGCTGTTCAAACGCGTTCTCAGGGCCTCGGGAAGAGGCCCTGGGAACGGGATTGCAGGCTGTTTAATTTCCAGTTGCTTCGCAGCTTTTACAAAGTGCGCATTTTAAAGTAAACCAAACAAATTGAATGAATCGTCTCACCGCACATCCTTGAACCAAGATGAAAACCAGGAAACTCAAAATCATAATGATCATTTCTGAAGTACCTGCAATTTAAACGCAAAGGAAATTTGTACTTAGTTAAGAGTAAAACAGGTCGACTCTCTGGGAGTGACCTATTCGTTACAATACATGGTCAACAATCCACTAATAGTTGATCCGATGGGGTGTGCCCGAGACCCGGGGCGGCCGGGACCCCCACCCCAGGCCACAAATGTCCACTTAATCCGGGGATGAGAGATAAAACAACTCTCAGAATGCATGAAATGCGGACTTCGACAACTTGATTTTGCAAAACTGTCCCGGGAGAGAGAGAGCCATCAAATGCCCTGGGCGCTAGCACCTCCCTCTCTCCCACCTCCACACTGAAATCTCTGTCTACGGCCATGCATGAGAGTTCTATCTCTATACATTATTAACAGAGATATTCGTGGTGCCATTTTAGGGATAAATATTATTTCAGTACCTATTATGTGGGATTATAACGCAAAATGTGCTGTTGAATTAAAAAAAAAAGGTTGAACCGAAGGAATCGCATAGAAGGATACCAAAGTGTATTGAATAAAAAAGGGGTTGAATGCAAAATCAGAAGTTGAACCAAAAAATACCGTATTGAACCAACATTTATTCCTTGAATTGAACTACAATAGACTCTTTGAATTGAAATATCCGTTTATTGAGTATTGAACCAAAATTTATGCATAGAATTGAACTTAAATAGACTCTTTGAATTGAACTATCCCATTATTGAATATTGCTACAATCGGCTTGCCATAGCGGGCTCTATTGCTTGCCTATTCGTAAAATCACGAACGCGTGCTTGCAGGCTAATAAAACCTCGTGAAATATCACTTTTAATCGATTTGGACGCATTGGAAAAATACCACACGGGTGGAAATTACAATAACATTTAGTTCAGCAATTCGAATAAAGAATAAAAGAATCCTAGGCTCCTATATTCGTGCAAATGTTCTACGTTAGTTGTTATTATAATTTCAACCAAATTCTCAAATTCTCAAGCAAGACTTGGAACAAGGAAAGTTAATGGCGGCCGTAAATTCTCGGAAATAAAGGTCCAAAAACTACGCGTTTTAATGTTCTAATAAATTGAGATTTGGCAAGATATCTATTAAGAAAGACCTATTGTGTACAAAAATATAAAAAAACGGATATCCAGAATTTCATCAGAGTGCCACTTTAAAGTGTAAACGGTGGTCGTTGTTCACACATTCGCGGGTAAAACAGGTAACACAGGGTACACTGTTACCTTCTGACTTTACAGCGTTTACAGTGTTGCCCGCTCAGAGACCGTCTTTTGGCGGGAACTAGTTTTATTGTTACATGTCATGTCACTCCGAAAGAGAAATAAAAAAAATAGGTGTATAAATTCATCTTTTTTTAACTTTAGTTTAGCTATAAGGATTTTTTTCTCCTCAAACAACTCAAGTTTCAAAAACGAAGGTATTAAGGTGCGTGCAAAGCAGGTTCATATATACACCTTGATAAGTAGGTACATCTCATCGGACTTCCCAGTCGACAAATTAAAACATATCTGTTTCATGTCAGAAACCACATATTATGGCTCCTGTAACCGCTGATCAATGCAATGGATGACAAGTTTATTCCGCGTTCGATCAAGATAAAACGTTAGGTTAGGTACATAGTTATGTTCATTACTATATTTTTCCAGCAGCAGTTACGACTGCAGTTTAACAAGGCTACCAACTCACGAGTTGTTTACAGGTGCTTTCTCGACCCTAAGGTTGACGCGCTCGCAAATTGGATTTTTTTAATGCAATGACATTGTCAAAAATATGTTCTCGAATAGAGGGATATTCAATGACTCGCAAATCCCTTAAATGGGTTTCTTTGCCGTGAAGAACTTTCTAGCTGGCCAGCCTCCTCAGTTAGTTAATGTCTATTATTTTGGGCAAAAAACGCCGACAACATACGAAAATCACTTTGTAAAATCAAAAGCGGTGATGATGTAATAGAAAATAATCGTACAATATAATGAATCCACAAACTCTGCAAGCCATTTATTGCAGCTATAAAACCGAGAGGTCTTTTCAAAAACTAAGAACAGTAGTAAATAAGTTTGAAACTGATAGAAGGCCAATTTACCCAAAAAGGGCAGGGTATGGAAACATGAGTCACGAGTCGAGATCGAGAATAAAATACTGAACAATCCTCGTCTGAATTTATTACTGAGGGCCGCTTTCTTTAAGACCTTTATAACATGGTTACTGTATTCCCAATGGATGTTAGCGACTAAAATTGAAGAACAAACAAAAAACAAGTCTTTTATACGGCGATTGTTTGGCTTCTCATTTCTGTCAATTTGCACTGAGATTCTGGTCTGTTCCATTCGCCGTTTAAATTATTTAATAATTTCTGTTATTACAGATTTTGTGCTTAGAAATTAGATTTTCAGAGCCAGGTTTTTAAACATAACTAAAGCAAAGTAGACTTTAGCAAGTGGAGACGTCACTACGAACACGCAGTATTTTTCCAAAGCAAACGAGTTCTTTTAAGCTTAAAAACACTTGACCGGCAACTTATCAGTAGAAAGCTGTTTTCTTCTTTAATTAACTGATTTGCATGCAGACCTTTTGGTCGGCGAATCAGAATCATATTGCTAATTTCAGTTAAAAATTGTATTGACTTTTGGTCGGTGTTTAACAACCAGCTTACCTTCTGAAGTACGAAAGATACCACTGAAGTGGGGATTGAGCCCGTTAGGCTTCTCTCAAGAACAACTGAACTACGAGTTAAAGTTGATCAAGAACTACAATACTCGTGTGCAGCGGGTGTTTCAATTTTGGTTTGTATTCAAGCTCCTTAATTATGGCTTGCAGTTCAACTTGACAATTAGATAATTAACTGGCGGTCCTTCATGGCCAAGATAGACTGGCCACAAGCTGCTTGAGCAATTTCTTGCCAATCACGTCATCAACAAATGTAAAGTAAAAAAAATGTAAAGTTAGTAGCCCAAATTGTTTTGACTGAAAGAGAAATAAAAAGCGCATTCTTTATTTTAAATTAATATAAGCAATTCTCATATGTGGTTTCGTGGCTGCCTTGCCGACGGTAGATAGGATATTAAAACTATCAACTTAAAAAATAACTCATCGGTAAAGTTGCCACAAGTTATTTGGTGACACTTCAATTTTAAACACTCTTAAACAATGTTGCCATAAATATGTCCTCTACTACATCGATCAACGTTTAATACCACGGGAACATTATAACAGTATCTTTTTAGAAGTATCTTTTCTCCTGTCGAAGAGCTTACTTCTTCGAAGTTTGAATTAAAGTTATGATATCAATCCCTGTATATTGTTTCTTGTTGTATCCCTGTTGTTTAAGGAACAGTGAAAACTTCGAGTTAAGCTTGTTATCGGTCGAGTTAGACTTGATGACTCGCAATCCCGGCAAACATCAGAGGAGCAAACAAAGATGCCACGATTTATGTTGGAAGGTCCACGACCGAGCACAATCTTTTGTTTTGCGCTCATACACTATGCATGAATTACTTAACCAACACGTTTCTGTTGGTTAGTTCCTCAGTACGGAGTAAACAACTATTGTGTTTTGTGCACGGTCAAAGCCAAAAAAGCAAACAATAACATACAACAAAGATCTTTGTCGAGTTTCATAACCATATCCTTTAGTTAACTATGTCCAAACCCAACTCGGTAATTAGCTAATTAGCTGGTGGTCTCTCTAGGCTAAGATACATTTGCAACGAGTTCAAAAAATTCTTACACGCTGAACAACAGCATAAATGACTTAACAGGATGGCTGGAACAAAAATTCAAAAATGTTTATTATATATTGGTAAATAGAAAATCGACTTAATTAACTAAACACCTGTCCAGTTAAAAGAAAACGAGTGTTTGTAAAAAGTTAAAAATGTCAATTGACTTTAATAATTAACGCTATTTATCTGTTTTCATTTAAAATTTAGCCTTTTGTCATTTTTTTGGAATAATGAGGGAGCTAAAACATTATTTCTGAGTAAAAGTGTTTGCTGTTTTTCAGTTTTCGCTTTATCGTATCCGCCCCGCCTAGTTTGAATGAATTCGGCTATAACTCGGACATTATGAGCAGAGAGAATGTCATTGAAAATTATTTCACTGTGTTAATGTTTTCTTGTAATCACGGGGCTGACCCTGACGTAATCTTAGCAATATGTTAGTTCTGTGGAATCCAGTTTATACTGACCGTTTTCCTGATTTCTTATCCTATAGCGGCTCCGTTAGCTACTTTATAAAGTGGCTTAATTTGTAAAATCAAAAACTTGAAAAACAATTTTTGTAAACCAGAAAAAAAAGTCAGTATAATTTAATCCGCAAAATACATACTTGTCCAATACTCTGACAAATTTATGCATAGCATTGTATTGTATTCTATTGTTTTGCGTCTTTCTCAACTGTATTGTATTGTTAATCTATTGTTAATCTATTGTTATGTGGATATAATACAATACAATGCTAACTGAATTTGTCGGAGTATTGGACAACCCTCGCGAAATCATGACTGCCATCAGTAAAATAATTTGTTTCTCCGGTCCAATACTTATAGGAAAATATTGGGCCTGCAATAAATAAACAATAATAAATAAAGACTTATTTAAGGCCCTCGAAAATTAAAACTACAAACCTAATAAAAAATGAACAATCATATGAATACAAATACACAATCTAATAAAATTAAAAAAGCTTAAAATTATGAGAGAAGTGAATAGTTGAATTAAAACAATATTAACAACATAAATATTCTTGTTCTTCGGCCATTTCAACTTTAGCAGGAAAAGAAAACACACGGCGGTTACAAACGTTACCAATAGACAACGCATGGTCTAATAAACATTTTCAGTTCGCCAACGTATGAAGTCGATTCGCCAACGTCGAATGTCTGTTCGCCAATGCTTATATACCAGTTACTTCGGGAGCCAACGTCCAAAATACTTTTTCGTTTAGCTCGGCAGTGGATGAAAGGAGGAATAAGTTGTGTGGCGTGAAGTGTTGGGTTCACATATTTAGCGGCTTGTTTGGCTCGGCAGTGGATAAAAGAACGAGGAATAATTGATATGCGTGTAGGCAAAAAGTGGCCCTGCATTCTGTAGTTTAGCTGCGTTGGCGAACTGACATTCGACGTTGGCGAATCGACTTCATACGTTGGCGAACTGGTCATTAGCGAACTGACTCGTTGACGAAACGACCGGTGAAAGACCGTGGAAGCCGGATCGGCACAAATGCTGCGTACGGATACAAAACGGATACAAAATGTGCTCACAGCGTTCGCGGTAGACCCACACTAAAAGATGAGGAACGCTTTCGGAACGGGTTGGTCCGCAAACCTTACGAGAGATCTCTTTATGAGCGAACATTTATGAGTGAACCTTTCATCGAGAAACATGCTATATCAACTGAGTTATGTAATGTTAATCGAGAGAAGCATAAACTGAAGTCTCATCGTGTATGAAATCAGATGTTTTAGAATTAGACGAGGATACATTGGCAGAACATTTGCTATTTATAAACAATGTAACATTAACATATGAGAAGGATACTTTCTTAGTAACAACTGTTTGTTAATTGGTAGCGCATTAGTGACAGTGATGAGTATTCACTTTGATTACTAATCTTTCGCTTAATTCGTCAAGTGGTTTATCTTTCATGTTCAAGTTACTGTTGTCAATTTTTTATACGAAGATAAATGTTGTAACATTTGCAATTAATCAATGATGTAAAGTGAAATTCACAAAAGGATACTTTCTTAGCAACACTTAATTTGTCACGCATTAGTATATTAAATGATAAATTAAGTATTTTTATTTCTCAACTTTCGTGTTAAGTTCCTGTTACAGTTGTAAATTTTTATAAGATGAAATGATTCACAAAAGATAATCTGAAATTTAACGAACTATTAATTCTTTACAAATAAAAATATTTTTATCATTCATGATGGATGACAATTTCTTCTATGCCCACAGAAGAAAAAACACTACTCACTCTGCAGTAGCTGATAAAGAACAAAAGACGACAAAAGACTCTAAGTTCACAGCCAACTAGTACACACAATCACTCTAACCAATAAAAACTTCTTAAACTGACGTATACTAGCCCTGTAACTCCAAATCCAAACTACCAAATTGGAGACTAATTGTACAAAATAGGCCATAATATATTACAAGGATCATGAAAAACATCCTCAACCCAAAATATTCATAGTTCAAATGCTAGTAACCTTGACCAATGACTTTTACAATTCTTTTCCTGATAAGAAATAACAGCATTTGGTTTTCAAAGTTACAAAGTGTAATCTCCCTAACACTTTATATTAAACCTGTTGATGATTACCAGCAACCTTAACCTGGAACCATCTGTTAACCCGCTACAACTCTCTAAGCCAGCCAAAAAATTTTTACTCAAGTAGAAACTCAACAAAAATAATAATGAAATAAATGGTTGCTAGTAAAATGTTTGAAACAATAGCCCTTAATATATGGGGGGCATTATCTCCCCCAACCAGCCCAGGAACATGTCTTCAGCCTACATAACAACTATCAGTTTCAACTTGTATACATAAGTAATAACCCTGCATTTTCAACATACCGATACAGAAACAGTTACAAGATAAACCATCATTAAAAAAAAAAAACCTTGCGAAACTACGTGCAACAAAACCAGAGTTTCTCTCCAACATAAAGCCCGAGTGAACGCAAATATGCGTCTAGTTTGTTATCAATTTGTCTAATAATAAAACAATTATCCTGCACAATCTCGAGGAATATCGTCTGATTTTAGCCGACTCGGCGGCCTACGGCCTCGTCGTCTAAGTATCAGACGATATTCCGCGTGATTTCGCAGGATAATTGTTAACTATTTGCCTCCGAGCATCTCGAGCAAAAATGGCGTCCCGGTTTGCATCCGTGACAAGTGAAAAAAATCATCCAAACTATTATTTTTTTTGGCATATATTATCTCACTGTTTTAGTATATACTAAAACAACTATTCGCCTCAGTGTCGGTGGCTAGCGGTGGATATTTACCTCGCCGCTGCGCGCTAGGCCACCTCCACTTCGGTGAATAGTTGTTAGATATAAAAGCTAAATCCTAAAATGGTCTAAATGTTGCTGCGCTATGAAGATCGCTTTAAAGAAATGAATTTTTAAATAATAAGCGCAGTCTGAATTTCTAGTATTTAGATGGACAGTATCCCAAAACGTTACTGCTGATACAGCAAAAGAATGGTGGTCTTCTCTCTAACGCTTATAATTAAGGCAGAGATAATTATACTAGCATAACGCCTGCCACTATAATGTTGTGTATAGATCGTGTTCACCTGACGTCATCACTTTCTAAAATCTAAAACTAAAGATCCACCAAAGGTTTTATCCTCATCAGGCATAAGAGGTGGCATATTTATATCTGTTTACAATTTTACAGCACAACAGCGTGCTTCGTTTGGAAACCACAGCGTTTTGAATGTCCGAGTTATGGGGGTGCGTGACACAAGACTAGGAAAAACATATACTGATCTCATGATCTTGAGCCCTTTAAGAAGTTAGAGCATCAGGAAAAGTGCTTATGTAAATACTTGTTTTATTAGTACTGATAATCAGTCGCCTAGAAAGCCAAAGTAAGTTCCAGATGTTTACACTATTTTCCGGCCGCCATATTGGTGTACAACAGAAGAACACCAATAAGGCGTTTTGATACTAGGCTCTGCCGGTAAATTTATGCGAAACATTTTGACGAATATCTGAAGTTTGGGGAAACACACAGGCCTAAAACTTGGCGAAGTGGCTTATTTTTTTTATCTTCTATAACATCACAATTTCGTACATTTTTCTACTGGATAGTTTTCGATTTATTTTTTTATTGCGTGACAGGGAAAACGATCTATTGTTAATTAAGTGTCCATTAAGACAGTTAAAACGTACCCGTTACTGGGTTAAGTTTCTTCTTTTAAACCCCTAAAAGGGTTTCTTCTTTTAAAGAACTTTTAAACTGGCCAGCCTCCTCAGTTAGTAAATGTCTATTAGTTGGGGCAAAATAGGCAATGGCGTGCCGTTGCCGACAACAAAAAAATCACTTTGTAAAATAAGCATAAAGTAAGCCGAAACACTAATGAATAGAAAATAAATGTACAATATAATGAATCCACAAACTCTGAAAGACAATTAATGCAACTATAAAACCGAGAGGTCTTTCAAAAAATAAAAACAGTAATAAAGAACTGAGAAAGTTTAAAACGGATAGAAGGCCAATTCATCCAAAAGGCAGGATGTCAAAACATGAGTGTTAACTAAATGAAAAACACGAGTCGAGATGAGAATAAAATACTGAGCAAACCTCATCTGAATTTATTACTGAGGGCCGCTTTCTTTAAGACCTTTATAACATGGTTACTGTATTCACAATGGATGTTAGCGACTAAAATTGAAGAACAAACAGAAACTAGTCTTTTATGCGGCGATTGTTTGGCTTCTTACTTCTGTCAATTTGCATTGAGATTCTGGTCTGTTCCATTCGCCTTTTAAATTCTTTTATAGTTTCTATTATTACAGATTTTGTGCTTAGAATTTAGATTTTCAGAGCCAGGTTTCTAAACATAACTAAAGCAAAGTAGACTTTAGCAAGCGGAGACGTCACTACGAACATGCAACATTTTTCCAAAGCAAAGGAGTTCTTTTAAGCTTAAAAACACTTTACCGGCAACTGATCAGTAGAAAGCTGTTTTCTTCTTTAATTAACTGATTTGCATGCAGACCTTTCGATCGGCTTGCCAGAATCATATTGCTATTTTTTCAGTTCAAAATTGTATTGACTTTTGGTCGGTGTTTAACAGCCAACTTACCTTCTGAAGTACAAAAGATACTATTGAAGTGGAGATTAAGCCCTTTATGCTTCTCTCTAGAACAAACCTACGAGTTAAAGTTGATCAAGAACTACAATACTCGTGTGCAGCGGGTGTTTCAATTTTGGTTTGTATTGAGGCTCCTTAAGTATGGTTTGCAGTTCAACTTGACAATCAGATAATTAACTGGCGGTCCTTCATGGCCAAGATAGACTGGCCACAAGCTGCTTGAGCAATTTCTTGCCAATCACGTCATCAATAAATGTAAAGTAAAAAAAAATGTAAAGTTAGTAGCCCAAATTGTTTTGAGAAAAGAGTAGTAAAAAGTGCATTCTTTATTTTAAATCAATATAAGCAATTCTCATATGTGGTTTCGTGGCTGTCTTGCCGACGGTAGTTTGGACATTAAGGCTATCAACTCAAAAAATAATTCACCGGTGAAAAGTCAAGATAAACTTGCCACAAGTTATTTGGTGACACTAACTTTTAAACACTCTTAAACAATGTTACCATAAATATGTCCTCTACTACATCAACTTTTAATACCATAGGAACATTATAAGTGTATCTTTCTAAAAATATCTGACGAGGAGCTTACTTCTTCCGAAGTTCCAGTTAAAGTTATGATATCAACCCTTGTATATTGTTCCTTGTTGTATCTCTGTTGTTTAAGAAACAATGAAAACTGCGAGTTAAACGTCTTATTGGTCGAGTTTAACTTGATGACTCGCAATAAAGGGTAAATTAGCTATTTTGTGTAGGGGTATCGAATGGTCTTCGCGAGCATTTGCGAGCATGCAAACAGTAAGTTTATTTTTGCGAGCACGAGCAGTGATCAATTTTCTCATGCTAGCAGCGCCCAATTCGTAAATTTTCCGCCACCTGGAATCTCTCTTTATTAAAGCGTTGTTTTGCGCCAAGTTACCTGGCTGACATCTTCAAAACAGGACAACAGGCGTAAAGCTAGGCAACATGCTAAGACCTTATCGCGGTTCAACCATTCCCAGTAGCTTACAGCCAATTATGCCTTGTTTAATATGCCGTCTGCTGCAAAATTACTTTATTTAGGCTCAGGAGAGTCAGTGGGTGGACGGGATCTGAGGCCTTCTAAGACCCTGTTTATAAGCAAGTAAGTTCGGCCTCTCAAGAGGCTGTAAGATAGCTTGCCTTAACAAGCGAAATGTTTCAGGTAAGTTTACTCTGCTACCCTGTGGGACTGAACTCAAGCAGGTCAGTTTCAGTAAACGTCAACAAATCGAGGGAGCATTTTTCCAGAAACATTCATGGCGTGCGCATGTTTCCCAGTTTCCATACGGGAAACATTCAATTTGTTTCCAGTGTCAGTTTTTGTTTCCAAGATGCAAATTATGCTTACGCCACACGGCAGGGAATTTCAACGAAAATCCGAGCATGCGAGCACTTGCAAAACTTTTGCGAGCACAAGCAAGCAAGCACTCGTCTAACTTTTGCGAGCAATTCGAGCAAAGGCCAAATTTTGCCAGCACTTTCAAATTGTATGGTACCATTCGATACCTCTTAGTGTAGGATTCTCCGTTCTGTAAGGCTTTTAAACCCAACTCGACAGTAAGCTAATTAGTTGCTGGTCTTTTCTAGGCTAAGATACACTTGCAGGTTCAAAAAATTCTTACCCACTGAACAACAGCATAAACTGAACGAAATTCATGCGAAACATTTTTACGAATATCTGAAGTTTGTGGAAACGCACAGGCCTAAAACTTGGAGAAGTGGCTTATTTTTTAATCTTCTATAACATCACAATTTCATAGCTTTCTCCACTGGATAGTTTTCGATTTATTTTTTTTATTGCGTGACAGGGAAAACGATCTATTGTTAATTACCAAGTGTCCATTAAGACAGTTAAAACGTACCCGTTACTGGGTTAAGTTTCTTCTTTTAAACCCCTAAATGGGTTTCTTCTTTTGAAGAACTTTTAAACTGGCCAGGCTTCTTAGTTAGTAAATGTCTATTATTTTGGGCAAAATAGGCAATGGTGTGCCGTTGCCGACAACATAAAAAAATCACTTTGTAAAATCAAAAGCGGTGATAAAGTAAGCCGAAACACTAATGAATAGAAAATAAATGTACAATATAATGAATCCACAAACTCTGAAAGACATTTAATGCAACTATAAAACCGAGAGGTCTTTTCAAAAAATAAAAACAGTAATAAAGAACTGAGAAAGTTTAAAACGGATAGAAGGCCAATTCACCCAAAAAAGGCAGGATGTCAAAACATGAGTGTTAACTAAATGAAAAACAAGAGTCGAGATCGAGAATAAAATACTGAACAATCCTCATCTGAATTTATTACTGAGGGCCGCTTTCTTTAAGACCTTTATAACATGGTTACTGTATTCACAATGGATGTTAGCGACTAAAATTGAGGAACGAATAGAAACTAGTCTTTTATACGGCGATTGTTTAGCTCCTTATTTCCATCAATTGGCATTGAGATTCTGGTCTGTTCCATTCGTCTTTTAAATTCTTTTATAGTTTCTATTATTACAGATTTTGTGTTTAAAAATTAGATTTTCAGAGCCACATTTCTAAACATAACTAAAGCGAAGTAGACTTAAACAAGCGTAGACGTCACTCGGAACACGCAATATTTTTCCAAAGCAAACGAATTCTTTTAACTTTGAAAACACTTTACCGGCAACTGGTCAGTACAGAGCTGTTTTTTTCTTTCACTGATTTGCATACAGACCTTTCGGTCGGCGAGCCAGAATCATATTGCTATTTTTTCAGTTCAAAATCGTATTGACTTTTGGTCGGCATTTAACAGCCAACTTACCTTCTGAAGTACAAAAGATACTACTGAAGTGGAGATTAAGCCCGTTATGCTTCTCTCTAGAACAAACCTACGAGCTAAAGTTGATCAAGAACTACAATACTGTGTGCTGCGGGTGTTTCAATTTTGGTTTGTATTGAGGCTCCTTATTTACGGCTTGCAGTTCAACTTGACAATCAGATAATTAACTGGCGTTCCTTCATGGGCAAGATAGACTGGCCACAAGTTACATGAGCAATTTCTTGCCAATCACGTCATCGTTAAATGTAAAGTAAAAAAAATGTAAAGTTAGTAGCCCAAATTGTTTTGAGAAAAGAGAAATAAAAAGTGCATTCGTTATTTTTAATCAATGTAAACAATTATCATGTGTGGCTTTGTGGCTGTTTTGCGGATGGTAGTTTGGACATTAAGGCTATCAACTCAAAAGTAACTCACCGGTGGAAAACCAAGACAAACTTGCCACAAGTTATTTGGTGACACTTAAAACACTCCTAAACAATGTCCCTCTACTACATCAACTTTTAATATCACGGGAACATTTTAAGTGTATTTCTTTAAAACTATCTTTTCTCCTAACAAAGAGCTTACTTCCTCCGAAGTTTGAATTAACGTTATGATGTCAATCCCTGTATATTGTTTCTTGTTATATCCTAGTCCAGTCAATGAACTCTCCTTTCTTCCCGCCCCTAATATAGGGGCTGAACCCGGGCAGGCGAAAGAAGAGTCCAGGATAACTTGCATGCGCATGCTCCGAACGAACCAATCAAAAATTACCAGGTTCAAACCACGCTGCTCGCGTCAATGTGTCACGCAATGCCTTTTTCAGCTCGCGCCCGCGCAATTTCTTTGACGTTGATATTGTGGTAAAAACGTAAGTATCGAAATATGGCCATGGTTTAGCGTAGTCTGTACTTTTATCGCAACGACAACGAATACGCATCATGACACTTTTCCCAAACATGTTTTTGTATTGTTTCTGCATATTACGCGAGTTTGCAAAAGTTTTTGACAGGAAAGTCTGACGCGAACAAGTAGCTCATTTGCATAATGTAGCGCGTGCACTTCCAAGTCCGAGTCGGTGTTTTCAATTGTCAACAAATCTTGGCAAAGATTTCTTTCGTTATCTTTGATATTGTGATAAAAAACAAATCGAATGTGGTATAGCGTGGTACTGGTGAAATTCCACTGATTTGGGATTAATTGACATGTTTATAATCAATCTGAATGCAGAAATTGTTGCTTGAATATTACCATTCAGAAAATCGCGCCACAAGCCAAATCACATTTTGACGTCTTCTGTGATCTATTACTAAATCAGACGCAGGGCAGCATGGAATTTATTTGTTTTATATAATAACGAAAAGCCTTTTCTGTTTCAAAATAATTTAACATAACGCGAAAGCCGGCCTTTTGCCCCGCCTTTTCCCTGCCTTTGCACGAAAAAAGCCATTTGACGTGATCTATACATTCAAAATGAAGCAGTTTCATTGGTTGCTATGCGTGGCAAAGAATTGTGATTGGTCGAGAAAAATCACGCCACTGTCAAGCCTGACTCAAGCGTCGCTTCCCGTGGAATGAAAACTTACAGCGACAGCAGAATTGAACTGCGAAATCTACAAATCTTGAAGAAAATGCTGGAAAATCAAGTCGGTTTTTGTCATCGGAGCAGCCCTGTAAGCCGAAAAGCTTGGACGTTGCCTTGAAAATTACAGGAGTTCAAAAGAATACCCTCGGAAAACTTGTGGTTGCGGTCGACCTAGAGGCCATTGAATCGAGTTTTGAATGAAAGGAGCGAAAATGACGGTGGAGATTTTTGTCCTCTGTGGTTGGTGATTCTCAAATCAGCTTGATATAGTGTCGGAGACACATTTTAGCTGCGATACTGTTGACCGTGAGCTGTGGTTAGCTATACTTGGCTCGCTGCTGTGCCCTGAAACGGACAGGAACATTCGCATCGGAAAGCAAGGTTATGTATTTTATTTTACCGATTTTAAGAAGTGATGTTTTGATGTTTTATTCCTGTCATTAATCAGTGTGTCAACAGTTGTTTTGACACTGGGAAAAGTAAAATTTTTTAAATAAATTAATCTCGAGAACATTTTGTTTATTGGGTTTGTTAAATTCGAGATAAAGAAATGGTTCTCGGCTTACCAAGACCAAGTTTATGCGTGGTTTAGTCTCGCTCGACTGCCGACTGAGGCTGCTTGAAAATTATTTCTGTAACATTTTCTGAAAGAAACGGCTTTATCTTTCGTTTTCTGGCTTCTCGAACCTGTTCCATGCCTCGGCAAGACTTTTTTGTAGCTTATCTTTTGTCCAGTCACGTAAAACATCATCCTAATTCTAAAAACTTTCTGCCATTTTAAAATGGCAGAGGGAAAAAACTTTGTAATGATGACGTCACTCGTGCATCTGTCCTCTAATAGATCATAGGCGAAAACCAATCAAAATGCGAGAATAACTTGGGTTATTATGTAAATATATATTACTTACTGGCTTTCGAACAACCCAGGCCAGATTTCAAACCATTTCAAAAAAAAAAACACCATAAAAGAAAGAATTACCGCAACACTGAACAGTTACTATTATGAGAATAACAACAGTGTAAAATAAAGTTAACAGGCCTACAAGACTCTACGGTTCGTGGCATTTGAACATTTGCCGTTCCCTAACTGCTTCTCGGTCTCTCGACCTATTTTGTTGCTTCACTCGTGTTTATGAAGGGCACTTCATGTTGTGTCATAAGGGGGAATTTTAGGAAGACTGTGCTATGGCAAAGTTTTAGAGGTCATTGCTCTGCATGATCTCTGCATGTTGATCTCCGCATATTGTTTCGTCGAGTCTGACATCTCAGGCTGTAATTTGCCATCTGTTTATTAATTGTTTACACTCATTTCTATTGCAAGATATGATTTTTATGGACAGGCCCCTTTCTACATCGTGGGAGACATACACTAGCTCAACCAACTTCAACTTTACAAACAAAAAATTAGGCACTCAACATATAGCATCAACTCTATTTTAAGAGGGGGTTTGCAAAAAGATGTATCATAATACTCCACGCTGCAGATTAGCCAACGCGGGCCTAGAAATCGTGAAAGATGCTGTCAAAGGAACACAAAATAACGTGATCGAGCTTCAAACAAATAAGGATCAAAAAAAAAAAAATTACGCCATTGGCTAGCTGTTATATAACCAATAGAAGCCAGACAATTTCGATCTGCCACGAGGGTACACACTACGAGAAGCACAGAGAGCCCTCGCATCCGTTTAGAATATGAATAAAAGATCAAGCTACCTTTATCTCGAGTGATTTGTGTTTGTGGCCTCCATTTTGAATTTTTAATACGCGAGCGCGTCTGCTAGTGCGAGGTCTGGAACCGAACTTTTAGAAGTCTGGGACCCGCAAGTTCTCGGAGTATCGATCGCTCGGCGAGCAGCCTCTGAGCGATATCAGTAATTTCGCTTCCAGACCTCGCACTAGCGGACCGCGGGCGTGTATTAAAAATTCAAAATGACCGCCACAAAACACAAAACACGCGTGATGTCATCATTTATCTAAACAGATGTGAGGGCTCCCTGTGGAGGAGTTTGGGCTAAGCCGCAGAATGTTTTACATTCCCACAGGTGACTCTAAAAGCCAGAATGACGGAACGGCGGAAAACCCCTCAAATCCTAAAACACAGATCTAGAATGAAGGAAAATCACCTGAAATCCGAAAAGACGGAAGTATAACCATATATGGTGAAGATATCACAGTAAAAACCAATATCAACCAAAACTAATAAAAATATATACACAGTCAACCTTGTTCCCAGGGTCTCTCATCTTTTCAAATTTAAGATATTTTGATTTAATTTGAAGTACCTGAATAGCTTTCAAAACTTATTCAAACAACAGGAAATTAAAATTACTTCCGCTCATTTGCATGAATTTATTTTACAATGCTCCTAGTTTATAAAAATGGCTATCTTGCCATATTTTAGGCATCTCCACTGTCAATTTTAGCACGGAAGTTCAGCAATTGGCATGGCTTTCCGAAGTTGCTCAGTTCTTTTTAGGGATCCAATCGCTTTGTTTCTCTCCTACCTCAGCAGACAAAACATTGCAATACCATTAATGAGTACCACATGATAAGTTCCTTTGTGAGAGCCTTCCTTTCAAAATTCACCCACTACTACTTGTATGGCTTCAGAAAACGTCGATGCAGATGCAGCTTTCGTTCGCAGAAAATCGAGCACAAAACATGTTGAAATTTTATTAACTGAGGTTCCGGGGGGTACTCCCTGAAAAAATGGGTGGGGGTGTGCGGCCCGCTTCCCAAAACCCTTGCCCTATTTATGACCAAAATCTGCGATATTCCCTACCCTATTTATAACCAGATCAAAAATTCGAAACCCTATTTATGACCTGAACCTTACATCAAAATCCTGTTTCAGACCTGCGTTATCATTGGATCCTAGTTCAGACCAATTTTAAATTACCGTAAACATAATTTGTGACGGACTTCTGTTAATTTTCTTTTCGATAATGATGAAAACGTGGATTTTCGGCTTAAAAACATACCCATATCAAGGCTAGAGTACATAACCTTACCCTGTTTATGACCAAAGCGGTTGAAAAACCATACCTTTTAGGGCCCAACATACCTATATTGCCCATATAAGGGAGTACCCCCCACCGGAAGTAAGGTTAAAAAAGTGATTAGGATGAAGTTTCGCAACGAAAAAACATCGCAGTTCAATTATTAAATAACCGACTCTTCATAATCACTCAACGAATACTATGACCACCCTCTTTGGAATTAAGAGAAAATAATGATTGATATTTTTTTGAAATATTGGAAATATACTGCAGGCTACCTTTCAAAGAAGGTCGATGCCTTCTTGTTTGAAAAAGATAAAACTATTATCTTTTTCTCAGCTCGTGAGCGGGCGGAATTCAACAAATTCTGCAATCTGATTGGTTCCTGGAGCGGGCGGAATTTTCTCATCCGGACCGGAATCTGTCGAGTTGATTTTTTTACTTGAACGAATTAGCGGTAACCATCAATCTTTCGCCCTTTTTACACTTCCATAGACGAATAATCAACGCAAGTTTATCTCTATTCACTGTAAATAAATTCACTGTAAGTTCAAATTGTGAGAGTTTGTTTGGCTGTTTGTAGCTCGGCGCCGTATGTTCAGAAATGTTAAAACTAACCTATACACTCTAAACAGCCAGTGCTATGGTCGATGCTTTGTAACAAAACTCACGCTACTTTATACTCTCCCTAAATTTCACATTTATCTAGAGGCAAATTCGGCAAGGTCGTTTCAAAATGCTTTTAACAACAGTTTCAAGGGTCTTCAATCTTGCATTTTCAAAAAATGGAATTTTTCACGAACATCGCCACATTTTTTGTTAGGTACCACCTAAGAGAGGCTTTTTGCAGCCATTTTAATACTTCTGAAATTCATTTTTGAACCAAGATAGGATATTTAAAATTATTGTATGTTAATTCCCAAAATGGATTCTTATTAGAACAAGGACTTAGTTAGGGGAGAAGTTACTAGAGAAAATACAGTATTAATTTCATTTAAAACTTGATTTATTCTCTACTAAGACACACTTAATAGATAAGATATACACGTAACAACACTGAAAACAATGGACTTTAGAAGGTCCACTGGTTTGGTTCAAAATTGGCCATACACGGTCATTTTTGGATTATATATATAACAAATGCAAAATCCTTTTGACAGTAAAATTTGACCCGCTTTACATGACACGTAATTACAAATTAACAGTGCACTGGGTTGGAGTTAAAAGCCAAGTCACAGAAGAACCTTCTTTTTAACAAACGTCTTAACAATTTTGCTGCATAGCCACCCTACTATAATATTGCGACGTCTGCGCGTTTTCTTAATCTTTGGTAGTTCTTTTAGCAGTATCACCTCTCCCTTTTCCTGTTCACATTCCTTAAGCTTAGCTTCGTTTTCTCCTCTCTTGTCCTCTTCCTGTTCCCCTTCCTTTACTATCACTCCTTCTTCTGTTTCCTTGTCTTCTTCCACTTCTTCTTCTTGTTCTTCGTTTTCGTCAGCGTCATCACCATCACTATCACAGTCCCCTTCATAACAATTATCATCGTCCTCATCTTCATCGACGCCTTTTTCTTCTTCATTATCATCGACATCGTCCTCTTCATTCTGTTCCTTCTCGTGCTCCTTCATTTTCTCTTCTTGATCTACAAGAACTCTTCTGATGACAGTTAGAATGTCCTCTTCATGTTCAACTTCACACTCATCTTCATCATCGTCATCACAACCACCACTATCATCATCATCATTACCATCATCGTCCCCACTGTCATCATTACTTCCACTGTTACCGTCATCACTGTCATCATTTTCATCATGTTCTTCATCTCGGCCATCTTGCTCTCCTTTCCTCTCCTCAAGAATTGCAGTAACTCTCCTAATTACAGATAAAATGTCCTCCTTATCTTCCAGTTCACTTTCGTCATCATCATCATCATCATCATCATCATCATCATTACTACTTCCTTTGTCTTCATCATCAGTGTGATCTCTCTCTTCCTTCTCGTGCTCTTCTTCTTCTTCTTCTTCTTCCATCTCTTCTTCTTCCTCCTCCCCTTGCTTCTCGTCTGTTTCCTCATTACTATCATCGTTCTCACTATCACCGCCTCCACTGTAACCATCATCACTGCCGTCATCATCATCTTCTTCTTCTTCCCTGCCATCTTGCTCTTCTTTCCTTTCCTCAAGAATTGCAGTAACTCGCTTAATTACAGATAAAATGTTCTCTCTCTCCCCCAGTTCACTTTCGTCATCGTCACCGCCCTCACCACTGACATCATCAACGACAGTATCGTCGTCATTGTCATCATTATCACTACCTCCGTCTTCATCCTCAATGTGATCGCTCTCTTCATTCTCTTCCTTCCCGTAGTTTTCGATTTTCTCTTGTTGATTTGCCAGAACATTCACGGCGACAGACAACATGTCTTGTTTGTGCTCTACTTCAATTTCATCGCCATAATCACTACCGTCCACATCATTATCATCATCATCATCATCATCCCCATCATCAACATCTTCGTTTTTCTCTTCCGTCTCTTCTTCTTCGTCCTCATTTTGCTTCTCATCTGCTTCCCCATCTTTTTCTTCTTCTTCCTAAAATAGAATTTGATATTGAATTATTTATAATTAAGTAGTGCCTGAAAATCGCGTAGCTATAACAAAACCCCTGTGTTTATAACTACTATGACTCCTTTCTTAAGCAGTTTAAATGTTTTTTTTTTTATATGCACGCATTTTCTTTCATACCTTCACCAGTACAGAGCACTATCCCGGTAACACAAGGCCATGGGGGTCGAATCCTGTTAAAACCTGCATTTTTTATGCTTATTTTCGCAACTACTTAAGTTACGTGAATAGCTGGGATGAACAGCTCTCATGTCATAAAAACTTTTGTGTACTACAAAGTGGGTAGCAGGTTTTATGCGAAAGGTAAGCACACTTATTAAGTTTTGTTCTGTTTACACTTGAAGATTCTCTCTAAGACTATCTATCGTCTATGCTACCTTGGTTGATGTCTTAGCGTGTTACACATCCCTGTGGGTCTATGAAATTGACAGACGTGAAGTGAAGCTCTACACTGAAACTAGGGCGATTAATTGACCTTTTCCCTCCCTGATATAAACCCACATATAGAGCTCTAGGTACAAGGTGTCAACCCCACAAACTATGCGATCGCGCTCTGTACAACCCAGTTGCTATGCGACTGCGCTCTATACAAACCAGTTGCTCTTTGAACGCACTCTATGACATACGGTATCTTCAGGTCCTTATCTCTAACCACTTCAAATTCTTATACAGTCCGTTCTACCTTCTGCTCTTTTTCAGAAGCTGCTAACCCGAATTTAGCTGTTAAAGCCGATTTCACAAGAAATCTGACCTGTCAGAATTATTTTATTGGAAACACTTACGTCTCCTTGATGATTCTTAAATGACAGTTGGGTAACATTTTTATGCTCTTAGAACGGCTACTTTGAACGGCAAAAGTAGAATCCGAAAAATGTTCAGCATAATAATATTTTGAGAAAATGTATGAAATATGAGTTATCTTCGCCATGAACAATACTTTTGCATTCTATTTTTCTTTAATTTTTCTTACCTTCGCTCTATTTGCGGGGATTCTCTGATACCCGTAGGTCTCTTTCACAATGGGTGGTTCACTCGTCGTTTCAAAAATGTGTGTAAATTTGAAATACCTCATTCTCTCGCGCTTGTAGTCTTTTGCAAAGGCGATTCTTGTAGATCGAATTTTTTTCGTTACGTTCACTATCACCTGAGTGGCCTCAACAATTCGCTCTGTTTCTGTGTTCAGAGCATTGCTCGTCCTTGTCATGTAAACTTCGTCTGACATTATGGCGCTTTTTTATTCTCTTGAAAACTAGTCTAGCTGCTCCAACCTCGCTAGCTGCTTCAGCCTCGCAACTTCGCAAACGACACAATAGATGACATTGTTTACATCATCTGTATCTCCTCGTGCTGAATTTGCGCGCGCAAACAGTTTTTCTCTGAAGGCAACTAAATCTGCTGATTTCAACTTGATCAACATACTTTTACGAGCCACATTCATTATCATCTGTTTTGAAGCCATTAAAAAAACACGCTGAATCCAGTCTCCAGCTCAAATAGAATAAACTGCACCTGGCAGCTAACAAACGTAACGTATTCCTCATTAGTAGAATTTTACTAGGATACTAATGCAAATGCTGCAATCTGATTGACTGAGCTACCTGTACACTATTTAACAATTAGACTACGAGCCCGAGTTTTCTACAAGCAGATAGTCAACGAGGCGCAGCCGAGTTGACTATCGCTCCTAGAAAACGAGGGCGAGTAGTCTAATTGTTTTAGTATAAATTTACCGTAGTCTCATTGCATAAAAAGAAAAAAAAGTCAAGTAAAGCATAGAAAAGAACTGTTTTATTACGTTATATCAGGTTCAAACGTGACGCGCTATGTGCGCGTTGACTATCAGCAGATAGACAACGGTAATTTAGCCAATCAAATTCACGGCTTCACAATAGACTACGGTAAATTTATACTAACAGGCATTAGAATGCAGTGCAGGGCTGGAGGTCGTCTGTACTAGCGACTTTTTCTTGTTTTTGCGTGCACGGCACATACGCATGTAAAGAGAGGCAGTCAATCACCGAAAATC
>CM042753.1:13459186-13476755 GCA_022496165.2 Catalaphyllia jardinei
ATTCTATTTTTCTTTAATTTTTCTTACCTTCGCTCTATTTGCGGGGATTCTCTGATACCCGTAGGTCTCTTTCACAATGGGTGGTTCACTCGTCGTTTCAAAAATGTGTGTAAATTTGAAATACCTCATTCTCTCGCGCTTGTAGTCTTTTGCAAAGGCGATTCTTGTAGATCGAATTTTTTTCGTTACGTTCACTATCACCTGAGTGGCCTCAACAATTCGCTCTGTTTCTGTGTTCAGAGCATTGCTCGTCCTTGTCATGTAAACTTCGTCTGACATTATGGCGCTTTTTTATTCTCTTGAAAACTAGTCTAGCTGCTCCAACCTCGCTAGCTGCTTCAGCCTCGCAACTTCGCAAACGACACAATAGATGACATTGTTTACATCATCTGTATCTCCTCGTGCTGAATTTGCGCGCGCAAACAGTTTTTCTCTGAAGGCAACTAAATCTGCTGATTTCAACTTGATCAACATACTTTTACGAGCCACATTCATTATCATCTGTTTTGAAGCCATTAAAAACACACGCTGAATCCAGTCTCCAGCTCAAATAGAATAAACTGCATCTGGCAGCTAACAAACGTAAACGTATTCCTCATTAGTAGAATTTTACTAGGATACTAATGCAAATGCTGCAATCTGATTGACTGAGCTACCTGTACACTATTTAACAATTAGACTACGAGCCCGAGTTTTCTACAAGCAGATAGTCAACGAGGCGCAGCCGAGTTGACTACATGTATCGCTCCTAGAAAACGAGGGCGAGTAGTCTAATTGTTTTAGTATAAATTTACCGTAGTCTCATTGCATAAAAAGAAAAAAAGTAACGCATAGAAAAGAACTCTTTTATTACGTTATATCAGGTTCAAACGTGACGCGCTATGTGCGCGTTGACTATCAGCAGATAGAAAACGGTAATTTAGCCAATCAAATTCACGGCTTCACAATAGACTACGGTAAATTTATACTAACAGGCATTAGAGTGCAGTGCAGGGCTGGAGGTCGTCTGTACTAGCGACTTTTTCTTGTTTTTGCGAAGCACGGCACATACGCATGTAAAGAGAGGCAGTCAATCACCGAAAATCTGTGAAAATGCGCGCCGCAACCCGCTTTTTAGACCGACAGCATCACCTTCACGATGGCACTTAAAATATAAAAGTTTCGGAGAAAATTATCTAGTAGAATTTTCTGTAAGCCAAAAATCGCATTTTCTTTAAATATAGTTTTTCCATACTGTCTGAAAACTTAAAGAATTTAGGGAACTTTCCAACAAAGAAATAAAAATAGTAGGTCACCGAATTATTTTTTCAGATAATTTACAAAAACTGAAATTTAGTGAACGTTTTTATGCACCTTGTGCGTTGCCATTGAAACTGTTACGACGTCACAAGTACCCTCAAAGTATAGCCCAGCAATAGAGTTGCAAGGAGACTTATAGTTTGCCCACACCATTAAATATCCTTCTTTGTTATCTTCCATCGTTTCACAAACACTGCAGCAACGAAAAACCCTTTCGAGCCTCCTCAAGTGATGTTCGAACAGACAAAATAGTATTGAGTTCTAGGCAAAAAAGAGGCCTTTAAAAAGAGGTCACTGCTGGCTTAAAAATAAAGAAAGAAAATTCCATTTCCGGTTTGTCGAGAGGAGATTTTTGGCAGCAGTCCTTCTCCGCATCACAAATTGGCCCAAGAGCGGAATGCTCGTTTCACCGCCCGGCTTTTTTCCGCCCTGGTGGAGTCGCGCAACATGGCGGCCATACCCCAGATATAATAGGTTGATAGAGACATGCAGCTGCAGCCTTGGTTTAGCGTGTACTTCTTTGATATTGGACATCCATGTTATGAGCAATTGACACCTGTCAAAACTAGGTATCTGCTGACCAGTATTACGTGACCATATGGCGGGCTCAAGTCTACAACTCATTGAGGACACGTGTTTTTTTTAAGTTGACCGCTTACCAAATGCTGGTTTTGCGAGGCTCCTGTCAGGTTAACTTGATGAAAACAGTTCAGGATTGTTTGGAAGCCGGCTAACGCTAGCCTAGGATTAAAATTTAACCGAATTATAACGTTTTCTTCTATACAAATGTTTTTTCTTGCTGTTTTGTGTTTATAAAACTCAAAACAGAAAACCTCACAGCAAAGTTACAGAACTCAAATCAAAATTGCACCTTTTCCTGGGCTAGCTTAATCGGATTTTTAACAAACCTGGCCAAGGAGCTACGCTTTTAGGCTGGCCTAAATCTATATATTATTCCGGATTGATCCCAAACGAACGCGCCCTGAATTGAAGTGAATGGAATTGAAATATGTCGTAATGCCTCATTCTCTTCCCCAGAGGAGAACAAGACATCGCGATTTCGTCGAGCCTCATCGATAGTCCGTCATATAGAAAAGTCAAATTGTTTTTGTAAGAACCATTGAGTAAATACAGATGCTTTTGGCAAATATAAGTAACCATTGAGGATGAGACAGGCCAGATGTTCTGACTTCATGTAAGTACCAGCAAATATTCTATCCGCGTGGAGGGACAACGTGGCCATGTGAAGGTGTTTGTGACTACCGCGCGCGGAATTTGAAAATAGTTCCTTTCGTTCTTGCGCAAACCTACAACACGAATCGTTACTCACCATCTATTTTGTTGTAGAAAGTGAAAAGCGTCGCAGTGTACGGTTGTTACAAAATTAAATGGCGGCCGCTTTTCTACGCCCTTATCAACTATCACGCAATAGAAATTTCGAGCTCATAACCTAATTGAGCTTGTGATTAGTCTTGCTACTTCGTTTATGTTATTTATGTCTTTGCATAGCGTCGTTAGAGTAATCTCTTCATCTCATTGTTTTGTTTCTCAGGCCAATCGGTATATGCACTCGGTTCCTCTGATCGATCTGTTGTATTCACTCCACGATGTTTCTGCCACGAATACGTTGTTACACTCGGCACATTTGATTTTATAAGTCACGCTTTGTCTATCAAACTAATTAGCGCGCGTGTTTCTGTGTGACAAAAGCTCAATTCAGTAGAGAGGAACCTGAGGCGAGAGCGAGCTCGAGGCCGCGTGTAATCAATTACTGCAATCCCAGTTTTGACAAGAACGGTTGTGTCTATTGGGGACATCTGACTTGTTTTGTTTTTATCCAGTAGTACTACCTGCGATTGGCTGCCAGGGTGCTTCAACTTTGACATTTCCTAAAGGTGGGCTTGTCGGTGAAAGGTTTACAAATGCGACCTCTCTGGGACTTCACAGATAGGTGTTTGTTAGAGGCAGTTTTTTGCCCAGAAATTAAAGTGCCCATATCGCCAAAAATTTTTGAATTAACTTTTGTGAAAAAACATTCGATTTGGATAAAATGAAGTTTTGAAAACGTTCAAATTTGCCGCCATTTTGGTCCACTATTCGCACCAGTCTTCCCTTGGTTTGGTTAGAGTTGTCACGTAGATTAAGGAACACGTGACTTTAGGCTTGACTCATCTCGCTTGTTTTACCTCTGTAAATTCAACTTAGTAGTTCATACAAAATGCTGGAAAGGAGCATTTTGCATGGACTACGAAGCTAAATAGGTAAAACAAGCTAGATAAGTCAAGCCTTAATCACACGTTCCTGAATCTACGTCACAACTCTGAGCATGTCGATCATGTGATCAGCGGCACGGGTAGACCGCAAGAAAATAGGACTCTCAGGTTTTCTAACGTTCATAAAAAAAATCGTTTTTTATCTAAATCGAAAATTTTTTTCGCCGAAGTTCATTGCATGAAATATAGGATCAGATGGGAAAATACAAATTTTGATGATATGGGCACTTCAAGGGTGGAAACCGTGCAAACATAAAATTCGACAAACGAGAGCGGTGTTTCCGTTTTCTGAATTGTTTATTAAATAAAAATCGGAGCATTTACGCTAGACACCCTTATGTTACATTCCATTGCCGATTGCTTTGTGCAAATAATTTATATACCCGGTACAAACCTAGGCCTCCAATGCCAGTCTAAAAATATTTTTCTCTTTGATTCATAAGTCAGAGAGAGGCTGAACTACCGCAACATTAGAAAGGTTATTCAGACATTCAAGAGCTCTGCAGTGATACGTGTACCGTAATATCAAGACACTAGCCGACGTATAGGGCTCAATCTGAAACTGATAGCGCATTAAAATTAGACAATTTTATGTAAATCGAAGTGAAACCTTAAACGTCAAATCCAGTTGAAAAAAATCAAGAGAATTTCGTATCACTAAGAAATAGAGGTAGCAGTTGATATTTTTCTGAAAACTCTTTCAGTACGTGTTGGATTACATTTTCCTCAGTTAAGGCAGAAGTCCGAGCAAAGACGTTTCGGTCTTTCATTTGACTAGTAAAAAGATCTCTACAAAACTATATTACAGAAACACGCGCTCGATAAGTCGTAAATAATGTCAAAAATAGTAGAACTGTCCATTTGTTAAAAAAGAGAAGAGTATAATTCACACCTATGCCTGTCTGTGCATACAAACAATTTAAGGACCCGCCTTATAACAAACACATCTTAGAGAGCCTAATTTTCCACTGATATGTATGCAGTAAATGTAGTGATTGCCTTACATATCTCTTAGTTTAGTTCCAATTTGTACTACACAGGTTTATTGAGTAATAGATGGTAAAGGACGCTTTGAATAATCCGGAGCACCCGGTGGTCCTCAAACACGGATCCTAAAGGAGCTGCAACAAAAACAGAGTTCAAATTAAACACAACCAAAGCCTTATTTCACTTGGGTGTAGTGTCAACTCTTGAGCCTATTACAGTAGTCCTAACTTTGAAATTTGAGGATGAAATTCCCTTCGGTGTGACTGAAATCTGGGGAGAAGTGACTTCATGCGCCTGTGCCTGTACCTGTGAACTATGTGGTTGTCGCTGAGCGCATTCACCACTATTTTTGAACATGTGGTGTTGTAACAGGGAATTCTAACTTTTACCTCGTTAAAACCTTAGTGTTTGATTATTCAAATGACATACTTCTATTCCGTATACGAAACATTAATGTGTCGCCATTCAAATGAAAGCTATTGAGCAGCACTTTCATGTAGTAGTGATTGCCACATTCCAGTTTAAAGCGCTAATGTGTTGTTATTCTAATAAATGCTGGTGAAAACTCTTTCGTGTGGACTATGGTAAAAGTTGTTTCTGAGTATGTGGAGCGCGCCTCTCAAGGCCCTTGTCGTGGTGATACATAAGGTTCCAGACCTACTGTCATAAACGGCTTACGATGACATACTTGACAAAGTCCGGCGCCTTTGATATCACGTGTTCAAATTCAGCAAATGAAAGTTGGCTGTCATCATCCAGATCAGCCTCGTCAAATATCTGGAAAATCAAACAAGAACAAATAAATGCTTGCTGAATATAAATAATGCCTAAAACATCATTCACCCAAGGTTATTAGGGGGAGAAAAACACTCCAGACACTGTGGCAAAAACAGCAACTGAGTAACAACAACCACGACAACAATATAAGTAAATATACTAGTAAGTGTAGTAAAAAAGAACAAACCGCTTTTAACAATTCTGCACTCGAATTTATCAAACAGCACACTATTTACTTTTTTGGACTGAGAACTCAACAATCCTTCTTTTCTACAAGGATTTTCCCGTATTTGTACTGGGACGTTTTTCTTACGTTTGCCTTAAACATTTTGCTCCCTAAAAGGGTGTTTACTAGAGCCTCGCTTTGACTGAAACCATGTGCGACCCTACCCCCACCCGCTGCAGAAAAGTTACGTCCGAACAAAAAATATTCCATGTCTTTGAGAAATTTTATTTACAAAGCGTACGAAAAAAACTAAGACAGGGCTGATTGGAGAGCGAGAGTAGCGGCCTTATGTTCCTCCTAGCGCAGAGAGAACGAACGAACGAACAAGCAAGCGAGCTAGCGAAAGAACCAAAAAGCGAGCGAGCGAGCGAGCGAGCCGGTGACAGAAGAACACGATTGTACTTAGGACTTGCATGCGGCAATCCGCATTTATAATAAGAATTTTTTTGTTTTCTATTTTGTTTCTCTTATAAAGATTAGAATTTAAAGTTTAAAAACATAGTATAGGTAGCGTCGCTCTAATATTCTTTGCCGCACATTAATGATAAGTTCCACATGAACACCACTCGAATTTACAGCGTCAACTCCACTCGTAAGTGTTTTTCTTTTTACGTCACCACTTGATTAAAGCTCGGCGGCGAGAAATACACGGAATTATAAACTTTATACGCGAAAGCCCCAATATATTTCTGTATTTCATTTTTTTAATGATACAGTTTTGAAATAATTAAATGCTCACACTTGTTAAGAAGACGCCACCAAGTTTTATAAATTAATCTATTTCTACATTTTTAGCTCTCAACATGACAGACTCGATCGATCATTCAAAACTATCGACTTCTGGAAAAGCAACCAAACACTGAGAATTTTTACGTTTTGGTTAAAGATACTTGACAAAAGGAAAAGAAAATCAAGTTTCCGTTGTTTTCATTTTAACGCGCGTTGGCGCCCAAAATTCTGCTTCAGTGCTTTCGAACACTTAAAGTACAAAGATCAAAAGTATTGCCTTCTAAAACAAGCTCTTCTGTGCTCAGGTATGTGAGTAAAAGACGTCCTTTTGGAACAACTGTAAACAAACAGCAGTTAAAGACACCCAGCAGAAGGAAAAGAAATTCTGGTTTTCGTTATTTTAATTTAAACGCGCCCAAAATTCTGCTTCAGTGCTTTCGAAGTATTGGTACCAAAACAAGCTCTTCTGTGTTCAGGTATGTGAGTAAAAGGCGTCCTTTCGGAACACCTGTAAACAAACACCATCCACCCATATTGTTCTTGCTCGGTAAAGTGTTAAAAGAATGCTACAGCTGTGCAAGAATAGAAAAAAGTAAAAAAAAATTGTATGAAAGGAAAACAAAGAGAAAATAAAAACCCCCAGAAACAAAGATTTTGTGCCATTATTCTGCTTCGATTAATGCACCGCAGACACCTTATCTACGCTTCATGGATCGACGAATCGATTTACACCTTAATCTCGTGAAGAAATCACGATATCGAACAACGTTCACTTCACCTACAGTGGAGGCAGAAAGAAACTTAAAGAACGTAAAAATATCAAGAAATGCCCAGATTTAAAACAGCTTCCTTCAAAAAAGCTGACTAATATTGTTCTATTGTTAGATGCTGACACCTTTCTGCATCATTAAACCATAAACACTAGAAACTTCAAATTATCGCAAAAAACTGACATCGAGAAATATTTCAGTTAAGAAAACAAGACTTGAAAGATGAAAGGGAGTGGCTTTTGAGGTAACTTTTACAACATTACAGAAAGTTGCAAAGTATTGCAAACGATCGTTTCCCTTCGCTACCAGAAACTTCAGAAATCAAAAAAAGTTTTTCTGCAAGCTATTAACATTTAACGGTTCAATGCCGACTGTTTATGGCCGAGCGAGCACAAAACGCGAATATTTAAGCTTCGGAATAAATGTCCTAGAATAAAAAACACCTAAGGGTGGATTGTGCGCGACTGTGTGCTGTGCATTTTTCGCACGCACCGAGCGCTAGACTCGCTCGAGATGTTCGGCTATAAATTTATAACAAGCCTGACCAGACGCAAGACTGTTGACTTTGTCCCGTCAGACAGTCCCTTCAAGAGATGTATGAGCGTGTTCGATCTGACAGCCCTTGGAATTGGCTCGTTGATAGACGCGGGACTGTATGTTGTTGTCGGCCAGCTGGCGCACTCTGTGGCCGGTCCAGCCGTCATTCTGTCCTTCATGATTGCCGCTGTTGCCTCGCTCCTGGCCGGTCTTAGCTACGCGGAGTTTTCATCCAGGGTGAACCGCGCCGGTTCTGGTTACATTTACACCTACGTGGCCATGGGCGAAATCTTTGCTTTTTTAACTGGCTGGTGCATGATCACCGAGTACGTTCTCTCCGCTGCCTCGCTTGCAGCGGCTTGCAGCCAGTATATTAACTTCCTATGCAACGGTTCAGTTTACAAGTACTTTATGGAGGAATTTGGAGTTTGGCATGAGCCTGCGCTGGCGCCGTTCCCCGATCTCTTAGCCTTCGCGCTGGTTATCATAGCAGTATTGATAATCTGCCTGGGTGTCCAACAATCCAAGCGCGTCCTGGATTTCACTGTCATGGGTAATCTACTTGTGGTAACTTTTATAATCTTTGCTGGAGCTTACTACTCCGACGCTAGCAACTGGTCGAGCATGGAGAAGTTTGCGCCTTACGGATGGGGAGGAATATTTACCGCGGCGTCTAGCTGCTTCTATTGCTTCATTGGGTTTGACACTATTGCTACCGCAAGCGAGGAAGCCATCAACCCAAACGTGTCTGTACCACTGGCAATTCTGCTGTCACTAGGAGTAAGCCTGTTGGTTTACATTGGTGTCATCATAGTGCTGACTATGATGGTTCCTTATTACCAGTTGAAAGACCTCGCGCCTATTGCCGAAGCATTCGCCGCACGGGCCTTCACCCTTTCCAAGTACATCGTATCTACTGGCGCCTTGTTATCAATGTTAAGTAGCCTCTTGGCTGCGTGCTTTGCTACGCCTCGTCTGATCTACTCAGTCGCCTACGACGGTCTCATCTTCAGCTGTTTTACTAAAATGGACGAGGGCAGGAAGATACCTCTGCGCGCTGTGGCCGTCAGCGGAATACTGAGCGCGTTTCTGGCGTTTCTGTTCGACATGGCACAGCTGGTGGAGATGGTGTGCATCATGACTCTCACAGCATACACTATGGTGGCTCTGTCAGTGATTCTCACCCGCTACCAGCCAAACCTGGAATTAGTTACTAGCGACGCGCAACTCACTCAACGAACGCAATCTTGGCTTCGAACTTTATTTAGGAAACGAAAGAAGGGACCGAACAAAACCTACGAGAAACTTCCGCGGTCCGGGCATGACAGTGTCACGACAGCCTGTCACTCAAGTCCAAGCGAGTGTTCCAACACTGTTGCAAATGTCACGGTAACAATTATGATGTTGGCAATGCTCGCTCTGTGCGTTTATCTCAAAATCTGGATCACGAGCAAAGGCGATATAGAAGCCGTGTCAATCTTCGCTGTGACGCTTAGCGCGTTTGTCACAATAACTTGTTTGATAGTTCTGCAGTTGCAGCCAAAGAACCGCCTGACATTTTCATTCATGGTCCCTTGTGTTCCTCTTCTTCCGGCGCTCAGTATATTCATCAACTTATTGCTGTTGACTCTGCTTCATCCACTTACCTACCTGCGATTCGCAATATGGATAACAATAGGTAAGGTATCTACTTTCCTTTCAACCTTTACTGATGTCACGACATTATTTATTTCTCAATAACAGTTTAACAAAAAAGAAAAACAATCAAAACTTGGAAATATACTATGCACGAGCTGAGATGGCCAAGATAGAACTACGATTGAGATGGATTACAAAGTTTAAAAAAAATCTTAAACTTTATAAGATGAGCCATCAGCGCATATCGTTGCTACTGCGCAAAAAATGCAAATTTGTGAAGTAGGGAGGGAGGGATTCTCAATCATTTTGCTTTTAAAATCTTTGTTTTCTCTGTTTTAACAGCGTGCCTACCTCTAAGCCGAGCATGAGTGTACTAAAATTATGCATTTACATTCTTTTTGGTTATAAAAGTTGTTTACAGCTAACTTAAAGAACATTACATTTACTTGAATAATCTGCAACGAAACTTCTCACAACGTCAAAAACCTACTCAATTTGATTTGTATACGGATCAGTAGCAAAGAACCAATCCTTAATCCACTTTCGGTGGAAACCAAAATTTGTTTCTTGGAATTTACAATCCAGCGATTTAATATGACAGCTAAACTATTAGCAACGCTTCGCTTGTCGGCTTCCCTGTGTTGTATGAACGGAACAAAAGTGCATTGTATTCCAAAAGTGAAAAAGCCTTTTAAATGTTATGCATACATAAGGAAGGGGCGAGGATATTGGATTTACAAAACTTTTTGTCCAAGACTAATCCAATAGCATCGGTTTACCATCTGCAAGAACTACTACACAATAAGTTTGGGAAGCTATAGAGTCTACAGACAACTTAGGTAGCAAAAGTTTTTTGTCTCCTGGAACATCAGGCCAGAAGAGACAATGCATTCGAAGAGAGCACAACAAGCAAAGAATAAAGTATGTCGTCACTACTGAGGGAAAACGACGAAAACACATCGCAGCATTGCATATAGCTTTAAGAGAAATGCCGCTCTTTGAAATGTTACCAATATTTTGAATATTTTTGCCCGCCACACCCCGTAGTTTACAAAAATCACAACGAAGGTCACAGAAGCAATATTCTAAGCCTAAAGTCGTATCAAGCCGAGTTCTAGAACGAATCACTGAACCGGCGAAGTGGAAAAACCAGAAAACACTATACAATAGCAAGATAAATTAAAGGAGTGCATATTTCTTCCATTTTTCAGTGTTATGGAACATTTTGCATATTTACAATGCTTTTTTTGTCCTTGGAACGAAACAAAACTCAACTATGCAACCAACAGAATACACTACTCAAAAAGCAAATGAAAACGAATTAGCCATGCGAGAAAAAGTAGCGTCCTTTAGAAAATTACATCAATCACAAGCCGCCTTCTAGAACGAATCACTGAACCTGCGAAGTGGAAAACCCAGAAAACACTTACACAATAGTGACAATGGCAAGCTGTGAGTGCGCATTTTTTCTTCGGCCTTTTTTAATGACACATTACACTCATTTACCAGGCTTTTCTTTTCGTCTTCGAAACCTAATCGAAACGAGACCAAACTATGTCACCCACACAGCATAAATAAAAAGGTACTACTCGAAAAGCAAATGACAACGAATCAACCATGCGAGACATATGCACGTCAGTCGACAGAAATTTGGAAAACAATAAGTAGCAGAAAGCTTGGTTTAAAAGGGCAGTACCTTTATGTTCAGAAATATTTTTCACAACTCAACTAGAAAGTGTATTAGAGTAAGGAAGTGTAAAATATCCAAGTTGACAACGAAACAGTTGACTCTACTGTTCGTAAAAGGTCTCGGATAATAAGATAGCTTAAGCGTTTACGTAATCATCATACGCCCTTTTGTGTTTCAGGAATGTTTGTGTACTTTCTGTACGGATACCACAACAGTATTGAAGGCAACAAGCCCAAGTCTATTGAACTGGAACTTGATCCAATCCCTTCGATACCTGTCACTGAGACAAGTGCGAATCTTCCCTTGACGAGACCTGAGTGGTTACATTACGACCACCAGGAGAGTTAAGACTAATGCTGCACAGTCAGCTCTGTAAATTCTCTCTTAAAACACGTCGTAACTCTGAGTGGAGCAAGATGTGAAGCAGCAGTCAGCTCCTAAGTGAAGCACAAGCGCCTTGACTACAAGCCAGCAGCAGAGTGTCAACAATCACTGGATTATTTTGAGGAGCAGTACATAACAAAACAATCATTCAAAAGATTTCCTGAATTGAGTTTCCTTGCACTTTACTTTGAAAATCAAAGACAGATTGCTTTGCAGCTGGCAGTGGAAGAGTGTTACATGTAGCTTTCTGTTCTTAATAGTACATATCTAGAAAACCAACTTCATTAAAAATATTTTTTAAAAGAAGCTTCTGACTGTGTATTAGTAGCAAAGGCATGTTTAAGCGTGCGCAAGTAACGTCTCTCCCATCGCACTGACTCTAAGATTCAGTTGGTAAGATTTTTTTGTGATCGTTGTTTGCCTGCTGCTCAACACTCCTTTGTTTTGGATTGGTTGGGTTGCCAGGAACTGGTGCTGAGGGTATCTTGTTGGAAGGGTAGGTCCCCTGGCCACAGTCCCTCCTCTTTCCAAGCATCCACTTCCTTGGAGGGTACCTTGGGAGGGGGGCTGTGGCCTGGTTGGCATGGTGACCTCCTTACTGCTGAGGAGATTGCTGCCCTCCTCTGTTGCTACCTTTACGGCAACTACCCTTCAATAGTTCAATTGGCTTAGAGTTTAAAGGTAGCGCATCTGACAACAGTTTCCAAAACAATTCCAAGGCATGTTTGCCACAGACATCACTTTTCAAAATTATTATCTGACTTCTCCCTGATAGAAATAGCATTTCCCTGACCAAATAAATACAAAATGTCATATCTAGTGGCCACTTCTAGCCTCGACTTACAGCTGTACTTTGTCCTTTCTACTTGTTCATAAGACTGAAAAGTTCTCTACAAATTTTCCTTCTTCACTAAGTAAGAAAATATCGTCGAGATCACAGTGACCTCAAATGTCTACAATGGTTTTGATTCAGCCATGTTAGATTATTTCAATTTTCCCTGACTTTTCCTCAAATTGTCAGTTTTCACTGAAACAAAATAAAATTCCCTGACTTTTCCCTGACCTTGAAGAATATTTTTTCCCTGACCATTTCCTGGACTGCGGCAACCCTGCAAGGCTTAGAGTTTGATGTATCATCACAAGTCATGTTATTATAACCGTGCTCATGCTACTTGAAATCATGATATCAATGAGACCCAAAGACCCAATTTTAGGGGTTTAAAAATTCTGTACATGAGTTCAGAACCACCTTAAATTCTCCAAAAGCTATGAAAAAGAAAACTGAGGGTTCAATAGAGTTAAGTCTATGGCCCTTGCATTATACTGATTCAAAGGTCTAATTGGCCACAGGTCTGCAAGTTCCAGGAAGCTACTGGTGGACAATTAAGCCAACTATCAAGGCCAATAGCATGCCATAGCATGGCTGCCAACCATGAAGAAAACAAAAAACGTTTAGGACAAGAAACACTTAATATCGATTTTTTATTCTTTCACTGACCATGAACTACCAAATCAAATTTTAAAAAAGCAGCCAATTTATTCACTACTACTGTTGTACATGACTTTCTAACGAAGCAGCATTCATTTTCAGTCACATAAATTTGTTACGCTGATTGATATATATGCCAAAACAGCCTGCATCAAAACCTGTAGATACTAAATTCCATTTCTCTGACATTTCCTTGACTTGGATGCCATGCAGCAGAATGTGTGGTTCCAAAAAATATCGAGACTCGAGGGGAGGGGGAGGTCAAAGACCCAAGAAATTCCAGAGGGAAGGCGAGTTGTATGATCGACTTTGGAAGCTAACAAATGCGAAGAACATGCCGTTGCATGAAGTGGCCGCCATTACTTGTTACCAGTCCACGTGGAGTCACCTTGTCGACCGAAAAGCACTGGAGACTAGCCTAGTTTGTTTTTGCATCGGTCTTTTAAGTGGCAGTTTTCTTTTGTGAAAATTAGTTTCGTTATAAAGGTAGAAATGATGTTATGATTTCACAAACTTGAGAATCCTTATCCCTGTTTATCCCTGTCGATTTGTATGTAATTTTGCTACAAAATTGGTTTTCGTCCCAAGTCTGTTAGCGATCGTGTTCGCAATAAAGGTATGGTGTCAATTCCATCCACAGTCATTTATCAGTCCTTAAATGGAAATTGTACCACATAATTAGGGGAGTTAGCCATGTAGGAAGGTAGTTTGAGAAGTGACCATTTTATCTTTTCTTTTAAAGCATGTTTCACTAAACTGCTGAATGCTTTCTTTGTGACTATCTTCAGATATAGATGTTACAATCAATCAAGAACACTAGTAGTTATGTGCAATGCAGATGGCTAAATGTTTGGAGTGTTTGCTTTTACTTTAACAGGTCACTTTCTTGCCAAAACTATTATTTTCCAGAGGGTATGGGGGAGGGGGTGTACACAATAGTAGTGGAAATTCCGGAGGGGTGGGGGGTTATTTTAGTGGTCAAAAAATGGAAATTTCTGGGAGGAGGGGGGTGCTTACGTGAAATTCCCCCCATGGTGGGGGTATGGATATTTTCTGGAACTACACAATCACGGTAAAGCTTAACTGGTCTGGAACTTAGAGGTCTATGGTTCCAGCCCTTTACTATATCACAAGTACATTGCACACTGTAGCTTGGTATGTTCTTGGTGTTCCTAACTTGGAAACACTACTGCACATCTACTGTACATGCATTTATTATATATTAAAATTACTTAATATTTTAAGCACTGAGGCTTTTCAAAGACAATAACTTAGATGCAAATAAGAACAACAATAGAAATCTACTTTAAGGATCCTAAAATTATTTAAACTAATATTTAAGAATCTACATTTCATGTTAAATTTAAAAGCAGATATTGATTTAGAAGTTTTAAGATAACTATCCATGGAGTTCCAAATACTAACTGTTCTATAAAAAAAGTCCTTTGACCAATAGTCTTGAAGAGAGAAATTTTCAGCATCTGTGAACTTCTTGTGGTACTTGTTATGGTTAATAGAGTGCATTTGTCAAACAAGTGCTTTTTGCAGCTGATTTGACTAAGACAGGCCATGCAGGAAGAGACAGTTGTGTATTTTGTGAAACTCAAACACAAAGTATGTACTCCATTACTTTTCAGAGAAAACAAGTATTGTTATGCCAAATGAACAAACTAACTGATTGCATTTGTCAAACATGTGCTTTGTGCAGCTGATTTGACTAAGACAGGCCATGCAGGAAGAGACAGTTTTAGTGTGTATTTTGTGACACTCAAACATGAAGTACATACTCCATTACCTTTCAAACAAAACAAGTATTGTTATGCCAAATGAACAGACTAACTGATTACCTTTTGAATCAGAGCATTGACATTTTCATCAGACAATCTCTGTTCACCACACAGTCGCTGGATAACTCGTTTCAAATCATTCTCACAAATGTAATCATCCTCATTGAAATCTGTAAATGAAAGCAGACTCACAATAAACTTCATAGGGTTCATTCCCCTTTCCCAGCACTTTACAAGAAACTGTAAAATTTATTTACAGCATGTACAGTCTTAAGTGTGGCTTTTGAAATGTTTCAGCTGTTTGAGTAATGGGACACACAGACAGCCATACACCACAGGACCTCAATCCCGAGAAGACACTAATATGCTACACATGCATCCAACAAACAGAAACATATTATAACCAAAACTAGTGAGACAAACTCAGATAGTGCAGAGTGTCATGCAGGACTGTCAGTACGTTTTGAGTCATCTGCTGCCTGGATAATTTCAATTTTTGTAACTTGATACTTTTGTTTTCCTCGCAAAGTTTGTAACATGATACCCTTGTTTTCTCAAAAACAAACAAAGGAAGATATGCTTGCTTTTTTCCTGCTGGGGAAAAATGAAATAATGTTATTAACTTATGAAAAAATGGAAGAGGAATGATATTGTTTCTTTCATGAGGCAAATTGTCATATCATCAATAAACAATTACTTCATATTAATTTGTGTTGCCACCGTTGGTGTTAACATAGACCAGTTCAAAATACACAATGATACTGATTAATACAAATGAGAAGCACTTCAACTTGACCAATATTTTATCCTACATCAGTGAATAAGTCCCCTGAAAGAATGACTAAATTTGCGGTTTCTGAAGTGCCACGGACTGTCTGCAGCAATATTTGAATGAGAAGTTTACTTTGTTATGACATAACTAATTTTAATGCCGCTAACTCGGAAATGTTTCGGGTGAATACATTTGTTAACTTCTTGTTGTCTTTCATAAGGGAGAAAATAAACAAGCGTCTGATATCAATCCATTTTCCTCTTTAAAGCTCAGCAAACACGAAATAGTTTGAAAACAGCAAACAACATTTTTAACAGAGCTAGGGATGACTCCAAAAGATGCACTGTCACAAAAGCGTTCTTTGCACTAAAAGGGGGAACTGATATTACCTGAAATATAACTGCTATCGCCCGCTAAGACGAGAGTTAGGTATTGCATGCATGAATCTAAACTCAAGAACAGATTGTATCATGCTGACAATGCTAGAACACATGCGTCTTACATGTGGTGTTCTACCACAAGGAAAAGCACTTAACGTTCATGTGTAACTGTCTATGAAATGTATCATTTACCTAACATATAGTTAACACTAATGCCAATCAATCTGCGCATGCACTTCAAGCAAATTGGTTTTGATCTTAAGAGAATTGTACCACTAGGATAACAAGAGAATATTGGAACCATATATAGTTTTGTGATGTTATCTATTAAAGAAGAAATGTAAGTGTAGTATATTTTACATAGCAATCAAAGTTACCTACCCCACCCCCTTAGAACAAGGCTAATTAATTAATTGGAATTAATTAAATAGACAAACGTTATAAAGTTTACACCTTATGGCATTAGTGCCTTAGCAAACAGCACCCCCCCCCTAAACCATACCATTAGTGCACTCTGCACTAAAAATGTAAGGGCATTCAAAGTACATGTAGTGAAATTATACCTAAGTGTACAAAACAATGAATGTGTATTTCAAATCTAACAAGAGGATGCCACTAGTCCCTTCTGCACCCTCATAATACCACTTCGCCCACTTTGTAAAGCCCTGATGAGTGTACACCGTGAATACGTTTCGTGACATACAACCCTGAATATCTAACTTGTAAGAGAACAAGTTGATGGGGATAAGGTGATCACATTCACTACATCGACGATCTTATAAAACACACAACACTTGTACTTGTTCAGACTAAGACAATGGCAAGGAGTTTGTGGAAGACAACAAAAAAAAGTTGGAATCCACAAACTCCCACCCCCTCTCGCTACATGATTGTACGTACCGATATAATATTTTCAAATGAAAAGTATTTTTAGTAAGCAAACGTACCATAAATTCTAAAGGCATATTCCACTTTCACACTCTTGGGAGCCTAAAGCAAAAAGGTAGGTTAGAGTCTTTGCAAGTCATCTCATAGAAGTGTGAGATACATGTAACTGGACTCTCCCTTCCAGGAAAAAAATGTTATAATAATATTATGAGTATAATCAAGATTCAAAACCCAGGCTAATGAATGAAATTCAACTACCACAATTGAGGTTTAGTTTTGACAAGATTTTGTTACAAAGGCACATGTACATTGTGAATAAATTGTACTCTATCTTTAGAAACCAGCTTTTCAGTGAAACCCATATATGATACAAATGAAACACACTTAGTAACAGATTAAAAATGGTTAGCATTCCAACCAAATTTATAAACTCACATTTTCACTGAACACTGACATCATATCCAAGAAATCTTCAAATGTGAGTTCACCATCCCTTGATGACGAAAACACTTTGCAAATTCTGTCTTTAAAAGGATTCACCTGCATAGAAACAGACATCACTGTACAAACATCCAAAGATTTCAACAGTGATCATGGTTTCTACTGTAGATTACAAAGTAATGAGCTATGTCTACATATAAATACAGTGTGTACATGTTTATGTATAGGATAATTTGGTTTTATCAACTGAGTTGATAATGTGAATTAGCCACCGTAAAGAGATTCAGAAGCTGACGTTTCGAGCGCTAGCCCTTCGTCGGAGCGAATCGAGGAATTGTGGGTTGTGTGTGGTTTATATACAGAAGTATGGAGCTACGCTATTGGTTGGTGCCTGGCAACGTGAAAAACAGAATAAATTAGTTAAATGAAAAACGTTCGTTGATACCGTGAGGATTAAGAGTGCCGATTTGAAAAATAAATTTTTGTTCTAGAGTTTTGCGGC
>CM042753.1:13477155-13492155 GCA_022496165.2 Catalaphyllia jardinei
AGTTGATAAAACCAAATTATCTTGTAATACTCCCACCGACGCAGCACCACAGTTTCTTTAGAAACTTACCCCCTTTACATGTTTATGTATAGTCTACCACACAACTACTGTTAGAAACACTTGTATGTAGTATTATTTTATTCACTGGTTTATACTACATGTTTAGTATTAGATAGCATTTCTGTGAAATCTCATGGATCGAAGCTAGGAACGTGTTTGAATACCGAGAATAACTTGACATCACGTCTTTTTACACGCTTGACGCACCCAGCCGATTCACTAAAACTGTAAGAGAGCTGTTCTTAAGAAATAGAAAGTTTTTAAAAGCTTTAAAATTTGCAGGAGTCCGATATATATTTCGATCAAAACGATCCTCATCAGTCATCCTCCATTTTAAAATACTTATAATTATCATTCATGTAAGAGACATTAAAAAAAGCCATGCTTTCTCAGACTTCATATACGTCATCACGAGACATCTCATCTCGGTGGGACAATGCGCCCGTGGGTGACTACAACACGTGGAATCTGAAAATAGTACCATTCGTTTTTAGAGTTTATCAATGAGTCTTCATCTACATTGTTGATCTTAATACCCTCCGATATTTGTCTAAGCATCACGTCATTAGGATAGACACCAGTTACATTCATTTGAAATTGCTGTAACTCACTACTGTGCTTCTCTCTACAATGCTTCCACAAGGCCGACCATTCCTCTTTAATGCTGAGCGATTTTGCGTGTTCTTTCCCTCTGGTATACGCGCTCCTTGATGTTTCTCCTACGTAGACATTGTTACACCCATCACACTTAATTTCATACGTCACACTCTCTCTCTTGCACGGTCCTTTTCCCTCTGTCCTACACACTGGGCAGTCTTCTCGCTTACATTGTCGTGGTTTGAAAGGATCAGACTTCTGGAGCAATCTCTTAATTGCAATGCCCGCCTTCTCTACTACTTTGATCTTGAAACCTTGCCGCTCTATCTCCTTTTGATAGTTCTTCTGCAGCCGTGAATTCTGAGGACCATTTCATTAACATTTTCTACTATTAGTTCCCACAAGATGAGATGTCTCGTGATGACGTATATGAAGTCTGAGAAAGCATGGACCTTTTTAATGTCTCTTACATGAATGATATACGTACTTTAAAATGGAGGACAACTGATGAGGAACGTTTGATCGAAATATACATCGGACTCCTGCAAATTTTAAAGCTTTTAAAGGTTTTTATTTCTTAAGAACAGCTCTCTTACAGTTTTACAGTTTTAGTGAATCGGCTGGGTGCGTCAAGCATGTAAAAAGACGTGATGTCTAGTTATTCGCGGTTAGATAGCATTAGTTACTGTTTATACTGTCGCCAGAACTTCAAGCAGTTACAAAATCATAATTATTATGTTACGACATACATGTACACTGTACATGTAATTGCTTAATCATTGTTGATTTAACGTTGTGGTCATCTTCAGGTCTGGTTGCCACAGCAACCCTACTGTCAAAACTTATACTTTACAGTGCAATCCCACCTTACGGTCACCTCAATGGCTTAATACTTTTTTGTCCCATTAAAATGCTCAATCGTTTTCTTTTAAGAAAACGCTGTTGATGTAACTACCCTGTTAATACAGCCACATTCTGAGTTCCTTTGTAATTTTACCCTGTTTATACGGCCAGTCAAACCAATATTATGTTCAACTAAGTTCCATCAAAATAATTGTAAGAAGTGATTAAAGTTCCATGTTTTACGAAATTATATCGGCATTGTGGATGCTTCTTAAAGAAAAGTCGTTTAGGAGTTCAACTGTAATATATCTTTTCATTAACATGTCACTCAATTAAGACCAATCATTAATAGTTAATACAGCCTCCCATATTAACAGGGTTCCACTGAACTGTGAAAAGCAACTTTAAATCCCATAACTTGAAAATAAGTTTCCCATATTTTATTTAAGGTATGTCTACTACTACTCCTACAGTTGCCACATACTTGGTCAGCAACATTTGTATCATTTGAATTTATTTGCAACTTAAACTTCTAAAATTTAATCAAGACATAACTTCCCACTTAATTTCACATACCCTTAGTTCTGGCAAGGTCATGATCTTTCTTGAAGGAAGTTTTGCATTCTTGTCAGCTCTCACAGCATCTGGGTCAAGTTGTGAAAACCTTTTATGACAACTAAAAAAATAAAATAAAACACTTTCCTTTACTTTTGCTTGGATTTTCCTAAGCTTGCATACATATCATTAAAGTAGTGACATGGACAAGTTAAAACTTATAAATAGGCAGTCTCCGTGAACAAAAGCACCTTCCTGCTTTAGTTAACCACGCCACAAACCCCCTCCATCTTTTAAAAATTGAGTAAGCACCACATACAACAGTCTTAGTACTGCATATAATGAATAAGTCACCACATATAATGATGTGACCATTGAATATAATGAAAAACCACCCTAAATATCATAAGGCAGGTATGGCGTTCCATAGTATTACTTAGTTTCAACTTCCATCAGCAATGTGTACATAATTATACAACATGGAACTGACTGTCATTTTCATTAAAGATGGTAATGATACAAGTCAGGTGTATTTCTTTTGCAGGCCATGAACAACTTGAAAAACATGAGGTTCTGACTGTCTATACTATAAGTCAAAGGATTGGACCTGTCCTGTATAACTGAGAAGTACTAGTCACGGACTAAATTAAAACTCTCAAAAAATTCACAAGACTAGTCTGATTTTGCAATTAGCAGGCCTGCATGTGTCTAGCCCAAACAGTTCCCTGTACTTGTCATGCAGGTTGACACTACAGCAACGTGACATACTTTTTCACAGAGAATTCAACTGTACTCCCTGCAGATCTTTAAACTAAGACACTATATACATCTTTGAAAATATGGATCTTTTCAGGGTTTAGGCTGGTTTCACTACCAGTTTGCTACAGTATGTTTAATTTCACTACATGTTCACTACCCACAGGCCAAGTTCTCTATAACTCAGCTAACTGAGTTTGGCTGGCAGTGTACAAAAGAATGAGGAATAATCTATATGCATTGTTAAGGCCCGGTTTAACCATCGCATTTTACATGCGCCAAATCGAATTGCTGAATTAAGTGCATGTAAAATGCAAAGTCTAAATCAATTAAATGCGACTTCTTTCAATTCAATGCGAGTTCAGTTGAATATACAACTGAAGTTCATGCATTTTACGTGCATGTCGAATCTAATTATTCGTAAATTATGTTAAATTATATTCAGCATTATAAATCGCCCCATTCTGTTTACTCAGGGAATAAACACGTCGCTTATGCTCAGCAATTTTATTCGGGAAAAAAAAAATGTAATGTTTAAATCAAATCAGCTGAACTTATTCATTCAGGTCGACTAAAATTAGTATTTGATTAGGTGCATGTAAAATACGACATTTAAACAGGGCCTAAGTCTTCTGTCTAGAAATTTAAAATTGTGAACCAGTAGTGCACGGTTACACCGATTTTGATACAGTTTAGTTTTGCAAAGTTTTAGTTTATTGACAGTTAAGGAGTCTTAAAAATCTGTACACAATCTTGCAAATATCCTCACTGAAAGATCTTGTTAAGATCCTTCTAAGGGGCATCCAAGTTCTTCAAAGATCTTGGGCATACTATATTTAATTTGCATAGCATTTAGGTATTCAAAACCCCGATTAAACTAACCTCCGATTAAGCCTAATCGTCAATTAAAACTACCGGTACTAGCGTTATAACACCAGGTTAGCTAATCGGAGGAATTGAGGACATTGTTCAAAGTATGATTAGAGGGCAGATTAGTAAATCAGTGATTAACGGTTAGTACATGGCGTAAAAACCACTTATTATATTGTCTTTCTAATCAACAAGTAGTATCCCATAATGCAATTTATCCTGAGTAAGCACTGTGATTGTTTCCAACATGGCATCCGCGTTATGGACAGCCAGTGAAATGGTGGACTTAAGTCTACTCCAGTCGTACTGCCAACAACTTGCAGTAAGCCACTACTTGCATAAAACTGTAGTGCTATCAGCACTTGGTCAATTGGTTTCAGAGCGTAATAACAATTCGCTTTTTCTGAGTAAATCTGTCTCTATGAGGTTTGTATTGAATTCAATTAAGGCTCTGCCAAATCTGTAGCAAGTGCGAAGCTTTTGATTGCCGTAAATTAATATGCTATTGTTACATGTATATCGATAAATTCGTGCTCATCTTTGTCTCACGCAAGGAAGGCCAAACAACAAGTCTGCCATTTTATTTCAATATTAATTGGCTGATTAGCAATTTAATCTTCCTTCAGAGGTGTATTAAATTTACATGTAACCCGCTGATTAGAGTTAGATTAGCACTAATCAGGCTTTGAGCAAGGCGATCTAATCAAAGATTACTTGTGGATTAGCACATTTAATCGGGGATTAGTGCTAATTGGGGTTTTGAACAACCAGGCCCTGAGCTTCAGGGAAAATTATGAGGTTTCCCAACGCAAACATATGTGCAGACACGAAAATTTTATTATTAAATTTAAATTGCCATAATTAACAATTATTCCATGAGCGCGCGTTGGATATGAGATGATAGATAGCCAACGAGGCACTAACCCATGATCCAGTTTTTAATAACATAAAATATGACACCGCATATGCATGCATTCATTGCTCGGATTCCTGTAACAAACTATCACTGCCTAGATACACCAGGTACCTTGAAAAAGTCATCTTTCTATCAGAACGTCTCACAAAATTAAGAATCTGCTTTGACAAGTTTAATTTGTACTGATACATTTTGTGTATAATTAAGCTTATGTTTCGTAAACTAGCCGGTTTAGAACTATGCGCATACAAAGCATAAACCTAATAAATTACTAGAAGCACTGCAATACTGCACCTCTTCCCAAAAAATCAAAGAAAACAACGATAAACTTACTGTAAGATTTCCTTTTGTGTAAAATACGTCAATTCCTATAACCATGTAAACACATTCAAATTGCAAGTTAATACCGCTACGAAAACTCCCCAAAATACAAAAATAACACTATGGAGAAAAGCGGAAACAGTAGGAATATGTAATATGACTAGAAACGGTTACGTTACCTGATAATCTTTAAGTTCTTCTTCCGTGAACTGGGAATGATGACCCCCCATCTTGGACGAAACGGACGAAGAATTCGTGATGACGTCAAGTCAGCCTCGGCTTCATGTTGTTGTACATCGTCGCTTGGCAATGTGAAAATCATTTCACTATCAAAATGGCGTCCTTGATGTCATTTTGCGCCTTTACAGTCATGGTTTCTGATCGTTAGAATTGCACTCAAGGGCTGAAAGCGGAACTTCAAAGGGTACAGGAATGCCAACCGTGGATAAAAAAGGGAAATATGGAGTGGACGCTCGGAAAGGTGAAGCTGGTAATGAGGTAGCATCTGCTACTGAATCCGGTCAAAACAACAACTGGAGTCCTGCGAAAGCCAAGAAATCACTCACAGAGCGGTCCGCATTCAGCGAGTCAGATCTGAAAGGGAAACTAACTGCAACTGAGGATGGCAGCACTGCAAAAGATGGGGTTCTGGCTCGTTATTCAGAGAGTGATATTCAGCTGGCAAAGTTGGATGTCCCCTTGGTTTTCGATGACTCTAGCTCTAGGTCTGAAGTTAGTGGTCTGAGTGGCGGCTCTGGTTTGGCTATTGTGCCTTTCTTGGTTGGCAGAAGTTTAATTTCACAAGAGAGTGGGCAAGATCTTGTGCCTGTGGAAAATGAGGTGGATTCAGTGGAGGGTCATGATAAGAACTTGGAACAAGAAGGCAGAGGTACAGATGTACAACTGATCAGCAGAATATTTAATTTGTAACATGTAATACAGCTTTGTTTGTGAAAGATGAGTTAACCTACATGACGCAAGCATGGGACAAAGAAAAAATCTGAGTCCCCAACTGGAATCGAACCCATGACCTCCCAAACACCAGGCGGGCGCTCTATCCACTGAGCTACAAGAACTCAAAATTCACCATCTTTACTCACTTATCACTACTCATGATGACTTCGACAGTGCTAATCCTAGCAAAATGCAGGACTCTCCATGAGTTCTCATAGCTCAGTAGATAGAGTGCCCGCCCAGTGTTTGGGAGGTCATGGGTTCGATTCCTGTCGGGGACTCAGATTTTTTCTTTGTGCAATGCTCGCGTCATGTAGATAAACTCGTCTTTCACATTTATTAGCTGAGTCCCCAACTGGAATCGAACCCATGACCTCCTAAACACCAGGCGGGCGCTCTATCCAGTGAGCTACAAGAACTCAAAATTCACCATCTTTACTCACTTATCGACACTACTCATGATGACTTCGACAGTGCTAATCCTAGCAAAATGCAGGAATCTCCATGAGTTCTCATAGCTCAGTAGATAGAGTGCCTGTCCAGTGTTTGGGAGGTCATGGGTTCGATTCCTGTCGGGGACTCAGATTTTTTCTTTGTGCAATGCTCGCGTCATGTAGATAAACTCATCTTTCCCATTTATTAGCGAGTACAAAATTCACCATCTTTATTCACTTATCACAGGTTTGTTTTATTCGTACATAATGATACCTTTGTCCGGCTCCAGTAGTGAATTTGGTTGTTCCATTATTTTGTTGAGAAGTAGTCAAATTATCCAAAATACCCATGGTACGACCAAACTACATGTAACTTCATGAAGCATTGACAGGTAAAGATGAACTCATTACAGCGGTTATCAATCACACACGACCTTCGGCGCAAAAAAGTCTAGACAAAACTTAAGTTCCTCCTTGCTAACTGTATATGTTGCAGTTAATTTTTGGTCTCAGTTAATTTTATTATTTTACTAGTTAGTTTTTTTTCTAACTAGGTGATTTTATTCATAACTAGTTAGTTTCTTCTAACTAGGTGATTATTATTATTTTTTTTCGGGGGGGGGCAGGGGGGGCTTTTTCTCAAAAAGAGTAACACGCTACCACCAGACCTAACCTTTTCCCAATTCCTACCCTATTGACCCCCCTGACCCTATCCCTATCCCTTACCCTACTAACCCCCTAACCCTATCCCTAGATCTAGCCCCCAGGTTTTTTATTATCTTGCACTCACCTGGATTTGAACTCCAAACCTCTGACTCTGAAGTCCATCTTCATCTCCACTATGCCACACAAGCAATCGTTGCAAATTTGCTAATATTGGGTCATTCCAGAAAATATCCATACCCTACCACGGGTGGCATGAGCATTTTAACCCCCCCTTGCCCTCGGAAATTCCAAAATGCTCATCCCCCCCCTTGCCCTCCGAATTCCAAAATCGATAACCTCCCCTCCTCTCCGGAATTTTCCATTTTTGTTTCAGACCCTTTGGAATTCAAGTTTGACCGGCTAAAACTTGTAATGAACAGAAAACGTGCACTTTTCCCCCTGCAAAACAATTCTGTCCACAATTTTCGGTCAGATGATCAAGCAACTCGAGTTTGTTAACGTTCGTACACCGTAGCTATTCCTTCTAAGCGTTATCTTTAAGCCGCTTACCACCAAATAAAACTCTTTGTTTTCCGTTCAATAGCTTCATATTTTCAGGATATCATATTGATACCGGTGGAAGCTGACAAAAGTAAAGTTCACGATCATGGTGCCGTCACCCGCCATATTGAAAATTTCGCTCATTGAGTAACTGCTGACCACTAGTTATGCAGCATACGTTTTACGAAGCAAAATACGACGGGTACGAGCGGGTACCCAATGTGCAACATATTTTTAACCCCATAGTTCTGCAATAACCCTAAGGATGAAAACAATGTGCCAAACGTATATGCTTACGCTGTCTTTAAAACTTATTTTTGTGAATTCAAGACAGAAAGGAATCTTTTACTTTGTCAAAGACAACAAGACATACTCGTGAGTACTTACATGACCGGTAAACAGATGTTCGTATTTTGTCTTTATATTACAAGTTAGAGTTTGTTTTGCAATCGCATAATCCAGTCCAAATGTTGTGTTTGCACAAAACTGCAAATAATTGTCCTAATTAATAGTGAAAATAATGCCACCATTATCGATATTAGTCCTTGATTATGACCAGTAGAGACATTTAGTTGATGTATCAAATTTCGAAATTTGTGCAGAACTGCCGTAAAATGAAATAAATTTGTTGACTGTAACATTAATGAAAATCACATCTTTCCTAGCCTTCTTTCCGCTAGACACCGTCACAATGGGCTAGCTAATTGCGCTCTATAAGGAAAGCAACTGTTTGAATGCAAGTACAATATCCTGGAGAGCTCATTAGCACTGATTTTAGCTCTTGATTTGCAAAATGCCATCTGCAATTGCCAGTGTAAGGCAAAGCTCATATACTTTTGCCTTCCCTTTTTTTACATCTTCGCGGTAAAGAATCCCTACAGTGTCATTGTCATCATCGCGCCACTGTATTTCTCCTTCATACCATCCAGGCTTAAACATTGTTCCATCCAGTTCCTTTTCTGTCCATAAGACCATCACCTTGCTTCCAACTGAAACGCTGTCACCTTCCTTGTTGCTAAATGATTCTTTTATTTTCTCTGGAACTTTCCGATACCGTTGTGAACGTGGCCTTGTAGATAAAGAATCTGTCATTTTCACCCGTTTCGGACCATTTTCTAAATTCTCTGCAGCCTTGGACTTTTTGCTAACGCTTATCTTGTTCACGTGCATTTGCATTTCCTTTTCCTCCCCAAGAATTTTCTTTTCTAGGTCATCAAGAATTCTAATAACATCATATGAATTCTCCTTTTGCGGTGATGTTGTACAATGTGTCGTGGCAGTTGCGGCTTCTCTGGTCGTCATGTGCGTAGTTTCATTGCTGGCGAATGCTCGCTTCCTCACCATTGCACATTCTCTATCTTGCTTACATTCATGAAAACAAAACACTTGGCTGCGCATAAACAGTTTTGAATTAAGCAGCCCATCAAAAAGGCACACCGCAGAAATCCTGTAGCTCTTCCAGACCGCTATTTTTATACGTCCGTATGACCTGTAGCTTTCTTTGTTATCAGGGCTAGGGGCATTGCTTAGAACTGTTGTATCATCTATTGTTTCGTTCTCCAATCACAAACCACGTCTGGAGAGCCACAGGCTTGCCGTCGGCTTGCCGCACACCGGCTTGAAATTCAAAATCTGTCAGGCGTTCTCTTTGGAAACGAGAGACTGGTGCGAGCTTTTCGCATGCAACAATCGGTAAGAAACACAGACTTGGTTATATTTTATTAATCAATCGGCTAATTCATAAACTTTAAAGCCTCTTCGATGTGGAGCTTGCTGCACAACCCATCTGTATGATTTGTGCTTGATTTACATGCTTGATTTACAAACTAAGAAAGTTACCAGGTAAGTAATTTCAACCGAAGCTTTCGCCGTCTTCCCTCTGGAAATTCACTGCAGTCAGAGCTGAAACTCCCCCATGCCTTTGGAATTCCAAGCTGCGTTACCCCCCCAGGCCTTCGGAATTCCAGTTCAAGAAACCCCCCCTCTCCCTCGGAATTCCACGATGCCGCCCGTGGTATGGTATGGATATTTTCTGGAATGACCCATTTGTTTGTCTTATAAGTTATTGGTCCCAGACTCACCCTTCCCCTTTGACACAAATTAACCTGGTTAGAAAAAAACTAGCTAGTTAAAAATGAAATCACCTGGTTAGAAAAAACTAACTAGCTAAAAATAAAATCACCTAGTTAGAACAAACTAACTGGTTAAATTATAAAATTAACTGAAACCAAAAATTAACTGCAACATATACATTACTATACAAAATTTACCTGAAAAATAAGTGAAACCTTGCAGCAGTCCACTCATAAAAATAATCATTTTAATTTCGGCATGTAAGGCTAGCTCCGGCTAGCTCACTAACTACTGTACGTCATTGAAATCTATAAATGAAAACAGGCATTAGTCAGGTTTTAATGGCCCTTTGCATGCATGAATGACCCTAGGAACAAGCAAATATACATGTAAAACAAATTATTTCTGCACGTATTTTTCTTGGGGCTATGGACTGAACGATACTTAATTCTATAAAACTTATAAATTATTACCTTATTACAAGGTTTTCAAGACGCTCACGTCTTGTTCAGTCCACCTGTAATTCCAGGATGAATACACGCATAAATAATGTGTTTGCATGTAGATTTGCTTGCTCTCTGAGTCATTCATGCATGCGAATTAAATGATTGACGTCCACCAGAACTCCGGTTTTGGCTAGACTTTTTTTGCACTGAAGGTCACGTGTGATTGAGAACAGCTGTAAATTGGCATACTAAAGACTCAACAATTGAGTATTTACTGTTCTCGAATTTAGCCCAGTGACTATTGTAGCCACATCAGATCATTGTCTTGATTTCACAGGATACCAGGACACCAGTCTGAGCTTCCGAATATGTTATCATGAATTTAAGTTTGATAAAATGTGTATGTCATCATTTGCCTGTGTGATTGATTCCCTGACCAACCATGGGAGGATTTTTCATGGAAGATTCCCTCTATGCCTTGTAGGGGTGTTTTCAGCATGAGGGCAACTGGTTTTCACAGGGGGATTAACTTTTTGAACCGAAATTCTGTGTTAGAAAACTTTGTTTTAGATGGTTAAACTACATGTACATGTAGGCAGGCATTGTGCCAAGCAAAATCATCATCATAGCCAGTCAAATTTCCTGGTGCTTATTTCTTGATGAAATGGCTGCCCTTGCTTTGTGATCATAATAAAGATTGCTTCATGCTTACAATTTCCTTAATTGATAAAGGAGTAATTCCCAGGAAGAAGCCATCAACATTTATATAAGCTTTATAAATCTTTTAAGGAAATTTTTGCATGCTGTACTGGTGGGTTACTCAAACACTTTAGTGAACCTTAAGTTCATGGTTGTTTGGGTTCCCCAGCAATTAATTTGTGATGTTATTAAGTGGTCACCAACCAGAAGTACATACCGGTATAACTGCACAACAATTACAAAACTTCTAACTGTCAGATCTAAATGTGCGTAATTATGGTGGCAGTGTCCTCTGATAGGTGGTCACTAACAATAATTTCATTCTCTAACTTGAAAGGCAAAATGTTTGAATTTTTCTAAATGTGGTCGACTATTTGGGGTGTAGTGGCTTACAACTTAAAAGAAGTTCAAGTGTACATGTACCTATGGTACCTACCTTAGCAACGATATGCCATGGTACCTTCACTAACCCGCCAAAAAAACTTGTACACTGTAGATGTACATGTACCACTGACAATAACCAGTAATAATTATTATCAGTGATACATGTACAGTAATTCACACTGATTTTTGGTTTGCTTCGTTTTCCAGACATTGTTCCTTCCCTCCCAGAAGGATGGCCACAATTTAGGAACAGACCATGGCGTCGTAGAAGCTGTGAGCTCATTAAGAGTACATCTTCATGTGTAAGGAAGGCAATTTCTCATCTTTATCAGTTGCAAGACTTAATTGATTCATTTTATATGACTGGTTTTTCTGAGGACGAGGAAAGATTTAGCAAGCAAAGATCTAGTGTGGCTTCAGGTAGGTTGGCTTTAATCTGCATGACTGTGCGCGTAGCTTTAAACATTTGTAGCTATGTGTAGTAAACTTAAGATTTGAAGAAAAATGTTGTTCTTTGCTCTCGCCCTATTTAACCCATTGACTCCTGGAACTTTTTGCCAAAAATGCTTTTTTTTGGACATTTTGGTGGTTTGGGGCTGGATCTGGGCCAAATTAGCTTTAATCTGGTGGAAAATGCATTTGCAATATGACAGCTAGCCCTTCTTGCCACTTGAATCACATTGTATGACATTTTGGCTCAGGCATGTGCAGAAATCAAAATTTTGAAATTTAAGTTTTTGGACAAGAAGGTGACCTATGTCTTTAGGCTTTTCGATTAATTTTGATTTTTTTCCCCTTTCCTTTTTCTCCTTTTCTTTTCTTTTTGCTGCAGTGATTGACCTTCTCCTAAGCTTGCTTGCAGTTAAAAAACTTCTAAGAGAATCATCGAGGCAGCGAATTTTTACCATGGAGCAGCTAGGTGTAGTGGCAGGAAATTTTGCTCTGAGTTTTTGACTCATCTTTTTGAGCATTTTTGTGAACATCTCAGGCTCCATCAGGTTGATCACTCTGATCTAGGCATCATTGGAAAGATCTTTTCCTGCTGCAGAAGTTGGTCAAAAGTGATGATGTTAGAAGTGGAAGAAAGGCCAAGCCTCGTCACGGGCAGTTATGGGCGGCACAGGAGTCAATGGGTTAACCCAGCTTGTAATAACATAACATTGTTATACTGTCACACTTCTCTGCAGACTTGGAGTTTAAAGATAAAGAAGAGGTAGTAGAACTTCAAGGCGTCCCTGAAGATTCCTCGCACATGTCTTCAGCTAGCAGCCATGGAAGACGAATCCGCTGGCTTCTTAGTTCAGCCTCACTTGGTAACATCGAAGAGGAAGGTGTATCATTTGAACCAAGGTTGGAGTCTTCGGCCAGTGGAGCTGTGTTAGAGGTAAGGATCAGCATCAAAAACATTTCATCGCCCAGAATGCTATTGTCTTTCACGGCATGTACTTGCAGTGCCCAGTTTTTCAATGCATGGAATAATAGAGGCTACATGTAGATTAAGCTTTTGGTTTTCCGACTGCTTTCATCAATGAATCGGCGGTTGTCAATCATATTAATGGTCTGATGTGTGAAGTAAATCTGAAGTTGTAATAAAGTTAACAAAAGCACTCTGATTTAAACACGGCCTACGCTCTTCACAAGACTTTTGTCAACAAAGTTGTTTGCAGCGAAATCCTGTCTCGCTCAATGGTTTGAGCGCAGAAGCCAAAAGTTTTCCCACAAAAAATTATCTTTCTAAAGCGTTGCCAAATGGAAGTGCGGTGCTCAAAGCGCTTGCATCTATTTTACCGTTCTCTTTTACCTAACTGATCATTAAGCAGTTCATTACATGCAGTCTTTTACTCAATCGGTTTACGTAGTCTGTAGGTTGATCAAGGACTTAAAAGACAAGACGGGTCTTTTCTATTTGTACAATGGTGGAGAAAATAAATATATTAAATAACGTTTCTGCTTGAACACGTCTTATGCCTGAGTGAGCATTGTTTTCCATTGTTTGTGTGAGATAATGAACAATTATTGGATGAGGTTTTTGTGATATCCAGAATAATTAAGGTCGAGGTAAGGGTTATCAGGCGAAGCCAAAGGCTGAGGCTGATAACCTGACCCTTAATTGTTTCATTATACATTGAGAGCAAAAATTTGGAACTCATGTTTCTGCTTCTTCACTGATGACAAGCAGTACGAATCGTACGATGTTGACGTGATTACCCCTGGAAATCATGCTTTGCGGTCATACATGACATGATAACCGTGACCTTGAGTGGCCTTGACATGATAACTGTATAATCTGCAGTTATGACGTCACGGACGCTGATTTTGAAAATTCACTGTACGCTTTCGGCCAATCAGAAAAGAGTTAGAGAGTTCAATGTATAATAATTATTCAAAATTGGATTCACTTTAACTCTAGCAGGAATTTCAAAGCAAACCCAAGCTATTGTCATGCAAGACTTGGCGAGGGAGCAAAGTAAGAACTGTAGTGTAAAAATCTAATGAAGTTTGCGACCACTTTCAACCACAATTTTCATTTGATACTTGGCATAAAGCCGTCTCAAGAAACATACAGTCAAAGCCATATAAAAACTTTTTGGTCAAGCATATGAGCGAAAAAAATTTAGCTTGGAAGTTACTCTCTTACCAAAAATTACTTGCAATGGACCAAATTCAAATAGAATTTGTGACTGGTTCTAACTGCAGTAAAATCTCAGAAAAAGTCTCATATTTTCTACTGATGTGTCATCTTCAAAAGCCACATGCAAACTTTTTTGAAACTTGACTAATGAGCTCGTAACTACACAAAACATACATACTGTTTGCAGATGTCGGTCATTTTTCTTATTGTCTGGACAGCTGAGATCATTATTCAGTTTGAATTTATGCGCAGAAGTCACATAAAAGTTCCAGATGTGTTGCAGCATTGTGAGCGATGTTCTACATCTTACAATGGTAACTGTTTAAGAAATAGAAAACATGTACCGTGTTTGTATCGAGTTATACAAACACGAGTGGAAGTTTGGGAGAACGAGAAATGCTGTGGGAACACGAGCCGCAGGTGAGTGTTTTCACAGCTTTTTCGAGTTCTCCCAAACTTTCACGAGTGTTTGTATAACTCGATACAAACATGGAGTACATGTTTTCTATTTCTTTTAGAAAACACCACGACGAGAAAAAGGAAAACAACTTGTAAACTTTGATCATCAAAATGTAAATTCTCTTTGCTCGCGCCATCACTACGTCAACAGCGCACGCTTAGTTCTGTGTCTCCATCGAATTATACAAACAGGCTTTTTAACCAATCAGCGTGCGTGCTTCCTTAGGACTGTTTTCTAAAATAATAATATTAATAGATTGCTTCTAGGGTTGTAGCACTGGAAATCCAAATAAAACGCTCAATGGTACATTTATATGAACATGTAGCAACACAACATTCCAGAATGGTTCTAGCATTCATACTGTACTTTACTGAAATTCAAATCCTAATCCACATTTTTGGCATCTGTAGAGGTTGTAATTGTGACAAACAGTGAACCTTCAAAAAAATATTATAAAAAATGGATCAAATTATGTACTGGTCATAACCCACAGAGATGACCTTTTGAACCAGAGAAAGAGAGAAAGATGAAACCACTGATTAAGCATACAGTAGTTATGGAAAGGTGCAGTAATGGGTTTCACTGTAATAGTTTAATCTTATATGTATTGAGCATGCAATGATCAATACAAGTAAGATATATAACAGAACATGGTAACTTACTACTACATGTAGTTGATGTAAATTTGTTTATCAGTTTATTTTTTTGTTGGTACATTATAATTTTATTTGAAAGCATGTCATTTGTCATTTCATACATTTTGACACTTTTCTGTCATTTCTCAAAATAAAATA
>CM042753.1:13497155-13502155 GCA_022496165.2 Catalaphyllia jardinei
CATGTTTGACTATGTAGTTTATTGTAAGTTTCTACTTAATTCATTGTGAGAAAAGTAGTTGTAGAGTTTTAGTTTTGACTTATGTGCGTGGTTACTCAATGAAAGGTATCATGATAAATGTTTTTCAAATGGGTGATTCCAGAAAATATCCATACCATACCACGGGTGGCATCTTGGAATTCCGAGGGAGAAGGGGGTAATGCAGTTTGGATTTCCAAAGGCATGTGGGGGGGGGGGGGGGGCATTTTCAGCTCTGAATTCAGTGAATTTCCAGAGGGAAGATGGCAAAAGGTTCGCTTTAAATTGCTGACCTGTTAACTTTCCCAGTTTGTAAATCAAATCGAACTGACCATGGAAGCAGGATGCAGAAGTCAGCATTCATGCAGATGAGTGGGCAGATGGGTTGTGCAGCAAGCTCCACATCAAAGAGGCCTTAAAGTTAATGAATTGGTCGTGATTAATAAAATATAACCAAGTTTGTGTTTCTTACCAATTGTTGATCGACGATGTACTCTGTTGTTGCACGCTAAAAACTGGCACCAGTCTCTCGTTTCCAAATAGGACGCTATGAACTAATCAGTGCTAATGAGCTTTGTAGGATATTGCACGTGAATTCAAACAGTGTTCGGACTGGATTATGCGATTGCAAGACAAAATTGTACTTATAAATATAAAGACAAATATTACGATCATCTGTTTATCAGTAAAGTACTCACAAGTATGTCTTGATGTCTTTGAGAAAGAGAAAGATTCATTTCTCTCTTTAATTCACGGAAATATGTTTTAAATGCAGCGTAAGTACATACGTTTCAAACATTGTTTTGGCCATTAAGGGTTATTGTAGAACTATGGCCATGGGTTTTAAAATATGTTGTACATGTACATATACCTGCCAATTCTCACGCATTATGTGTGAGTCTCACGCCTGCAGATCTAAAATGTGATCTCATGCATTCAGACCAATTTCTCCTGCCTAACTGACAATAGCAAGTGTAATTGCTTAAAAACCTTCGAGAAGTCGTCACAACATCTTCGGAACTCTTTAACAATGCTCAAGATTGGTTCAAAATGCTTTGGAAATATTATTGTTGGCACTCCCTGTTTTAAAGTCATCAAAATTTTTTCTACACCTTCGGTTATCTTCAGAAGTCGTTGGGAAATCTTCTGTAATCTTTGAAAGTCATCGGAAATCTTCAGCAATCTTCGGAAGTCTTTCGAAAACTTTGACAATCTTCGAATTCGGAGGCCGTCGGTAAACCTTCGGAAATTCAGGTCCTGTGGAGACAAAACTCTCACGCATTTTACTGAAAAAAAGTTGGTATAATGTACTTTGTACCCATTCGTACCCAATGTGATTATTTTGCTTGTAAAATGTATGCTGTATAACTAGTGGTCAGCAGTACTAGTTACTTAATGAACGAAATTTTCAAAATAGCGGGTGATGGAACATTGATCTTGAACTTCACTTTTGTCAGCATCCACTGGTATCAATATGATCTACTCTCCTGAAAATATGAAGCTATTGAATGGAAAACAAAAAGTTTTATTAGGTGGTAAGCAGCTTCAAGATAACACTTAGAAGGAAATTATAGAACTCTACGCTGTTAACAAACTTGAGTTGCTTGATATCTGACCGAAAATTGTGAACAGAATTATTTTGCAGGGGGAAAAAGTGCAAGTTTCCTGTTTGCTAGAAGTTTCAGGTAGTTGAACAGGAATTCCAAAGGGTCTGAAAAAAAAAGAAAAATTCCGGAGGGGAGGAGGGGTTAGCAATTTTGAAATTCGGAGGGCATGGGGGAGATGAGCATTTTGGAATTTCCGAGGGCAGGGGGGTGGGGGGTTAAAATATTCATGCCCCCCGTGGTAGGGTATGGATATTTTCTGGAATCACCCAATCAGCTCATCAGTTCCGTTGTCAATTACAGCCTTACAGTGTAGTTATAAGGTGTCTCAGACACTACATATATTTTTTTTAGTGCTTGATGTGTTTAGAGGTCTTAGAGCCTAGCAACGTGTCAGTGGGCCACATATAATTATATGTACATTGATGACTTATTTGCATGTACATGTAATCTTAACTAAACTGTGATTGCAAGGTGCCAAGTTCCTATTTTTTCTTCTTTCTTGGCCACCATCTTTCCTATTTTCCTATTTTGTGAGTGGCATTATTTTGTCCCTTATGGTCCTGTTCCTGCAATGTTTTATTGAGTGCTGTGCCACAACACCTTTCTCTTTACTCATTTTGTAATCATGCTGACATTTTTAGTTCTTACTTCAATAATATTTCCTTTTGAGCCTTTAAAGAATCACTGATTTTCCTGTCTTTCACCAGCTACTCATAATTGATCTTTCTCCTGGTGATGTACATGTAAGTTCTCTTCATCCTTATGACATGTTGGCTACACTCAACATCTGTACAGTTACTCACAGTAGCATACTGCACTTCACTGAATGCACTTCCTTCACTTTATTTCCACACTATTTGTTGTGTGATTGTACTTTGTACTGATTATGGTCTGTAAAAATTAGTTTCTTCTTGAATGGAAAATAGAAATTGTACCAGGCTTGATATTACTCTACTTGGAAAAGGTGTTACAGCCATCCCTTTCTTCTCCTTTGGCTTGGTTGTATTCGTGTCAGCAATCAGCAGCAACTAGCTTATGTACATGTACAGGTAGTGAAGACTCTGTTTCTTTTCTTTCTTGACACAAGAGTTGTCATCCAATTTTACATTTCAAATCCTGCTTCTAAGTTGATTGCCTTTTCTGAAATACTGTTCCCAGGACAACAACTGCAATACAGTTGCTCTCTTAGCTTCTTAATCAGATTTCCTGTCATTTGTTTCTGTTTGAGGAAACATTGCATAAAAATCTCAAATGATCATAAATTATAGAATCATTTGATTTACATCCAGATAGGTTTGATGCGCACTTACAGAGCAATTGATTAACTTCAATACATTTCTGATTAATAATTGTAGAAGTGAGACATGCAAAGGTTTTACAAGATCTCAGCAACATACAGAGACACTGGTAAGTTTGGTTTACAGTATGTGAGCCTTCTTAACCAGATGTGGACTTCATCTTACGGCATATTTGACAGAGGGTTTATCAAGATCCCATGCAGCACATGTGTTGTGTAAAAACATTTTTAGGACACCAGTGAAGTCATCAGCTGGTATTTCAAAAAGCAGGGCCTTGTCTCTTATGGTACATGTAAATTAGCCTACTATATTTACTTGGTTAAACATTGTGACGTTTATTAAACTTTTTATGATTTGAGTGCGGTGTCTATAAGAGGGCGGCGTTTTTATGAGGGCAGCATTTATTTAAGCGGCAGGTTTATAATTTTTTTTAATTAAGTGTTTTATTCATATTTTCAGTCCTCTTAGATTTATTAGTTTTTAGTCTTAATCTCTGAGGTCCTTTCCGAAAACCAAAAGCATGTGAAAACGTTTCCTCAATAAAGGTTATTATTATCATTATTTGTCTTGATGATGCTAATGACTTTATTTAAAGTCGGTTGAAAATGAGGCTTGCTAGGCTTCTAGCAATGACAAATGCTAATATACATGTACCAATAAAAAAAGAAAACTATATAGAAAATAAATAAATATTAAGATAAATTTAAAAAGTATAGATATAAATTATGACATAAAATTACAAGTTCGTGAGCTTTCTTAACTCATTCCTGAAACGGGCAAATTCGGCCTGATCTTAAATAATTATCAGGTAAAGCATTCCACGCCTTAGCAGCAATGTAAGAAGTCGATTTGAGGCCATAAGTGGTGGTCTTAGCTACAGGTAAAACAAGTTTGTTTTTGCCCTAGAGATTTTTATTATTTTCTCTTATATTAAATAAAGATTGAATGTACTGAGGCATACTGTTTTTGAGGGCTTTAAAAATTATTAAAAGCATATCTTGTTTGTAAAGATGAGTATGGTAAAAGCATTGAAGGAGTACTAAAGTGTACGCACTTTGAACTGAAAAACATTGTTATCAATGAAACCAAATTTATATTGTTCCCAAGATTTGATTATATTCCTTTCAGCTTCAAATGTACTGATATAAAAACATTGTTACAATAAAGAAAAATTAATTTTTCCATGTAAGCTTGCTCAAACTTGATTAATACTGTATTTGCTTTTTGAGTTTATTGAAGGGTGGCGTTGATTGATATTTCAGCTTTAAAATGTGTTTATTTGAGGGCAGTGTTTATGCGAGAGCAGCATTTATTGCAGTAAATACAGTACTACAGTGTAGTTCTGTTGGATTAACTCAAACCCATTTGACAAATTCAGTTGCATCTTCCAACTACTTTGTTTATTATGTGATTTAAATTAAATTTGTCAATTTCTTTTCAAGTCCTTTAGTTGAGGAGAAGCTGGACCTTGAAGGGGAAGCAATGTCAAGCATTCAGCTCAAACAAGACGAAACAGATGAGGAGTTACATGATACTCTTGACAGACTGGCAGCTACAGAGAGAAAAACAGCAGAAGCTAAGGGAAAAGCTGCACAGGAAAGATCTCTTATCAAACAAGATGTAGATGTCACAAGAAATGAACTCAATGCAGTCAGGTAATAACATGCTTGTAAACCTTTCAGTCCAAGTCACATGCTGTAAGAGCAAGTGTAAGTGTCCAAATAGCACTGCTACACTGTCTAGATAAGCTAATGCTAGTACAACAAGCTCCTAATGACTTGTATGCATCCCAAGGGAATGTTGAGGGCAAAGGGAAAGGGAACTTACCGTCCTAACTCAAAAAATAGAACAAACTGCAAAAAAATTACTTGGTTGATGCTGGCTGGCACAAATTTGCAGTGGTTTCAAAATGCACAAACTGATCATGTGTGAGTCAAAAGTTCAAAGCCTGATTAAGCTAACCCAGGGTTAGCGAGAATTTTGATTTCAGTTTTGTAACTTTTCGGTGAGATTTATATTGTTTGCCCTGCAGTTTTAAGCTGTAGTAATCTCAAACTACACCAAACGTTAGAGGTGA
>CM042753.1:13507155-13560547 GCA_022496165.2 Catalaphyllia jardinei
CACGTTTATTGGCCACTTTGTATCGTCAATAAGCAGACAGACACATGAATTTATGATTTATGCGATACGGCAACGAGCGAGAGAGGACAATTTGGCAGTTTGTAAAAAAACAAGTGGACGTCAGTTTTTCATGCTTCTGTCCTGTTATTGACAATGGATTTCGTCATAACACTGTCAAAGTAGTCTGCAGATCCTCTTGGCTATCACCTCGTGGATCCACAGCTACTTTGACAATTTTATGACGAAATTCATGATCAGTAACAGGACAGATGCATGAAAAACTGACGTCAATTTGTTAAGTAGAACATCCAGTGTGCAGAATACGTCATAAACTCTAGGAACTGATGTACATGCAGGCAAAAGCTTGCTAGGAATGAATGTCACAGATGTGCAAATAATCAAGGATTTTCCTGTGACTATTTTAAACTCACCTCCATACATACACTAGAAGAATACAATTCTACACTCAACACAGCTTCGTACAATGTTATCATAGCTGAGAGAATAATTTACAAATTTTACCTTCTGATTAACAAACATCTGAAGATTGGAGTTAGACAGGTCAATAGCACCCACGTGTGGTTCATTCATTTCATCCCTTGCCTCGTCGCCTTCTGTTTTGTCGGTGTCTCTCAAACTCACTCATTCGGCTTTTTGCTGTGTTTTTTTTAGCAAGCATCAATGGAAAGTGAAAATGCCAAGTTAGAACATGAAACAAATAATGGTTCAAAACGACTGCGAGAATTAACCTCAAGAATTAAGGAGACCAAGTTGGCAATAACAAGTCTAAACAAAAAACTGGAGCAATGGTGAGCAGATGAGGAAATACATGTATGTTGGTCTTTTATTGAGGAATATTAGGAAACTCTGTAAAACTATGGTTTCCACCAATCAAGTGACTGTCACTCAACATTCCAGACATTCCGCGAAACTGTAAATTAATTGATGGAAACATATAAGAACTCTAAAATCAATCAGTCAGTCAGTCAGTTCCTCAGTCAGTCAGTTCCTCAGTCAGTCAGTTCCTCAGTCAGTTAGTCAGTCAGTCCGTCCGTCTGTCCATCTGTCCGTCACTCAGTCAGTCAGTCAGTTCCTCAGTCACTTAGTCAGTCAGTCCGTCCGTCTGTCCATCTGTCCGTCACTCAGTCAGTCAGTTATTCCGTCAAATCTTTATTTAAACCGTTTTGATCACAGAGAATGAAAAATACAGAAGATAATACAAAACAAATGTAGGTTATATAAGTAAGACATGTTTCAGTTTTTAATACGTGTACACCAGACAAACGGCCAAAAGTAGCTACACTTTCGAGTTGGCTGCTGCTCCATTATCATTAGTCCTAGCTCTCCTCTGGGAGAATCGGACCATGTTGGCTGCTGCTTATTCACAGAAAAAGGCCGGAAAAGAAGAGAAGAAGGAAACATAATTGACTTTGAAAATCAAATACATACAGGCAGGAGAGGAGTCTCAATAGACTACAAAAACTAAATCGTTATAAATTATAATTAAGCAACTGTGCACTTTTTCCGTGTTTACATAGCCTCATCTAAACACGAGGAGGGTTGGGAGAATTCGAGACAGTTATGCAAACCCTCGACTACGTCTCGGGTTTGCATAACTTTCGAGAATTCTCCCAACCCTCCGAGTGTTAAGATGAGACTATGTAAACACGGAAAAAGTGCTCTATTGCTTTTATAAAATAATTCCTAAAAATACGCGCAAATCTGAAACGTCACAACCGTGTTTACACACTCCATCTAGACACACCTATCGACCAGTGAGAGTGCGCTTAGTGTCTCAGTTATTTCATAAATACAAATAAATACACTCATTTGTTATAAGCACAACTATTGTACCAATGCTCCTTACAGGTTTCTTACAGACAAGCAGAGATAGGTAATAGGTAGAAGTTCAGGTTTAATGAACAGGGCTCATACAGCATGTAAATATACTCGATCGTCTTCTTTTTTTTGTGATAGTGCCAAACAAAAAATCAGTGATGAGAAGGCTATCATGCGGGCTGAACAAGAGATGGAGAAAGTAGAAGGGCAGATGGAGGCATGTGTTAATCAGTTAATAATTTGCGTCTAATATATATTGTGTTAGATGCCGGTTTAGAAATATATGTTGTGACCATTTGCTTTCGTTTTATTTTCCATTTAAACATTTCGTTATCAGTAGAGTTTGTAAATGTGTGAGTGTCAGTTGCGATTACAAACAGTGCATTATCCCAATCCCATAGCACTTCAGGTAATTTCACGTTTACCTTGGTACTGCAAATGAAACCCTTCATATTAATCAATTAACACCACTTAAAATAACAATTGACGTTTTCGTTATGTAAATAAACCTCATTTTGTCTTCTTATTATTGGTATTAATTGTTAACTTCTATTTGCTACCATTGTAGCACAGTTCCTTTATTGGATCGATAATTTTCGTGTTTATCGCGTACTTCATGTATTCGTTCCCTCACTACTCAACTTGCATGCTTTTTTCGGTTGGGACTTGCAATATCTATGTTTTTTATAACATATAATTATTACTAAAAATTAGTATAAAAGCAAAAGCGTTGCTTTTCCATCCTATCAATTTATAGTAGCATCTCATATAAAGTGGTCAGTCCTCACCAACGGATTTTACTCTGCTTCCTGTAGTTCTAAAATCTGAAGGTTCATTTTGTCATGTTGCTCTACGATTATAAATATATGTAGTTCATCAGTATCCATTTTCACTCCTGGCTAAAGATAAACACAGCGAGAATAATTGTGGTTGTGTTAATGATTAGGTTTCAAAGGAGGAAACAAAGAAAGTTGAAGTTCTTCACAACAATCTTACTGAGACACTGGTTATGAAGAAAGAAGAAGTGATGGGTGTTGAAGAATCGCTGAAGACTACTGCTGACGCACTCAAGAAACAACTCAAAGACGAGGCTCATGCTAGGACAGTACTGCAGGTTAGTTAGGCCTTCATGTGCACATCACTGACACTACTATGACCCAGCAAACCACGAAATTTTAGACCCCAAAATTTTGTTGACACTACTGAAGCCCCGAGGGAAGTACTTCCTTCAATGGCCCATATGAGGGCATTTTGACAGGGTATTTTGTTGTTTGCACTATTGCCCTTAAAATGGGTATGATCTTAAGAAACGGTTTGTCTGAAACAGGGTCTGAACTTGTCTTGAACAAGGTATAGTTACTTTTTGGTCGTGATAAAAGTATGCATTTATTTTTGCCTTCTCAGGCGAGGATCACATCAGATACCCAAGACCTTGCCAAGACACATGTTGACTCCAAGAAGAAGCGTGAAAAAGTAAGTCCTTTGTGGTTTCAAGATTTTCATCGTTTTGTAAAAAGGTATAATATTATTTTGGAACGCATAAAACTTCTCTAACAAATTAAATTTTGTTTCGTTTTGCAGGCTACCCAGAGGGTAGACGAAATAGTTAAGCTTGTGGACCATGTTAGAGATCAGGTTCGATATGCTTTCTGTACTGCACTACATTGGCAGACAGAGAGACTGTAAGAAAGACACTCGGACAGACAGACAGACAGACTGACTATCTGATTGAATGACTGATTGTCTGACAGACTGACGGTGTGAAGAATTGACTGATCGACTGATTTGTCGATTGATTTGTGAATTGGTATGTTTTTATCTATTTCCTAGGTATCGAAGCTGGAAAAGATTCACAATGAGAGACTAGAGGTAAATTGTTTAAGACCTTTTCTAATGTGAATTTAAGTTTGAATTGACAGGCAATCATTCTTGTATAGTCAGCGCGGTGATAATTATTGCTCATTTTAGTTGTACATCAGTGAATGGCTTGACGATCTTTAATTTTACCTGGCATTCTGGAGATAACGTTATTTTCCAATTTTCCTGTAATCATAGTAATTATGCAGTCGCTGATTAAAGATTTTTTTGACCAACTTAGACCATCGCACAACTTGACAAGATATTGGAGAAAGTGGCACAGCAGCACAATGACATGGAGACTAAATTTCAGAGTGAAATCGCCGAGTTGCGACCCAAAGAGGAAGAGTTGAAGGTTGGCGTAGTTTATTTGTTTATTACAGTCGAACCTCTCCACGACGGCTACGCCGATTTCTGTTTCGTATATGGTCGATGCCATTTCCATGGTCGATGCTATTATTGGTAACCAAGCCTTTCAGAATGGCTGTACTATATCTACTTTAGTTTAGGCCTGGACAAGGTAGAAACTGGCTATAATAAAATGCACTCACCAAATGCTTAATTGTTCATATCCACAAAGGTTTGCTTGCGGTTAGCTTTTATTTTGTTTTTTGGGGCAACTCTATCATCAATACTTAAGAAAGTCACGTTCTATAATAAAATTTTGTGAAAATTTGGCGGATCAACCTGGTAGTGTAGTGGTATAAGAGGGATCTTTGTAAACAGAGGTTCCGAGTTCGAAACTGCGTGGTTGTTTATATAGCTTCCTTTTTCTTTAATTTAGCAGAGAAAAATTTGTTGATAGTTAATTTTTTTTAGAGTGTCGCAAAAATGGCATCGACCGTTTACAAAACGGACGACTGCGGCGGTTACCTTGGAGACAGAGGAAAGTGGCCTAGATTTTTTTTTGGCGGAGGGGGGGAGGGTGGGGTGGAAATGCAACATTTATATTTTCCAAAAAATTCTTATTGTAGAAACACGTAACATTAAAAAAATATATAATGAGTTATGTATACCATCCTCCGGGACAAAAGAAAACAGTGCCCGTCACTTAGTGGAGGGTTTGACTGTACTGTCCAAAAATGCAAAGTAGCTCCAAGCTTGTGGTACGACTGTACATATACAAAACGCCGAGCTAAATATTTCTTGCTTATTTACAAACTATTTCTTGGTTGCTTGTTTGCAGAAAGAGACTATGGAATACACCAAACGTTTGGACCACATCACGTGGAAAACAGAGATGATGGAGAAGAAAATGGCGGACATGGAGTCTTCTACTCAAATGATGGATAAAGTGATAGCCACAACACAAGAGAATATTAATGATTTGACGTGAGTACACTGCCATGTTGCTTACTTTTAAAATTTCTATTTGCATGGCATTGATTGCATTCGTTAAGTAAAAAAAACTAAACCAATGAGCAGAAATCAAACGACTGGAAGTGTGTAAGCTGATTTGTTTTTAGGTCTTAATTTTAAAATGGTTATTTTTCAGTGAGGAAATCACTGAGTTAAAGATACAGATAGAGACAGGTTTTGAAACTGAACAAGACTTGAAGAAATCACTCCAGCAACTCGAAGGTATTTAACGCTTTAGAATCGCCTGTAGTAACCGCTATGACTGTTTGCCAGTCTCGCTCTGCCAGTGATGAGATGCCAGGCAATGTGATCAGCGGCATTAGTAATTACAAATCACGCTAACTTGCTTTAGTTAACAAAGAAAGAAGCCTGAGCAGAACACTCGAGAAATGTAGGAAGCACGAGCCGCAGGCGGGTGTTTTCTTCATTCCTCGAGTGTTCTTAAATGTTCGGATTGTTTATCATACACGGCTTAGGCTTCTTCATTTTCTTTATGATATCGATTTTACTCAGGCAAAACAATAAAACACGCTTTTTCTATGTTTTGTATTCCGAGAAACATGGCTTTTTCACCAATCAGAGCGTCCTATCAATGTCCCATCTATATTATAAAGCACGATACCTCGGTGCCCAAGTCTTTTAAGATGTACTTTAAGCGAAAGAGAATGTTTATATCATTATTTTGAGCCTCCTTTGTGTTTTATTTTAGAGAGAATCAGACGTGGAAAAGAAAACCACGAGATGCACATGTTAGAAAGGAATGTGGTCCTAACTACAAACCAGGTAATGTTAGCCAAAGAATTCGGAAGAAAAGATGTTCACTTCAGAAAAAGATGCTAAAATCCCAGTTGGGATGGATATTACTAATATACATAGAGAACATAAAATTCATATCTTCGAGCCAACGTGTAATGTTCTTTTTATTATATGGAGACCTTTAATCTAAACAACAAACGCGACGCGAGAAACCAATTCAACAAAAGCAAAAGGCGGGAATCGTGACGTCATTGAACGATACGACACTCACAAAGGTGACATACGAAAAATACGCCACTCGGGTCCCGGATGAAGTGGCGTATGGAATCTACCAGTGGTTTAGTTCCCAGTAAAACACCCTTCTCCATATAATAAATGTAAATATGACACTGACTTCTATAAACGTTGATAACTTAAGTTTTATAGCAACTGAGTAAAACATTTTAATCGTCAACAAAAAGTACTTGAAAACTTAACCGTTAGCGTTAGCGGTGATTCGTCCAAATCAAGGTCCTCAAGATCATACCCTCCTTGTACGCCATGTAGCGTAAAAGTATTTGTTATGCCATCTTGTTCTCTGCAGCTGTAATAATTACAAGCGTGTTGTGACCATTTCACAAGAAACTAGCATTCTGTTTTATTTTAGTTTCGTCATACAATGCTTCTCCCCATTTCTCTGTTTGTAGGACATGGGTAGTAGATAACACGTTACTTCTTTAAGTAATACCCTGTCTATGTGCTCCTTTTCTTAGGGAGGAGTGCAAACAGCATTGAGTGAAAACAAGAAACTGGCGATAGTTTACCAAAGGTTACAAAACACTTTACTTAACAACAGAGCTGCGCTGTTTAGACTTGTTGAGAGGAGAGTGAACAATGAACACAGCTTAAAAGATCACAGAGAGGTTAGCTTACTCGTGTCACTTTACTGTGTCAAACACAACAAACGCGAATTATTAGTAAATCATGCTGGAGGATTTCAAATCCACAAATCTTGATGGTTCTCTCGTCATCAACTATTTAACAATTAAACCATTCACTCTCGAGTTCTATTGAAGCAGGACTTTGAAACCTTTTTGTTAGTTCAGCGTCAGCCCAGAAAATAGACGTTCTTATAAAAAACACGCAAGCCGTTCAACTTCTGTTAAATTGCAACAGGGAGCTTAAGCAAGGACGACGCCTAGTAAAAATGAAATTATATTTTACAAGCGAAATTTGTGATTGTCTAGATCTGTTTGGTACGCCAACGGCTATAAATACGTGCTTAAGCTAAATGTGCAAGGACGGCGTACAATGAAAAGTTAGCCGTCGTCTTCCACGTTCCTTAGACGACGCAGAACTTGGTCATTTCACGTTGTTCTGCACAGGACGGCAACGGAATGTACAAAAATTTATAACGCGCGTGCACAGCTATTGTTTTGCTCGTTGAACCTTTTGTTTAGTGATGTTCTCGTTGCCGTCGTCGTCGTGGTTTGCTTAAGCTCCGTAATATTTACAGAGGAAGCCACATCACCCTTAGCTGGTTTTCATGCTGGTCCTCTATCCTGGCCGATAGAATTGGAATTTGGAGTGTTGGTTTTCGTGGAGGAAGAAAAACACGAGGAAAAACCCTCGGAACAAGACTAGAACCAACAACAAATTCAACCCACATATGACACCAGGCTGAAATCGAACCCAGGCCACGGTAGTGGGAGGCGAACGCGTTCACCACTGCATCATCCCTGCTCTCCCATCAAATCTTTTCTAATGATAAACTTTTTCGAGTGACCTTAATAAACATTAATGTGCTCTTTTATTTCCAGTTGTCTGTTCTTCAAGCACGCATGCGTGAAGCTCTCGAGTACTTTTATCGTCTTCGTGGCTTACAAAGTAAAGCTGACATTGCCGAGTTCGAGCTCAAGTGTATTAAAAATGGCGACAAATTAGTAACTTTACAATCTGACATGATGAGAGTCATTGAACATATTAACCGCTTCCTGGAGGCAAACAACGCCGCTCATGATGTGATTTCAATGGAGGCTGCAAAGATCGCACAGACCCCAACCAGTGGCACTATGGTCGCTTAAAATCACGTTTTTACTAACATAACGTCTGAAAAAATGAACTGTAAAAAAGAAGAGAAACTGAACAAATATTTAAATACACTAGAGGGGCATAAGTGATTAACATTTGACTCCTAAAGTGCCAAGCCACTATGGTCGCTTGAATCAAAACTGTACTGATATAACGTCTGAAGAAAATAGATTATAAAAATAAAAGAGAAACAGAAAAAATGTTTAGATATAATGAAAGGACGAATAACTTTTACCTCCTTAAGTGCCAAGCTACAAATTTCACAAATTTTATAACCCTTTTACTCGAAAAGCACTTGGCAGCAGGAAAGTAAATCTTGATAGCTTTCATTTACACGTAAATGGTAACGCTTTAGGATTTTACTTTCAGTTGGAACTAGATCATGGAAGCGTCACATTACATAACGAAAAGTGTGGCTAGAAAACAATGGATTTTGTATGCGTTATGTAGCTCATACTTTGGCATTTGTTCAGTCGTTCAATCTTGTAGTACAACTTGTTAACAATGTCACCTTTGTCTGTACATTATGTCTCTGTATATTAGACAGGTATGTTTATAGGATGTCGTGTACATATGAAACAGGACACACTGTTTTGTGTTTTGTTTAGTGAAGCAAAACAATAAAATATATGATATTTTTAAAACTGTCTCAGAATTATGTAAAGTGTGAGTAAAGAAACGAAAACATATCCTCGGCAGTGTTTGGGTTTGGTCTAAATTTTTACTGTGTTACTTTTCGTTTTCGTCAAAAATACTCCACTGTGCGCTTGGAAATGTGAGAGAACACTGTCTGTCGTGTTTGATTGACATGTGACTTGAACATCTCCTTACAGACGCCTCTATATTACGGACACTTAGCTTGCTCCCAGAGAAACAATACATACAGAGATTCACATACTGAATATGGGTTGTGTGGTTCAGTTCAGACACCCCATTAGGGGGATACTCTACAAAGTTGTATACAGGGACAGGCTGAGCCCCGAGGTTCAGTTGTACACCATTCAGACGAAAAAAGGTACCGCTTATGCACTTCAAAGCTTTAAGGTGGCTCAAAACACTATGCACAAATTTTTTAGTAAAAATTTAAAAGAACTTTGCCAAACGTTGCGTCTTATCATGCTTATTAAAACTAAATAATAAAAATGTTTTAGTTTTCTAATTATAAGCTCCTAAAGCTGTCATTAAGGTGGTTTTTGGCAGGTCATTACTATTGCTATGGTAACCTATTGTGTGACAAAAATGGTAACGTTGTGTACACGAATAGTAGGATGATCAAAATCTAACTGCTGAAAATTGTTTTAAGCCACCTTGTTGCTTTTTTAATGCCCTCCTTATTTCTTTCGTATCACATATAGAGCAAAGACAACACAAGCAACTTCTTTTGTTTCAAATGATTTATTACTTCAAGGAAAAAAAATGTGTTACAACATTGAAAAATAAAGAATTGAAAAGAGGATTTAAGTTTGAGATTTATGTATTCGCCACTGATCACATCACTTCGTGATTTACTCAGACAAAAGTATTTCACTTGAATAAAGCAAGTTTTATTTGAAACAATCAATTACTTAAAGTTCAATAACAAAAGAGAATACTCTGGTCATATGAATTCATCTTTAATAAAGAAATAATCAAACCTATTTCACACTCCAGAAGGCGAACAGTTTGTTATTATACAATTATTTTATTTAGGAAGTTAAAGAAGCGGAGATGAATTCGTTAGTTACATGTAACAGTCAACTTCATTAAGTACAGTGACTGGCTATTTTCTTGAGATACATTTCATAGATGACAGGTTGTTTTGATAACTACAGGAAGTGACAACTTTAATAAGCTCTGTTTGGAAGAACATGATATTTTGGCCAAAAATCAAAGGAATCTTACAGGATTAGAATTCTGCAGAGAAGTTTTGAGGCGCCATTCACCAACAAGCAGCTTTTGTTAGAATTGTCTCACCCCGTCCTAACATTTTTGCTATTCTAGCTTTACTTTGAGTATTCAACTCAAAAACTACATTTACTCTCTAATGTTACAGTTAAAATAATTATGTACATATACTTTTCTTAAATAAGAATTTTACATGCCATTGTGTAGAATAATTTATTTATTATCTTTACAATTTAAATTAATCACAGGCTAAGGAGTTACACTTTAATTTGTCCGGGAAAACCTGAAAGTGGAATAAATAGCAAAACCTGAATAGTACAATATACTATAAGTACAGTATACTATAAAATTTAGCCTATCAATACAAATCGTTTTGTCCAGAAACTAAACCATTTATGTTGGCATGAGCAAATCCTCAGCCTTTTTATAAGTTGCGTAACTTCCATAAACTCAGTCGCCGGTCAGTGATCAGACACGAAAAGAAACGAAAGGAATTTTCTTGAACAAACATCTGTGTTCTTAAGTAATATGATATGTAAAATGGCGTATGACGTCAGTATCATGTGACAACGGTCGTCGTGTTCGTCCTTTGTTCTAATTGAGCAACCTGTGTCTAGCTTCCTAATTTGATCAGAGATGTCATTAATAATTAAAAAAATCTGTGCAATAATAGTTACCTGTCAGTTTGGCTAGTTCAGCTGAATGTTGGATGAATTTCAACTTCTCCATCGCTGCCACGCTGAAATGAAAAGAAAAAAAAGATTAATGTCAGGTAACACCACACAAACTGCGAAAAAATAAGATGATTGACAGAAGCGCAACATTTTGTTTCCACTAAAGTTTAAGATCGACACATTATTTAAGACAAAAGACGTTCATACGAATGAAGACGTGTGTGAGTTAGTACAATGAACAGCAATTTCACTTAGTTCTTGTCAACAAATTAGATTGTCACACTCCGCAGTTACGTATAACTCGTAAGCATATCTGCATTGAATGGGCAGGCATTGCCCGTCACGTTCCTTGGCACATTCCTTGCAAGCGGGTATGATGCCAACCCCAGGAGTATAAGGAGACCTTGAACTTAATTAGACACTCACCTAAAAAAGTGTTGACTTTTCCTACTTTGCATGTCGAGGCAGACCTGAACATACCAAGAGGAATTGTAGAATACAATTCGCAATAGTTGCTCGCCAAGCCTGAGTAAAAAAGATATGAAAATATCATAATAAAGTTTAGAAACTATTAACCGTTCGGGGACGGACCACACATATGTGTAGAAAATTAGAAAGCTAGTCTCTTGGGCACATAACCAATGCGTTCACTGGGCTCAGTATTAAAATATTCACCGAAGTGGAGGTAAATATCCACCACTTTCACAGACACTGAGGTGAATAATTGTCTTAGTATATACTAGCGGCACAAAGAGTAACTTTATTTGTGACAATATACCGACAAAAGCCATTTTGTTTTTCTTCGGCTGCTCGGAGGTGAATAGTACTTGGCTAATCATTTCCGAGCTAGCCAATCAGCGCGCTCGAAAAGTACTATTCACTTGTGTCACGTTATATACTAAATACAAAATACACGCATACCCCTGAAAAAATTAATTCTTGGAACCGCTTATTTATAATAAAGTTGACAGTTACTTGTGATAATTTCGTGGCTAGTCGTACGAAGCTCGTTTCGTCCCTGTCAACTTTATTGTTAATTTTCACTCGTGAATTTGTGCTGTCGGGAATCCTTATGCGATACCTAAGTACTTCATGTATCCCTTCCAGATATTATAGTGTATCTAATATACTATGATAGGGATAAATATACTATGCTACGTTCTAAATACACTATGTTAAGGGATACACCAAGTACTTACCATGCGATATAAGGCGAGACTGCTGTCATCATTTTGTTAGCGAACGGGACTTTGGGCGCGATGCCCAACGAGTTCGCCAAACAGAAAGGTCTCTGATGAGTCCCTTGGCCGGGACGAAACGAGCTTCGTAAGACTAGCCACGCTTATTTATAGTTAGTCTAATAAAGGAAATGTGGGCAAAATGATAACAAAAGTAACTATGTTGGGATTCTTTATTTGAAACTGGCGTTAAAATCAATGACAATTTTTGGCATTACAAATATCGCAAATGAAGAAGAGATATATTTGAGAAAGGACGTTTATCCCATGAAAAATAGCTGAAAACAGTTAACATAATAACTGAAAACTTACCGGGTGCAAAGAGTGTGAAAAAGATCCCTGGCATAGGCGGATTGATCGGGCAGGTAGGCAGTGCAACCAAGCTTTTGTTTGTACACAACGACAAACCTGTCCCGACCAATCAGGCAACTTATTGCCTCTGGTATGTAGCTGTCGAGGGAATAAAACAGATCAACATAAAATTATAGTAGGAAATAGGCAAACCTAAACTAGAAATCTGTCCTATTTGAATGCTTCGCTTTAAGGCATACACCTGAAATTACTTTGGAACTCTTAAAAGATTGATTTTTTCATTAGCTGTTTGTAAACCAATAGCTCGACTAACGCAACGATGATTACAATTTCTTTGGGATATCAAGTAAAATTAATATCTCCATTGTCATCTAGCAAAGCTAGAAAACACACACTCAAATCGAAGCACTTACTCTGAGCTCTCGACGGAGGTGCAGTACTCTTCCGAATCGATGGTAAACAGGTGGAACGGTGCAGCTGGTACGGTGTTGGTTTTATCATTTGGCTGAGGAAGAACTTCAGGAATTGCTAAAAGAAGTACCAAACATCACACTATCAATGTCTATTTATCGTGCAAGAAATAATGCAACGGATAGGCTTATCTGATAATAATTTTATGCCTTTCGACCGGTGTGCATCAAACAGACATAGGATCAACACCTGTGGGTGTATTTTGTGATATAAGTAACTAATGTTTACAACTAAGACCGTCGTATAACTGCATAGACAATTATGGACTTCAACCTGCCACAAGTGGACCTTCGGCGCCTAGTCGATTGGGCTACGAGCGCTCACCTTTTCAGATATTGAAAACAAAAACGCACTGGAAACTATTTCTAGAAAATGTAGGCTCCGTCATGCATGCGATTCAGTTTCAGTTCTCAGTAATAGCTCCTGGTAGATAAGATAAATTATGTTTAAGTAAAGTAGATACCTTTCAATGTGGATGTTGGTTTGTTGAAAACCAATTCCTCGTCTGGGAAGTTCTTCCCCCCCGTCAAAAAGCCAAGTAATGAATATTCTTGATGAATATTCTCATAGATAAATTTGATATTCGTCACACCCTTAGATGGTGTGGGGTGGTTTTCAATTGGTTTAGGCGGAATGTGATTATTTCGAATTGGCTTTTTGACGGGGTGAACGCCATATAAAGATGTTGTAAGGCGTTCACGGCCATGGTGTATCTTTGGTGTCTGAGGAAGAAACAAATTTGCAAACGTCAGTACTTTTAATGGTATTATGAGCTGCAAATTTAGATTTACGATAAAATTAACGTAATCATAAAATCAAAATATATTCTGAGGGCTACTCGTGTCTGTACTTTTTCGCCTGAATAGCCCTTTTCACGGTTAATTTTTCTCATTTGCATTACAACGTAATCCAAAAGTGGATGCGAGGCAATTTTGGGCTAAACTTACGAAAACAGCCCGAAATTGCCTTGCATACATGCTAGATTTTATTGCTATGCAGATAAGCAAAGTTAATCGTGGAAAGGGCTATTGGAAAACTTTGAATTCAAATGGGCGCTTTCCAAGTCAAAATCATATGACCTTGAAAATACTACTAGCGTATTCGAACATAAAGGAAAAAGAAGGGATTAGTTTATCGGCCAGAGGAAAGGCCTGCGGGTTTTGTCTGGTTTGACAATCTCTCTCTTCAGTATGATTCAGATACGTCAATCGGACAAAGCTCTCCAATTAGCGATCTGGGAGGAAACGTTCAATTAAGGCGGCTCGATAGGCTGAAAATTGACGGCATTTATCAAAAATACGATGTTTTTAAAAACATAACATTTAAAGCCCTTGAACACTTGTAAAAAGCATTTTGAAACGATTTTGCTGAAATTGCCTCTAGATGAGTGTAAAATTCAAGCTAAGTACACAGTGGTATAACTTTTTTTACGCACCAACAGCCATAGCAACGGTTGTTTACAGTTTCAATAAATATGAACAATACTTTGTAGGAAGGCTGTTATGACATACACAACTCGATAATTGTAATCACGTGTGAAAAGTGCCAACTGAATCCCCATCACAGGCTCATTCATTTCCCTTATAGAAAAGTAATATTTCCTACAACTGCAGTAACTTCTCACAAAATACAGCAACATTGCATTTTTCTCAAAAGTCTTCTTTTGTACCAATTGACTTCATGAGGAACGTTCCACGTTAGAGAGTATTAAAGAGAAATTCCTGAAACTCGGGGTAATCAAACACCAATAGTGTCGTAATGAAACCTGCCAAAATAATCGTAAAATTTGACATCTGTCACGTGACACAAGAACATTTGTCGACTGAGTTTGTTGCAAAAACAAGTTATTTCCAGAAAAAGCCTGTAAAAAGCACTGAAAACAGCAGTTAGCTGTCAAAAGTTTGGTTCACTCGACAGAACGAAACAGAAACTTGGAAGATGTGCTTGTTTGAAAGTCAAGTCTTGTTTTATCAAAGAGCAGGAACGGCTGGCGTCAATGCTATCAGTGCTTTAACTTAGAGCTTCAAAAGGGTGTGGCTGGTTGCCATAGCAACCATTTTGAGTCAAACGTAAAAAAATTATCTTTTCTTCATGAGTGCAATCGCACACAATTGATCTTTCTTTACCATATTTAAACAAAGTTTTTGGTCCCCTTCAGCCTATCGAGCCACCTTTAGGATTGTTTTGATCCTTTCAATAGATATGTCCAGGATTGAACGCAATGAGATTCAAATTCCTTATGCATGATAAGCATCACAAAGTGTCCTCATTGGTAATTATGAAGTACTGAATATAATTAGCCAATACTTGCGTTCAATCCTGGACAAAAGTGACTGATCGACACCAATATGGCTGTTGTGAGAGTGTTTCATTACTGGCGGATAAATCAAATCTTGAAGACTCAGGAAAAATAGTAAGATCTGCCATCAAGAACTTTCTTGTGACGTTAAGCTAGCCGGAACAACAACGTCCGATTGTTTGATTTTCAACAAAGGTTTTAACAACATTAAAGAGGGAGGATTCCTCCATCTTAGAACTGGTGGTTGTTTCTGTGGTGCCAGTAGCCTGTGCTCAGCCGTGTGATCAGGTTATAGGACGAAGAAAAAATTAATTGGCGAAAATCTCTCACTGTTTGGGTGCAAAACCAGGAGCTACCAGGTGTGTCTTTTTTGCCAAATAATGCTTTAACGGGCTTCCTAAATTGTGGTATCGTTATCTGAAGCAACGTTTCGAGTACCATGTCTGTCTTTACCTTCACTTCGGTGAATAATAAACAACCTCTTACTAACCGAGCGCGAGGGCCGCACTGGGGAATATATTAAATTTGGCCCGAGGTCGTGACAGTACGGACCGAGCGCAGCGAGGTCCGTACAAAAACGACTGAGAGCCAATATCCCCCAGTACGGCTCGAGCCCGGGGACTCGAGCTAGCTAGGTTAGTAAGTAGTTTATCATATGGCACTCGGCTCATGCTATATATATATATTTTTCTTTCAAACGCACTTCCGGTCAGTTAAATTCAAAGGCCTTCCGGCGCGTGATGACGCGAGCAACGCTACCAGCTACAACGACTTTGAAAAAAAAATTAAACATCTTCCGAACGTTTTACCAGCGTAACTTACTGGATTGGGAGCCCGCAAAGTGTGGGGATAACATTCACCATACAGGTCTTCAAGTGCAACTGGATTGGAGTCGCCAAAATCTCTCGCTTAGCATCTTTTTTGGATTTGTTTCCGTTAATCGGCTACGAAGTAGTTTTCACTTGTTTTGTGTACTAGTGCATGACATTCGCTTTGCGCTTCAATACTAGTTTTCTTTTCAATTTTTAAACTTAGTTATTGTATTTTAGTACGTTGAATGAAAGCGTCTTCGTTACATGTAAAGTGAAGAGGTGAAGGAAATTGGAAATTGTTGCTGTCTCGTTCCCTTCTTCATTAAGCTTATTGAGCTTAAATGTATTGACATAAATGTACTTACGAAAATAGTTGAACATGTTGAGCCAAAGGTGTTCAAGCTCTGATGTAGGTAGGCTGCCGCTCAATTCTTTCTTTTGTCTTACTATTAGCTAATTCATCGTCGTCGTCTTCTATTCGAAGGAATAGGATATTTTACATGTTTTCTTTTAGTAGTTTAAGCTGCAAATAAATTTGCCGGCTTTTGAAAAGAAAAAAAAAACCGTATGGTAAAATCCCGACCAAGAAAGAACCAATTAGAACGCTCGGATTTCCCTTGCCATTATTGGATGAGGTTTTTGTGATATCCAGAATAGTCAAGGTCGAGGTAAGGGTTATCACCTTACCTCGACCTTGATTTATATTCTGGATATCGCAAAAGCCTTGCATACGGCTGCCGCGCCTGGAATTTGAATTGACCAATCAGGATTCAGCAGGCGGGAACAACTCTACTGTTCTGACGTCAATCTAAGTTAAGAAGAAAAGCATTGAAGTTCGGCAACTATTCTCACTGGAAACTGCAACAGCATCAAATACTGCAAAAAATCAAGAAAAGGCATTTGCAATTCCAAGAACCATATTAGATTGTGAAAAGTGAAAATTATGAAACATTTTGAGCCTCCAAGCTTCTAATTTGGCCCTAACGTCAGGCTACTCGCTTGTAGTTCGTTGAGTGTCGCCAAGCGTAGGTTAATAGTTCCGTTTTTCTGAACAAAATATTTAGTTCCTCATCGATTTAAACCCAGAATTCTCAAGTTAACTACTAGAAGAGGCCAAAGCACTATTTGCATTGTCTCTATTTGTGTTTGCTGGGCAGAAAATGACGTATTGCAGGCGCAGCTGCCGTTATATATTGGACGAAAAAGAAATGGAAGTCATGATTTTACTTCATCACTGACGGAAAGCAACACAAAGCGCACGAACTTGACACGATTACCTTTAGAATTCATGCACTGCGGTCACACATGACATGATGACCCGTGACCTTGAGTGTCCTTGACATGATAATTGTATAATGGGGGGGAAGTTATGACGTCACGGGCGCTGATTTCGAAAATTCACTGTACGCTATCGGCCATTCAGAAAAGAGTTAGAGAGTTCAATATATAATAATTGTTTATTATTTTTTCCCAAGAGGGCACAGTAACGAATCCTGCAATCTGATGGTTTTTGTAGCGCGGTCCTGATTTTCCTATCTCTGATCACGGTCACGGTAACGGTGGGAAACAGCGCGGGTGAAAAGGTCGTGTTGCTCAATCAGTTGCGTGAGTGAACTGGTGGTAATCGTCAATCTTTGCCCTTTTTACATTTCCATTGACGATTAATCAACGCAAGTTTATCTCTATTCACCTTGAAATGGTAAGGAAAGCACAGGGAGCCCTCACATCCGTTTAAAATCTGAATAAAAGATCAAACTACCTTTATCGCGCATGTTTTCCGTTTTGAGGCCGCCATTTTGAATTTTTAATACGCGCTCGCGCGGTAAATTGCGCGGTCTGGAACCGGGATTCTAGAAGTCTGGGACCCGCAAGTTCTTGGAGGATCCGATCGCTCACCGAAATAATAGGAAGCTTAGGCAACGACGACGACGACGCCGAGGACGACGCCGAGGACGACGCTTAGTGAAAATGAACTTATATTCTACAAGCGAAACTAATGATTGTCTAGATCTGTTCGGTATGCCAATGGCTCTAAAAACGTTCTAAAGCTAAATATGCAACGACGGCGTTCAATTCCAAATGGAAATACGAAAAATTAGTTGTGTCTATCGTCCACTTGCCGTAAACGACGAAGAACTTGGTCATTTCACGTTGTTCTTTTGCAGAGGATGGCAAAGAAATGTACAAAGATTTATAACGCACGTGCACAGTCATTGTTCTGCTCATTAAGCCTTTTGTTTGTTGACGTTCTCGTTCCCGTCGAGGCTCCAAGCGATTTCCGTAGTTTCGGTTGGAGACCTCGCACTAGAAGACGGCGCAATTTACCGCGCGCGTGTTAAAAATTCAAAATGGCCGCCTCAAAACATGCGCGATAAAGATAGTTTGATCTTTTAATCCAAACCAGGAGCCCATGATGGGCTCCTGTCTAAACTGATGTGAGGGCTCCCTGTGGGAAAGTCACTGTAAGTCCTATTGAGTGTTTTGAAGTTGTGAGAGTTTGTTTGGTTGTTTGTAGCTCAGCGCTGTAAATGGCGCGTAATCGTATGTTTCTCTCGCCGCACAATTTTGAGCAAAAAAGGTAATTGCAGTGGATTTTACCTACCTCTCAGAACGATTTTTGTGAGTTACACTTATCAAATTTCCTCGCTTTCTGGTACTCAATTTACGGAAGCAAAGTCTGATTTCTAGCGATTCGCAACGACTTACAGAAATTTTTTACGTACTGTTTTGTAGTACAAAGCACTAATTTTTTTTTCCGAAAAAAAATTTTGGAGGACTTAACTGGTGAACTACAACCCTGGCCAGAAGTCTTGGGACATAGAGGCAATAAACCCGTAAAAATGACGTATTTTACCCCTCCCCCTCCTCCCGATGCAATGTTGATGTCAGGCTTTCAAGTCAGTTTCGGTAAACTCAGCCTTGCTTGGGAGAAAGGGGGACAAAAGACATGGTTCACTAAAACAACATTGCCAACCTTTTTTTAATAGGTGGATTCAGAGTTTATTTAACAAAGTACATTTTCTCTCTTAATTTTCATAACTGTCCCATGATGTTTTGACCAGGGTTGTAGATACAACTAGTATAAAGTAGTTCGAAATTAATTGAGGTTCAACACATCTCTCTTTGTCTAGTATCTGAGTTACTCGCTCGTTAGCTCGAAGATTTTTACGAATGGTTATTTGTAGACGACACGTAAGCCAATTCAATAATAAAGTTGTGTATAAACAAACCCACTTGTAGGTCAATTTACCCCAGGAAAAATTTTTACACTCTGTTTTGTTTCATTCAGTGGACATTTCTTTAATTTTCTGTTTAACAGAAGTTGCGCGAGCGTGTGACCGTTGGGATTGAATTTATTTTAGTCACCAGGTTTCCAGCAAACGGTTTTGTCCCAGGTCCCGTCGAAATTTCAAATTTGGATGGCGTGTGCGTTGACGTCACAAAGCCTAACGGTTTTTTTCAAATGAAAACCGTTTCAACAAGCAGGCGCAGAAAATCACCACTTTTTCACTAACTGATTCTGAGAAAAGTTCAGATTTATTTGAGCTTTGCTCACCTTTCTCCTTTTCCGGAAGCTCAAGGCTTCATTTCTACTGAATACGCATCCCATCTTTAAATTGCCAAGCGAACGTCGTAAAGTCGGTTAACTCTGCAAGAGACAACGGGAAAATGACGAATCCTGTCAACGCGCGTCCTTTTATACCTGAATCCATTGTGACGTAATAGAGCGCGCTGAGCTGACGACAACCTTGGTTCAAACTGACACAACAAGCAACGATTGGTCGAGAAGATGAGTCCATATATGTCCATCACGACTGAGCAAGCCAACGCTTCCACAACGTTTCACCATGGATACTTGTAAAGCACTGAAAGCTACTGAACGCTTTCACGGCATTTCACCATGGATACTAACCGTAGTTTCACTTTGAATCCTATTTTTAGTTTTATTGCTTTAATTTTTTATATAGTATGGGTGTTTTCCAGAATGAAACACAGTACATGTACAGGTGTTGTGAAGCAAGTCCTCGATAACTTACGGAAGAACATGTGCTCGACTGGCATTCATTTTGGAGGCTTGAAATATTTTGTGTTGGTACCTACTCCATAAAAGTAGAAGTTTGTCTAGATAATTGACAGGAGAGTTCTGTTTTTAGTTCTTTAGTTGATTTTGCCGCCTTTCCTAGATATTCTCCGATGTGTTTCAAGACCAAAGCCACTCTTAAAGAACACTCTTGTCAGCGGACAATTCTACTTAATACGACCACCTTAAAAACTCTGTGTTTACTCATCCCCGTACTCGGACATTCTCGTAGGCGGCCGCAGACACTTGGAGGGCTTACGATCTAAACTTTTCCCTTTTATTAAGCTCCCGTAAACGGACACTTGAAAGAAACTGTATCAACGGTCTTTGCTGCAGCGGAGAGTTTTATCTGGTTTTATGCAAAAGTAATATTAATGTTCGTTGCAATTAAAGTTTGTTCATTAATCACAAACGGCCAGTCCACAAAGTACAAAACTGTTCACATGCAGTTATCGCCATCAACGCGGCACTGAACAAGGCAATAAAATAAAAATAAAAGGCGATTTGTTGTCAGTAATGGATGTTAATGCCTTTACAAAAATAACGTCTCGGTTACTCTGAGAAGTAGGCTAATGCCCTGAATGCCCAGCTCAATCGACTCAAAAACGCTAGTAAATACAGAAAAGGGGTTTCTCTAATTACAGTACTAGTTTCCTCTCGAAAATGAATCTCAGAATGGAAATATGAAGATAAACGTACATTTTGCCGCTTTGTTTCTTTGCAATCTTGCCCTGATTACCCATAATGCCCCTTAGAGCGTGAACCTGTCTATGGGGAAAAATAAATATGTTCTAGATCAGCGTACCTCTAGTCATTCCTAGTCTTCCTAATCTTAGATTCTAGTCAGTGATCTAAACGACAGTCAGCCCTATCCAAACGCAGGCCGAAAACTCTTAAAATTGTCATCAACCCCTTCAACTCTAAAACCAACCCTATCTTCCAAGTATACAGTCTGGAATGCAACAGTTACATGTAAAAGGCAATTCTCATATTCTCATGGATATGCCGGGTTTCGGCAATATTGGCTAGGTTCCAGCTTTCACTCCTCTTGTAAGCTGAGATGTTTAGTGACAGTCGTGACAGTCACGAGTTTCGAAAGGTAGGAGGCTAGGGGATTCCGACGATGGCAGCACTTTATTATGCAGTTGCTTTGTGTCTTCTGTCTTATTCATTCGGGAAGTCTCTGGATGTGAATTCACCTCCAACATGGTCGAATGTTTACACTGTGTCCGGAGTGCTTATGCTGCCGTACGCTGAAATTGTCGAACCGTTTCAGGCCTGGTTTGACGGCGAAAATGGCAGAAGCAGAATTGATTACTACGCAGGTTAGGTTATTTTATTAACGTTGTCCATGTGGCATGTAGTGAAATGCCAAACAAAGGAAGTTCCCTAGATTTAAGGAGGGCGTGAGTTGCGGGGTATTCTGAAGTTTAGCCCATCTGTATTACAGGGAAGCTGATTTCTTTTACTTTATTTTAGCAAACGTTGAACTGAAAATGCATTGCAAATTGCGTAAAATGAGACCTTCAGTTGTTGTTGTTGTTGTTGTTGTTGTTGTTATTGTTGAACTGTTGTTGATTCTCTCATGGAGAGCCTTTACTGCAAGTGTCAATTTAGGATTTTATTTGAACAAACATGATTATTATGGACTCCATCGTCAGTTATGCTTTTAGCAGCAAACAAATGGAGATGATAGACAATGTACATTTAACTGTAAAGAAGAAGAAAGTGACAGTTAAAAGCAATTGTACCCTAGTTTTTAACTGCTTGTCAATAATTTGTTCAATTCAGCTCAAGTACGAGCAATGGATGTGCAGAATTAGTGGGGAATGGTACACCAAATATAATTTACAAGTTTGATACTTCCTTGATTTTATAAACCGCCTTAAGCTTGCAGAAGGTCAGCTCAGTAAGCTTATGTCTTTGTCATTGACCATGAGGGCTTCAAGTTACATATCATGTGACCTAAAAATTTACCTAAAAATTTACCTAACACTATTTTGGACAAAATGAACTGGTGACTAACTTTCGGGAGAAGCATCTAAGGTACCATAGTAAAGACACATGCAGAGACACATCTAAAGTGAAAAGGAAAAAAAAAACATCAAAACTCTAGGAGATAAAAAGTCCAAACGGAAATTTAAAGGAATCGTGATAAAGAGAACGGTGCTTGCTTTTGTTGACATTTCCATGCCTGACGCGCATGAAAGTATGGTAAAGTGAGGTAAACTAACATGGAGACTTGAGCCAGCAATCAAGCATACCAGCAGCCTTTGTTTTTATGGGGTAGTACAAATAGGGGGTCCATGGACCTGGTCCATGCACAGGGTTCTTGGACCCGGTCCATAATTGATGGCTCTCCTTGTGTGACGGGATGTTGACAGAAATGAGCATTGCTTTGTAGCCTTCATGTTGGGTTGAGTATCAAAGAGTGAGGTCTTGACAGAAAATTCTCAAACTGAGGTCTAATGTTCTATGCATTTTTTGGCCTTCTTGGAATTCTAATTTGTCAGAGTAATAAAATTTTCTCAGAGATTTCATTGTCTCTACTTTTTTTGTAGCTCTTGCAGTTTTGATTAAATCCAATGGTCTTGAATGATCTCTTGCTCTGTTTTTCAAGGCATTAGCAGTGAGTCATATTTCCCGTGGGATGATTACAGCAGAATCCCACCTTAAAAATAGCCAATGTAGCATCCGCTCTGATTGGCTATAAACACATATAATGAAAGGTACTATTGTACATGTACATGTTTGAAAGCACAAGTTTCTGACCTTCTGTGTTGTTTTCCAATATATTTTCATGATACACAAAATGACAAGTAGCCTATGACCCTATGACAGCAAACATTTTGCTAATAGTTGCTGTTTTATCCAGTAAACATTTGACAGCCAACAGGGGAAAACTGTTTTCAATTTTCAAACACTTTGCATAATGAACATAATCCAAATAAACAGAATCAAAATAATGGCCAAAGCTTGGGTGAAACTTAACATTAGACTGACAGAGTTTCTTTTAGGCTTTTAGTATGGCTGTGCAGTGAGGTCTATACAAAAATTACATTTCCTGTTTGAGGCAAGGGTCTATATCGCCTGCCAAATCGTAGGTTTGATGCGTTTTTAACAATCCTTACGCCTGACAAATACTGATCAGAACTAGAACTCATGAAAATATCAGGAGTGTGACAATCAGTGCATGTAAACAATTAAAAGAGTAGTGTCCTAGAAAATGCAACTTCTGAGAATGTTTAAATCTTGAGCAATGTTTCTATGGAAGGCAGATGTAATAAATATTGGATTTTCTCAGCTTGTTAGCTTGCAGAATTCAACAAATCCTGAAATCTGATTGATTTCTTGAGTGGGTGGAATTTTCTTATCTGGACCTCTACAGCGGGTGAAATCCATCAAGTTGATCTATTTTTGTGAGCGAATTACAGGTAGCAGTAATCGTCAATCTTCCACCCTGTTTACACTTCCACAGACGATTAACCCTGGTACTGTTTGAGCTAGCCTCCAATGCAGACATTCTTTGTCATGCTGTCTTCCTCCCCCAAGAACATCTGCTGAAAGAAACAGCACATTCCTTACCCTTTGTTCGTAAAGATAAACTGGAGGTCACATGAAAATTACTTTTGACCAATCAACACCTGGCCATCTCATCGTGTAATGAAAAGCTAATAATAAGCTTAACAGGCTTCCTTGGGATGAAAACTATGACACAAACTGTTTCGTGTCATGTCAATGGTAAAGCCATTAAATGAAATTTTTCTACTCCCATTGAACACTTCATCTTTTTCACACCAAAATACACTTCAGTGCATAGTTTCTCAAGGGCGATTTAAACAGAAAATCAGTAAGTGACTCACAAACTCAATGAGAGGCCATGTATTTTAGCGTCTCGCAGTCATCTCTTAAGTGTCAAGCAGACTTCCTGCAGGCTTCAGCTTTTGAATGTTAAAACAAATGTGTACATATGTATACGTCCATCTCATTCAACACAAGCACTCTTTAGTTTCTTGCTGATAAGATATCAAAATCAAATTCCAGATACTCGTTGAAAGGCTAGGGTATCCGTTGAATTTTTTTGCAAAATTTCTCTTAGTGTTGAGTCCCCAGCCATGATTGTGATACTTGCAAACAAAGGAAAGGAGTGTGCTGTTGGTTTCAGCAGACATCCGTGGAGAGGAAGACTGCGCGATGAACCAAACAGCACCTGCATAGGAGGCTAGGTTTAAGCTAGGTGAAAATTAAGTAGTTTATTATGTGGCACTAACAATACCCACAAGAGTGCCGAATTTGGCACACAACATCATAACTTGGTGAATATTTGATTAATTTCTATGAATTTTTGCCACAAAATTATCTTGTGAAGATCTGGTCATTGAAGTCACAAAATTGTGACCCCCTCCTATCAAGGACATGGTTGACCACCCCCACAAGTTTTTAGTTCTTTTTTTTTTTTTTGGGGGGGGGGGGAGATGCAAATGGAATGCATGACTGTTTTCACATGAAGCTATGCACTAAGAACTGCTAAATAAGCTATAGTAAGAGTATACTATACTTCTACTGTAGTAGAAGGTTTATACACTTTTTAAGTCATTCTTTTTTGCATTTTAAATCAATTTCTCTCAAAATGTCTTGTCCCTTCATAGCTGCTGATATCAGGTCTTAATTAAGCTGACCAGTGGCTTTCAAATGGTATATGTACACAGGCACAGTGTATTTGCCGATTTTGGAAAAACTTCTCTTTGCCTTGGGAGTAAAGGGTTAAACAAACTTAGCTCATAATCATTAACAAACTGTTCTTTTTATTATTTTTTGGCAGGATGGAGCTAATTTTTGGCATGAAAAACATTGTTCTGTAATATTGTATTTGTTGATTTTCCACTTCATTTTCGAGAAATAATGTATGCAAAAAATTCAGTTTTCCGAGGGCAAATCAACAAAAAGGATGATATCAGCTGCATTTGAAGTTTCAGAACACATTTTGCTTCTTTAAAAGGTGTTGATTGCTTACAGGTTTATCAAGGCTCTATATGAAGCCTCCCAACCACCAGGCAGACCTTAAACTTAGGTACTTTATTATTTAGTTTATTTCTTGAAAATCAAGTGCAATTCATTATTACAGAATGGTGCTTTTCATGTAAAAACCAATCAGTCTGCCAAAAATTTGCTCAATCCTGCAGAAAATGAAAGTTATATTTATGACCTTTTAGCACAAAATCCTAATTGCACTTAGTCTATACCACACAAGTGAATAGCGCTGATTGGCTAGCTCAGAGGTGATTAGCCAAGTACCTCTGAGCAGCCGAACAAAAACAAAATGGCTTTTGTCAGTATATTGTCACAAATAAAGTTGTTCTTTGGGCCGCTAGTAATTCAGCTTGTGTGGTGTAAACTAAAACAATTATTCACCTCTGTCAGTGTCGGTGAAAGTGGTTGATATTTACCTCCACTTCGGTGGATAATTGTTAACTACTGTAATATGGAGCATCACAGTTATAAAAGTTACCACTATTCTTAGGACTGGATAAAACCTTCCAAAGAGCTGATATAAAACCTTATGGAGCAAGTTACAGGATTTGTCCAGAAACCACTGAGACTCAGATAAATGTAATGAGCTGCTTCGAAGTGAACGGAACTAAAGATGCAACTGTTCCAATACAGACAGTTTTACCTGACCTGACTAACTTTGAGGTACTTATGCTTCCTAGTAACTTGTTCAGCAAGTGAACATTATTTTAAAATATCAATTTAAGATGCTTGCTGAAATACACCCAAGGAAGTGTCACAAGTTTATTTTTTAATGGGAATTAAATGCCATTGTCTTTTTAATCAGCCCAGTTATCTTAAGTTAAAAAATAATTTTTCACGCAACTCTCTCCTAAATGGAAACATCATGAAGACGGACACTATGTTTCAAAAGGGTGAGCTCAATTCTGTCTGTGCCACTCTTCAGTATTTTTTTGCTACTCTTAAATAGGAAAACCAGACACCATAAAACAGTCAGTGGACACTTGGAAAGTGTGTTTCTCTTTATGAAAAAGTACTTCTGAATTTGATTGAAATTAAGCAAATTAATACGATTTAAGGACTGAAGCAATAGTTGTATTTCATTAGCAAATTGACCATGTAATAATGATACGAAATTTTAGTCGTTCAGTCTCAGAGTTCTGCAGTTTGCCCTATTTTGTGCAGTATGTTCTTAGAGGCACTTAAATTCTGCTGAAACGAACGAGGGACCTATCCTATTCCTTAAGTCTTATTCAAATAATTGCAGCTAGCAATAAACTCATTAAGGTATGCATGGGTGGTAATGTTCATCTGTTTTTGTTACCGACTCAGAATATCTAGTAAACTTGAGTTTTTTTCTAGGACTTCTTATTCTGAGGTGGAAACCTCTCTTTACTCTAAGGTGGAGTTGACTCTGTATGTTGTTTTTTTTTTTGCAGTTTGCTGGCTATCAGGAATTCAGAGAACGCAACTGCTCAGTTTGGACTTACACTATGACAGAACAGCACAAAGTAAACACATACACCATGTATGTATCTGTGACTGAACCTACAGACCCTGTCCACTATGAAATGCTTGGTTACGACACACTGCTGGGTTCACACTATGATAAATATGAAATTGATTATGCAGACTACTCTCCTCAGATGCCACCTCCAGACATATTTGACATCAAAGGTTTGTTTTCATATAATAAACAATTATTGGATGAGGTTAAGCATGATGTAATGAATTATTAAATTCTCAACCTCGGATAATGCAATTCTAGCTTTCTTATTGGTTCACTGTATCTCGTTTACCAGCGATTATACCTACATTTGACCTTATATGGAAATTAATGCGGCAAATGTGGCTTGGTATAAAATTTTATGTGGGAAGCCAAGTTTCATTGGCAAGAAATTGGACGAAATAAAACAAATTCGGTGAGCTGTCTACAGAAGAAATACAAAAAATTAAGGAGAAACTCATCCCAGTAAAAAGTAAAAAAAAGCCAGGTGAACAAAAAACCTTGAGAGGTTAAAAATGAACTGATCAATCAAGGGATGGTTTAAACACTGAGGAAGAATGAGATGGATTGCAGTCAACAATGTACATGTACTTACTTGGGCCAGATATTGCTCTTTCTGAACCTTTCCCCTGGGAATAAGCTCATACTATTAAAAAAGTTTCATTTAAGAAGCATTTTCTTTCACAGAGCTTCTTGGCCAGTGGAGAATTGCACATGATGTCAGACTGTAAATCAATGTTCGTACAGTTGTGTTAACCTTGTTTTCTTGAGTTGTTGATTATAGATGTTGTTGTAACAGTCTTGTTTCTCGTTTGGCTTAGGAATGACTTGTAAAGGTTTCCCAGGACCAGGAGTTATGTCAAGCTTGCTAGCAAATCCCATGCAAGAGTTTATTGAACCTCATGGCCAGGAAAAAGTTCATCAGCTGTTTGAACATTTCCTCATTAAACATCCTAAAAAATATGCAAACATGGTGGACAAGAAGGAACATAACCAGCGCAGAGATATCTTCAGGCAAAATTTGAGGTATGAAATCTTGTATGTATTGAAAAACCTTTTTGTTGGGAGCAGACTTTGTTTATTTATGCAGTTGCAAACATTTTCAGACCTTAACAATGTCCAGGTATTTACTGTATAGGAGGACATGGACTTGAATCCTGTTGGGGACTCAAATTTTGTCTTTGTCTCGCCTTCATGACACGTTGATAATTTAATCTTTAATATTTATTTACCAATTTATGGTGATCTCTTGACACATTCCTTATAATGTGAGGTATAATGTCAGAGGAACTTACTTGTACTAAACCAGTCACAAAATCACACCAATATTATACCCAGCACACCAAAAGCTTAATCATGTAAGGTTAGTGAGGACAATAAGACATCTTGGTTTGAAAAAAAGAGGTTGTTTCTGTGGCTGTTATTGTTGTTGTTGTGTTTGTTAAATAATCCAACAAAAAGATTAGTATTGAGTCACAGCTTCCAACAAAAACATTGAATTGTTCCTCGTGCAGAAAGCGATCCAGCTTTGTATAGCCACTGTTTCCACCTTTTTTCTATTAGGCGTTTTTAAAACACCCAAAAAATGACAAATTTAACAAGAAAATGGTGGAAATAATGATAAATAAGAGAGGATGACAAATACCATCCAGCAATATTGGCTCGTATTGACAGTAAGATACATGCAGGATCGAAATAATTAGATGGCTAATAATATACATAATTAATTAACTATTTAGTTATTTATTTATTTATTTCATGAGTGAGTGAATGTGGTAATGAATAAAAATGGCAGGGAAAGTCTATAAAAGGGTCTGAGACCCCATACAAGATAGACCACCCTGTTAACTAATATATATATAATCACACTAGAATAAGGAAATATATAATACTAGTCCAATAAAAAGATTAAATAAGTACTATAAAAATAATCCAAAAACGTTCTGGTCCTTCCATGCAATTAAGTCAAACTCAAAGAGACTGCCAGGAGTTGTCACATACTCAGTGAGGGCAAGTCTGCCAAGAATCCTACTGAGAAAGTGCATCTGTGTAATGAATTATACATGAAATACTCGATTGTGATTGGCTGAGAGCAGTGCAAAAAGTGTAACACTAATGCAGATTACGCGTCGTATTTCTGGATTATGATTTGCTGAAAGAAAGTAGAAAATTTTCTAAGGCATTATGATATCACGGAAAATGTTGACGAAAATTTTTTTTAAAAAAAAGCGGTGAATTTGTCAAAAAGCTGAAATTTCACAAACTCGTGTAAATTAATTCCAAACTGAACTCGAAACCGTAGAGGGAGAGGGAGAGAACCTGAATGAGAAAACTACTAAATTACCTGAAATGTAGACATCTGCCGCATTCCTTATAATTTCATTATCATATAACATCACTTAAAGAGAGTGGTAGCAGTGATTCGGCAAAGAAGTGCTATAATGGACTGCAAACCGTTTTCAGCCACTTTAACTTTGTTCATCTACAAAAGCGTGGGAGGCATGTGCCTATGAATTCGAGCTCTTGTGTGGTACCCAGGTTCCCTGCCTGTTTTACCACCTTTTACTCATGGAAAACATTGAACCTCATCGTAACTAATTTGCCCAGAAAAAAAATCTGTATTTTTATTGGCCAGACTGAACTTTTAGCTCCGTTGTGTTCAGGTCAAGACGCGTCTCTTTTATCTTTTGGTGCTGTCTTTTGCTGTCGGTTTCCACTTTGCACCTGATTGCATTTTTGTGACCTGCTTTTAATTTGTGATGATTACCGCACCAGACTGTTAACTTGGCTCGCAGCAGAATTGTGTAACAGAGTTCTTCACTGCCTGTCTCACCTCCCTCATCTTCCAACAGTATAGAAGTGGATTTAGAGATGAGTTCAGCAAAAACACAGATATCGTAAAAGACCAAAGCAGATTAAGCGACGGTGTGCGTGACCCAATGTTGACAATGACACCTGTTACTAAACCAAATGGAAAATAGCAAGCCAACAACGTCATCTGTAACCACAGTGCAGTAGACACAGTCTTTCTGTATCGCGCTATACCCAGTCCTTTTCCACTCGATTGTCCCTGTTGACCTTGGTCTTGCACTTGAGTTTGGTGATGGCGAAGTGTAAGAAAGATTTTGCTGTAGCAGAAGGTTGAGGTTATAATACAAAACAACAATGTTAGACAGGTGACGCTTATAGCAATACGAAAGCTGTAAAATATTACCACTGCAAGAGCAGTACTGAAAAGCCAGGAGGTAACAGCAAAGACCCGTACTCTCTTTAATGTTACTGTCTGTTTGTATGTTAGCCCCAACATCAGGGCGAGAAGTCTGTCTAGACTTATTGCAGTTAGTGTTAACACAGACACTGAGCCAAAAATGAAGCCTAAGGTGATATAAAGTATGTTAATATAGTAACAACGTTTGGAGTGTTCTGGGGACATGATATAGCCAATGCGGAGAGGCTGGGTAACAAGACCCACACCGAGATCGGTGGCTGCAAGGCAACCTAGCAAAACTTTTGATGGCGGACGAAGAGACGTCACTTTTTGAAGAGCAACGAGGATGAGAACATTCCCAAGAAACGCCGTGATGGATAGAGGAACAGTTAAAGTTACAATCAGTATTTTCCGATTGGCGTCTATTGAGCAGGTGTATTCTTGAATGATCGTTTGGTTTCCATTTCTAGTAAAGTTTGACATTTTCTTTCGATCTTGTTATGACAAGGAAGGTTGACAAAGAAGGTTGTCAGGTCTCTTTTAAACGTCCAGAATGTGTTACGAAGACGTTCTGGACACTCCTGTTGGTCTCCTGTCTCTCCTGGTGATAAGAATGTATGGTTTGAGCCGATAAAGTCTCAATCGTAGGAGCAAAACGATGAAGATGACTTTCTTTTGCGATGAGTTAGCAACTGAACGCCGATTGTCGCTTCTTGTAAGCTCCTTTTCACAGGGAAGAAAATATTCAGCATGAAGCACCGCCGCTTTAACTCACGTCAACCCTTGTTTCTTAGCCTTCTGGGACCAGTGGAGGATAGGAGTGTAGTCATTCTACGATAAAAAGATATTCAGAAGGGAAGTTTACAATGTTCGCATTGCGCACTCCGCATTTTTGGAACATCTTGTTTTTGCGCAGTAACTCATAAACTGAATATTTCTATAGAGTGAAAACGCAGATTAAATCATTATCATGATGACTGAGAAATTTACTTCTTTGTGATTGGTTGAGAACAAGCCACTTTATCATTAATTTTAATTTGAACTACAGTGCAAATTAACGCGCGCGCGATCGCAGTTTTCACGGTCATAATAAACGAGTTATCGTATGAAATGAGTAATCGTACTTGATCAATTAAGGATTAACACTTCTCGTGATATCTGAAAATTATTTCCAATTGCACTCGCCTAAAGGCTCCTGCAATTTTGAGAGGATTTTCAAATATCACTCTTAGAATAAATATTTTAATTGTACTCGAAATCATACAATTACCATACCAATTCAACTAGGCTTAGTAGGTGTCACAGTGCTTTCGTTAAAGCACTAAGTCAAGCAACACTGTTTTCTTGTACGCTGAAGGAAGGTGACCGTTCAACTCCCATAAAGAGATGTGCAACAAAATCATGCGACAAACTTTTACAAGAAGAACAAACGTATCGTGTGACGCCGGGTGGAAAGAAAAGCATCAGCTTCACCTCTGATATTTTAACGTCTTAATGGAGATTTGAATCAAGCAGACATACAACGTAATTCTTAAAACCACCTTATTTGTAAACTAACTACTGATCGACAAAATTGTACTCTGTGCTATCCTTTGAGTTAGTTGAGTAACATGGGTCTGCCTATCTTGAATGTTAATAATTTCGTTTCCAGGAAGTTGTAAATGATAACTGACTAGCCATGTCACTAGCGGCCGGTGAAATCAGTGTAACAATCTTGATAACTTCCTTTCACTAGAAACAGCCTTTCAGAGCATGGACGAAAACAGCAATTTGTTTTACAAATATCAAGAATTGCTCGTGGTTACTTGATTAAAAATGCTGACCAACTTTCGTTAAATAATCTCCCTCATTTGAATGTTTTTTTTAGCATTCACAGTGTTTCTTCCTTTTCGAATAAAACCTAGCTTCGCGCTGTGCATCAAGAAAGTGGTTAAAGGTTTGAAATGCGTGACTGTTTCCCTGATAGGAGGTCTTATTTGTTTCCTTTAATTGGAATTAACAACATTTAGAATCTGAAAGATAATTACCAAGTCCTTAACTCCAGTTGAGGAGTTCAGTTTTGGCAATCAACATCAACACGAATTATTATTCCACACAAACAAAGCCGTTCGACCGCAGCTGCTGTTTTTAATATGACGACGTTTATTTGTGGTTTTAGAATGTTTGTTTTGTTCCTGGTTAGATATGAATCCATTTCAGTGACGTTTTAAGACAACACGCGACGTTCTAGTGCCGATGGAACAAAGAGAGATGCTTAGAAACACCTAAACCGATGCCTATCTACAAGAAAAACTTTATCCTGTTTGATTTGAATTTTAAAGATGTTGAGAGATTCTCTTAATTTCAATGTGCTGTAAAACATGAGAAGATGTAAAATTATTGTCATTTTAATTAAATGATTTTAATTCGCATTGCTTTCCTATTATTTTTGGGAGAATTGAAGATATCCGAAATTTGGAATCACTTCAACAGAATAACTTAATAACTGATCATTGTTTTTAGTCGTGTGGGTCGTGTCCATTTTTAGTTGTTGGTGTACTACTGTGTTGAAAAGCTCCAGTAAAACAGCTCCCTTTGTAAGGCGATCGTTGCTGACGTCACAGTTTATTACCACATTTTATACGAGTATGCGCAGAGAAGGCAAAATGCTTTGCTACATACGAGTAAGTGACTCCACATATTCAAAGAGATTGTGAAACTTAATTGCTTCTAGTAATTGCTTCTAAAACATTGACTATGGCATTTCAATTAGAAACAACAACTTCCTGTCAAGTTCGCCTACCAAAGTGTTTTTAAAATTAGATTACTGATGGCTTGTAACTGATTGTATTCTGTCGTAGATTGTATTCTGTCACAACCGTGAATTATTTTACAAAGATAAATTTTAGAACACCTGGAAGCTGCTGTTTATTTTTCAATTTCAGTTTTTTTGTTTATATTTCTGCCGCCTTTTGCACCAGCCGGCGCTATGGGTATGAGCGAGTGATCTATATTTCCTCAACATTATAAAAAGAACAAATACAGATACAAAATATTTAAGACAGTGCTTGGAATATATGAAAGCTTTATTAATATTTACTCAAGCTAACAGTTAAGTAGGGTCAAGTAGAACGCAATGTATATACAGAAATCTTCCTCCATTTGTGTACAACCTTTCATGTTTGTTCTATATTAATATAGACTGCAGTTTGTCTTTTATCTCAGGTTATCTTGTTACCAAATAATAGCGTTTAGATGCATCACTGATCTAACCTGTCAGGACAGGAAACTGCAGAACTTAGCTGATAAATAGCTTTTGAAGAAATTACTTTGTCTTTCCAACATTAAGTTTCACTTTTCATTTGTTTTGATGAAATTCACGATGATGTACGAAAACCTACATCTCTTACGGGATCCTAGGCTCGATTTCCGCTGCTTTCTCGAGTCTGGTCTTCGTTCCTCCCGAGAAAAGAGAACCCCGTTCCCAGGGTAAGGTAAGAGACCCTGGGAAAAAGCTTGGAGAAGAGACGGCTGGACGCGTGAGCGGCAAAGCATGTCTGTGCATTTGGGGGAGGAGCGGGGGCTCCTTTATCGAACAGCATCTGGTAATCTAGCCTAACGGGATCCATAGCTGCTAAATTCCGTATTTTCGGTTGGAAATCCGAAAAATTAACACCGTGCCATATGTAACCTCGTTTCCAGGATGCGGGAAAAAGAGACACTCTGGGATCGAGACTGAGCAACACCCTCCATTGTGTCTTGTTTAGGTTATTATCAGAGTATTTTGAGAGCACTTTTTAGGCGAACAAACCCTCTAGGGCCTTAATGATCACAAAGCGAATTAAATAAGTTGATAGTGTGTTTTAATTCAGTATAACTGTTGCTTCGCAAACGATTTTCTTGTTTTTGTAGCTTGAATTGCAATTTCTGAGCTAATTCCACTTGCTGTGGACGCTTCCCTATGATTATGTGATGATTGCTGCACAAAGCAGTTAAGTTGGTAAGCAGCCAAACCGTTTGATTGTGTCCTTGACTGCTTTTCTCACCTCCTTCATCTTCCAGCAGTATAGAAGTGGATTAAGGGATGAGTTTAACAAAAGTAGAGACATTGTTACAGCCCAAACCAGGTTGAGGGCTGGTTTATCTATTCCAGATATTACAATAAAAGCTGTGAGACTACCATACGGAAGATAACAAGCTAGTAATGTCATCTGTATCCACAGTGCACTAGACACTGTCTTTCTGTATCTTGCTATATTCAGTGTAACTCCTTGTCCATCCACTTGTCCTTGCACTTGAGTTTGGTGATGGCGAAGCTTGAGGTAAATTTTTATGTAGCAGAAAGTTGATGTTGCAATACACAACAGCAGAACTATATAAGCGATGTTTATGGCAATCTGGAAGTTATAAGACGCTAATAATACAGTAGCAGAGGTGAAAATCCAAAGTGTGACAACAAAGACCGATGCTCTTCTAAAAGTTACTGTATGTCTATATCTCACCCCCAACGTCAGGGCGAGGAGTCTGTCTATACTTATTGCAGTCAGACTCAACAAAGATACTGCACAAAACATGCCACCTATGGTCTCATAAAAGATTGTAAGATAGTAACAAAGTCTGGAGTGTTCTGGAGACATGAATAAAGCAATGCGAATAGGCTGGGTAATGAGTCCTACACCGAGATCAGTGGCCGCGAGACAACCTAAGAGAAGTCTCGATGCTGAATGAAGAGGCGATACCTTTTGAAGAGCAGCAATGATCAGAGCATTGCCCAGAAATGCAGTAATAGATTGAGGAATATTCAATGCTGAAATGACTATCTTCTGGTGTATTCCAAGACCAATGGTGCAGAAGTATTCTTGGGCGATGGTGTAGTTTTCTTCTTTAGTTATGTTTGCCATATCTCGTATTTATGAGCTGGGCTGGTCACTAATCAATGTTCTTTAAGTTTGTTATCAGTTCCCTTGCAAACACATTTCCATCAATCTTCGCTCTTGACCTTCTATTGTGTTTCCTGTTGAGTAGAAAGTAAAGCTGTAGGCTCTGTGGAAAATCATCCTCATGAAGAGTAACGAATGGCTATTTGGAGGTTTTCTAAACTTTTTACACTCTGACCTCGGTTACCGTTTTCAGGAGGTCACCTGTACTCTTGTGATAATAGGCGTATTTCGGGGAAGGGGTAGAGGGATACGAAAATGCAAGAGAAAAGGAAGGCGTTCTTCCTTTCTCCCATTCCTCCTCCTTTCCAACCCCTACGCGGGCTAGAATAACTTGAAACTTGGTTCATCCTTGAGACATGTTGCATAAACATTACCGTGTCCTTGCTGTCCCTTTTCCCCTTTTGCGTTTAACAAAAAAGAACTGAAAAAAATAATAATTGCAGATAGGATGTTTAGCACAAAGGTTTTTGAGCTAACCGCAAAACTGCAAACGACAGCGGTTGGCCGTTTCTGGTTTTCACTTAAAAAAACCGCAGTGTTAAATGCCACTAATGTTTATTCATTGAGCGAATTGACCGTTAATACAAATTTTCTTTGTATAGCTTCTGATACAGGAAAGGTGGCGTACGCTTTTGCAGCTCAAAGTTGGCTTATTAGACGTTGGGTTCCCATAACAAAATATGCCCGTTAGGACTAAAAAGGATAAATTTTCAATGTAAAGGTCGTTCGCGCGAAAATTGTCCAGTCCATAGATTTTTTTTTTTACATTTTTCGCTGCAGTCAGATAATGGGTTAATTGCGTCAGAAATAAAAAAAACTGAGGTTACCCACTTTCTTTTAGAGATAAAGCGTGTACGAAAAACCCAGATTCTGAAAAATTGGCGCCCGTAATTCAGCATTGTCTACAGCTTTGGCTATAATGGTGCAGTTCTCTGGAACAGTGTACCCTCCGCTGCTAGGCAAGCAACTTCTCCGACTAGTTTCCGACGATTGCTAATTAATTCTGACACGGCATTCATGTAAAATAGGCTTTAATTTGTTTCCGTTTTTAATAGTTAGTAGCATTTTTAAATTATTGAAGCTTAATCTGTTTAGGAAGTTTTTTGTAATAAGTTGTAGTTTTTATATTACATTATTAATGCCTGATGTATTACCGTGTTTAAATAAATAAAGATGATGATGAGTTAAAAATATCGAAGGTGAGTCAACGGAGGCAAACGATCTTAGTCATATTCTGTGGAAGTGGTTCTGTTGCATAAATAATTCCAAACGCTTCCAACGTTTTCACAAAACGTAACCCTTTTAGAGGCATTTGAAGCCGTACAGATAAACGAAGAGCTAAAAAGAACGGAATTTGAAAGTCCATTTTGCAAAAAATTCAAACTGCTAGTCCAAAGGTCGATTTCATTCATTTTTTTCGTAGAAAATCGGTAGAGAAAATTATCATTCATCAAAAGAGAAAGAGGGGTCACCGAACGTACAAGATCGTTAAATCCAGGCCAGTATTCTAACATGGGTTCGAGTCTTTGGGGTCAAAATTGCAAATTTTTTGACTCTCAATTCCCAAAAGAGACTTAGATACACGAAGAAAACACCACGCGAAATATAGAAGTTTGTCCTGAAAGCCTCGGAGCCATGTTAGAATACTGATATATCCAACGTGGCTTATTGTCATAGTTGCTATTTAGTTTTTTGTCAGGTGCCAAGTCTGTTTAACTTAGTGTTTCGCCCTATAACCTTTTTACTCGCTGTATCTCATAGACACTTTCTTCAATTTTAACGGATTGACTATTTTAATGGCTTAGCTTGTAGAACCTCTCAAGAAATTACAAAATACATTCCCTGTAAAACTGCTTCTAGAGACCGAAAACGAGAAACGCGTTTATGTTCTTACATGAAGTCTAGCTTGCAAGGTTTGTGTGACAGCGCTTGATTTTACAAACATAACGCATTTCCACTGATCATTACTTGCAAGATTGTCAAGATTCTCGTTTCCTCTACCTATTTGGAATTTCGTTGCGTACTCGTATAGTTTTTGTATTTTCGTGGATCAACATAAGCGTTGTGCATAAAAGGTCCGAAAACATTGAAAAGGGTTTGAAAGTTTCCGTATCAGGGTAAAGTTTTCATATGTAATTTCCATATATCAAAGGGCGTATAGCCTGCATGGTTTAAATTGAAAGAACTAAATTAAAAAATAGCTTGAAAGATGGTTACCTTATCCTGAGTTCTTAAGGTAATTTTGCAGCTACTTAGAGCATCAACATGAATTAGTATTCCCTTCCTGGAGAGACTTGTACACCTTGCAACTGCTGACTATACTTATGAAAAAAGGTTATTGGTGGTTTGTTTTGGGTGGTTTACATTTTGTTTGATTAGTTTTTTTGTTGTTTTGACATATTTGTGTCAATGTCTTTGAGATTCAAGTCTTCTTACGTTTCACTGTAAACATGCAATGTTCGTTGAACAAGCAAGATAGTTTTAGAAACACCTTAACACGCAGATACATTGGCAAAAACACTGTTTTGTGTGGCGTAAAAAACACTTGTGTTTAGCTGGTCGTTTTTATGTCGTCCATAACATATAGCTCGCCATGGCATGTCCTGAGATTCTGGTATTGGATGCATTAAGTGGTATTTGCTGTAGATAATGGCAGAGTTAGAAATTATCGTCATAGATTGTTAGAACTTTAATATGCATTTATCAACCCCCATCCATCATTGTTTCGTCGGGTCGTTAGTCATTTGTATCTCCAGTTAATTCCACATACTTGTGTTAAAATACAAGACGATATACGTATGTTAAAACTGTCTTGCAAACAGAGAACCTAATTAAATTGATCTAACTTTATCCCTTGTGGTCAATTTTTCCCTTAAAGATTGTTCAAGTAATGCCTGCTAAATAGGAGCAATCGTTGGAGACCTGCCATAGCAGCTGTTTAGAAATAAAGACAAGAAAACTTAGAACGTTAAGCTTTACTCGTGTCGAACTTAATGTCGCTGTTAGGTAACTATAAAGTTCTTAATCTGTTACGATCGACATATTTGTATTAGGGTCGACCTTGTTGCCGTCCTATTCGACTGCAACCATCAAAGTGAACGAGAGAAGTTCGTTTTCGATGCAGACGTCGAACTTAATATGCGTCAAGTCTGTTGCAAACATTTTATAAGTTATATTATAACCGCAAGAAAGGTGTCATGCGCAAAATGCCTGCTTTGAAAAAATATGGCAGGCAAAGGAAGGAACTTGTTCGTTATGCTCCAAAATACTTAATATTGGAGTTTATGGTCGCCTTAGCCATACTAAGCAGTTAACTTCTTAAGGACGTCCGTGCGAAAATTTTCCAGTCGATAGAATTTTTTTACATTTTTACTGCAGGCGGATAATGAGATACTTGTGCCAGAAATGCAAAACAATTGGGGGTTACCGACTTCGTTTCAGAGATAAAGCGTGTGGTAAACTATACTGATTTCGAAAAATTTTCCCATATAATTGAGCACGGTCTACACGAGTTTATAGTTAAATAATCGAAGTTGAGTCAACGGAGGTCAACGATCTTAGTCATATTTTGTAGAAGTGGGTCTGTTGTGTAAACCATTCCAAAATTTAACCCTTAAAGAGACATTTGAAACCGCCGCACAGATGCACGAAGAGCTAATAAGAACGGAATTCAATGGTGCATTTTGCCAGAAATTCAAACTTCTAGTCGATAGATTTTCTTCATTTTTTCCCTAAACGTAGAAAATCAGTAGAGAAAGTGATTCATCGAAAGAAAAATTGGGGTCACCTTACGTCCAAGATCGTTAAATCCAGGCAAAGCTCTAGCAATGGCCATCTGCCCTATCACTTGTTTATTTTATGACTTAGCGCGCTCGCTCATGCATGAAGTGGCATGTAAATTTGCGTGCGCAGTAAGGATGCGCAGAAACAATTAGCGCGAACGTTCTTAAGCAGCCAAACTGTCTGATTGTGTCCTTGACTGCTTGTCTTACCACCTTCATCTTCCAGCAGTATAGAAATGGATTCAGAGACGAGTTTAACAAAAGTAGAGACATAAAGAGGAACAAGTAGATGTTTAGAATCTCTAATCTCGCAAACTGAAGGATGTGTGATTTTGTTCTTGGAGTGTCTAGATAATATTTCAAGCATGTGGCCTTTACAAGCTCTTGTGTTCCGGCTCACAGCAAGATTCGTTTTGTCTGAAATATATCAGCTGTGACTCTCACAACAGAGAATAAACAATCTGTGAATGTTCATACAAACGCTGATCTCAATTGTCATGTAGTGTGAAGGGAAACATGACATGTGCATTCCTGGCTATTTTTGTGCATTTGCCTGCGGCCTGAGACTTAGGCCCTGTTTACAAGCAGGTAGAGTAACCCTAGTACTAGGGTTACCCTAGCAAGAGGGTTACCCTGGCGCTCACACATTTCTTATTATTTTTAACGACGCATTTACTAGGAAGCTAGAGTTATCTTAACGTTAGGATAACCCTAAATGCCCTCCTAGGGACAACTCGCCTACCCGGGACAACTCTAGTTTGGTTCCCGAAGGCAAAATATGATCACAACACCGACAAAATCAGCGAATTATGACCCAGAAAACCTCAAGTTCTTTCACAATTTGTCATATTGTTGCTTTGGAAATAAATTATTTTCCAGTTTGTTGTTTGTTAGTGCTTTACTTTGTAAGGTTATCGAAGCGTAACAAGCGTAAAGTTGTCTCGGGCAGTAGGGTTACCCTATCTGTTAATTTTGCTTGTAAACCCGGGCTATCTTTTACCCCTCTTGCTAGGGTTACCCTGGGAGTAGGGCTACCCTACGTTGTTGCAAACAGGGCCTTATTCCATCTCCTGTTATAGGGGGATTCATGCTGACGTCATTGTTTACATTTTTGATCATTTGCATACGACTTTGCGCACAGAAGAAAACTTGTTAGGTATATATTGACTCCAGGCAGCTAAAAAGCTAGTGAAAGTTAACACATGGTTAAAGTTTAAGCTCTTTGGATGTAATATTCAACGAGATATCGCCTTTTAAAAACTGCAAAGTTTCTGGATGGCAAAAGCGCTAATAAGCTCATACATTCTTTGTAAAATCATTTTGAGTTCTTAAACCCGCGTTGCACAAAAGGTATTCGATACATCAGGTTCATATTCATTGGCAGAGTTAATCCTAGCATGGCCTTTAAATATTCAGAACTGATTTATTTGTAGCTACACCAGAAGCTAAATTGCTTGTGCTAATGAGGCAAATATTGTAAACAAGGATTCCCGTATAACATTTCCTTTGAACAGTAGCTGAAACATTTTTATCTCCCCGATTGGCTGTCGTATGCACATGAAATGGGTTAATGTTTCCTCTAGTCTTAGCATTCGTTTTCATCACTTAAATGTGGGATCATCATCGAGATATTTTGCGGCCATCTTTCTTTGGCTTTGCTTTCCTTTTTTACCTCAAGTCTTAAAGGACTAAAGACTGTCAAAAAAATTGCAGATATGACGACGTAATGAGTTACTTATCTTTCTCCGATTTTCATGAGATTAAGAAATTAGAGTGTTGCTGATTTTAATCTTTCGCCCTATGACAGAATATCGAAACGAAACAATTATGCTCAGAGCATTTAACTTGCGTTGGCGACCACCTGTTCCTGGCGAATTCACTATCGTGTATTGAGAATTGAGGTACCGTGTTCTCGATTTAATTACAAGTTAAAACAGTTGTCACAAACGTTGTTTTAAAGTTGAACAAGGGCAAAGTTTCGGTGGCACCAAGAGGGCGTTTGAATAACTATTTATCGATACGAAAGGTGCCATTATTTCAGAATAACTCAATTCATGATTATTCAAACTTTAAGCCTCTCATTTTTGCAAATTGCTGGTCTTTACATAATGTTTCTATTTTCAATATCTATGTTAATCTCATTTTCAAGGGTGTGAATTTTACTTTTTTACTCGTGCGATATCAAAGACTGCTTTGAAAAACACTTTCTTGAATGAGAATCGGCTCAACAATTTTAATGGCTTAGATTGCAGAACCTCTTAAGAAATTGCATAATCCTTTTTCTTGTAAAACTGTTTCTAGAGGTCTAGAGCGAGAAACAGGGTAATTTTGTTCATTTCTTATTTCTAGCGTTTATAGTCAGTGTCCGAGTACCAAGTAGTAGAGCCATTGATTTTACAAACACACCGCCTCGCCATTGGTATCACTGATCGCGTTGTATATTGAAAGCTCGAAAAAATATTGAAAAGGGTTTACAGTTTCAGTATTGTGTAGTTTCCACATATCAATGAGCTTATAGTTTTCATTGGAAGAACTAAATTGAAAAAATAACTTGAAAGATGGTTACCTAATCCTGAGCTCTTTAAAGTAAGAGTAGTAAAGTCGCGGCTTCTTGCATCAAGATGAATTAGTTATTCTTCCGGAGAAAGTTGAACACTTTACAGCTGCTGATTATAGTTTTGTGAAAAAGAATTGTGATCTTTTATAGCCTGGAGTGGTCCGCATTATGCTTGACGTGTTTTTGTTTTGACATATTGATTTATTTTAGTCACAGACTTTGAAGTTCAAGTCTCCTTACGATTTATGGGATCAAAACATGCAACGTTCGTTGAGCAAGCAAGAGAGTTTGAGGAACACTTTATCAGTCAGTTATTTTGTCTAAAACACTCTTTTGTGAATGTTAAAGCATACTTTTTTGTCTGGACGTGTTTATGTCATCCATGGAAAGTAGCAATATAAGCACACTTGCTGCAGTATGTACTGAGATTTTGGTATTAGATGCTGTAAGTGTCATTTAGAAGGACTTAACAGCCCCCGTCGATCATTGTTTGGTCGGGCCATTAGCCATTTGTAGCCTCAGTCAATTAAACATACGTATGGCTAAACGGAAACTTCAGGACAAGTGTTAGATTGTTCATTATGTTGTGGAAAAGCTTACATAAGTTCTGATTGTCATGCAAACAGCGAACGTAATTGAGCTGCACTAACTCTTCGAACTAACTCATCCGTTAAGAAGCTTCACTATTCAGCAAATGCCTGCTGTATAGCACAATTGTTCGAGGCATTTCGTTATTATTTAGACAGTATTGTAAATAAGCACTTGAAAGATGAAAACGGACATGGCGAAATGATTTGAACAACATAGTTGATAAATAGAAAAAATAGACATCAAAAGACTTGGAGTTCAGTAGTCACTAATATCGCCTTGGAAAGGGAAGAGAAAAAAGAAGAAGTTTACAACACGGACTATTTGTATTTGGTTACCCATCTAAGCGGCAACCTTTCTGAGCAGGGCTTAACTTTGTTGAGCGGAATAGGCGCGGTCTTGTCCTTGTCTCCTTGTCCTTATAACTCTACGTTGAATAATTTTTGTTAGTATATACCACACAAGTGAAGATAACTTTTCGCGCACGCTTATTGGCTAGCTCGGAGGCGATTAGCCAAGTACTACTCACTCCGCCGGGGTGATATTATTAACATCCGGCCGTCAACGAAGATTTTGAATCTCGCGCTCGGAAATTTGCTAAGCGTCGGTACTTTCAACCTTTTGTTCTCGAAACAAAAGGGCCTCAAAGCTGCAAACAATAAAAAATGCCCATAAAAGGAAGTTAATCCACAACACTGCCGACCAAAGATTTAACACAAAGTTTGATATGGTGTAGCCGAAGAAAAACAAAATGGCTTACCGGTATGTCGGTGTATTGTCACAAAGAAAATTGCTCTTTGGTCCGCTAGTTATTCACCTTGTGGGGTATATACCAAAACAGTTATTGACCTCAGTATCGGTGAAATTGGCTGATATTTACCTCCACTTCGGTGAATAATTGTTAATTATTATTCACATTATTTTTAAGAACTCTCAAACGTAACAACGAAAGGAAAAAAATCACTGATATCGCCTGGAAAAATAAAGAACAAAAAAAATTGGAATGAGAACGAGAATCCAATTATACTTGCTTTGCTGATCGTCGGAACAAGAAGCTATATAATAAATTGACGACAAGGACTCTGCACAAGGTCACAATTGAATCATAACGTCCATTAGAATGAAATTATATTACACAGATAAAGCTTATAAAAGACACCTCGCAGCTGCTCTTTGTCTGGATATGTTTTTCCTTCTTTTGTTCCTCCTTTCCACAAATATCAATTCATCTTTGACAAGGTAAAACTATTATTTTAGCAATTATGATTTAATGTCATCTAGGCTTTATACGATAGAAAGTTAAATTCGAGACAGTAGTCTGATTCTTCATTGCTGATTGAACATTTCCTTAAACTCTGAACTGACGGACGTTAAGTGCATCACACCGTTAACTTGATGAGCAGCAGAATTGTCTGATCGTGTCCTTTACTGCTTGTCTTACTTCATTTATCTTCCAGCAGTACAGAAATGGATTAAGGGTTGAGTTTAATAAAAGCAGCGAGATTGTTACAGACCAAACCAGGTTGAGGGCTGGTTTATCTATTCCAGATATTACAATGAAAGCTGTGAGGCTGCCATAGGGAAGATAACAAGCTAGTAATGTCATCTGTATCCACAGTGCCCTAGACACTGTCTTTTTATATCTTGCTATATTCATTGGATTTCCTTGTCCATCCAGTTGCCTTCGGTGAACTTCTCCTTGCACTTGAGTTTGGTGATGGCGAAGTGTGAGATAAATCTTCGTGTAACAGAAAGTTGATGTTGCAATACACAATAGTAGAATTACATAGGCGATGTTTATAGCAATAGAGAAGTCAAAAAACGCTACTAATATAATAGCAGTGGTGAAAAGCCAAAGTGTGACAACAAAAATCGTTGCTCTTCTTAAAGTTACTATCTGTCTGTATCTCAGCCCCAGCATCAGGGCGAGGAGTCTGTCTACACTTATTGCAGTCGTTGTTAACAAAGATACTGCACAAAACATTGCACCTATGGTGTCAAAAAGGATTCGAAGATAGTAACAAAGTCTGGAGTGTTCTGGAGACATGAATAAAGCAATACGAATAGGCTGGGTAATGAGCCCTACACCGAGATCAGTGGCCGCAAGACAACCTAACAAAAGTCTCGATGCCGGATGTAGAGACGACAACTTTTGAAGAGCAACAATGATCAGAGCATTGCCCAGAAATGCAGTAATAGATTGAGGAATATTTAATGCTGAAGTGATTATCTTGTAGTGTATTCCAAGACCAACTCTGCAGAAGTATTCTTGGGTGATAGTGTAGTTTCCTTCTTTAGATACGTTCACCATTTCCTGTTGTTTAAGTTTGTGTTGAGTTCTCTTACTAAGACGTTTCCATTAATCTTCACTCTTCAGCCACTCAGTATTTCCTGTTGAGTAGAAAGTACAGTTGTAGCCCGTGTGGAAAATTACATTCATGGAAAGTAACGAATTCCTATTTGGAGGTCTTCCAATCTTTTTTACATCAGAGAATTCGCAATGTATGAATGTAAATACAAACTCTGACCTCGGTTTTCAGGAAGTGATTTGCACACATGATTTAAGCAATAGACCACAAGTTTCTGTGGGTTATAAGCTGATAAACAAGCGGGATGTTGGTAGAATACGAGAAGAATTTGTAAACCACGAGCCGCAGGCGAGTTGTTTACGAATTCTTAGGGTGTTCTACCAACATCCCAAGTGGTTTATCAGCCTATATCCCATAGAAAACTTGTGGTCTATTGCTTTTATATAATAATTCAGAGGACGCGCGATTTTTCCGTGGGTTTACCGCCACAATAACCCACAGCTGATTGACCAATCAGAGCGCGCGCATTGATTTGGTTACCATATAAAGTCTAATATTACCTCTTGGAATTTATTTTAATAACTTAACCTGCGTTACAGGCGTATTATGGGGAAAGGAAAAGGGAGATGCGAAAACGCAAGGGGAAGGAAGGCGTTCCTCCTTTCTCCCAGTCCCTCCTCCCAACCCGAAACGCCTGGAATTATTTTATTCTAGCCTGATACGCAGGCTGGGTTCATCTTCGAGACATTTTGCATCTACCTTTCTGTGTCCTATCTTCCCCTTTTCACCTCTTACGTTTAACAAAAAAACTAGGAAAAAAAACAAATTGCAGATATGATGTTTGCGAAAACAAATTGCTCTGTATTGTACAATCATAACCTTTTTACAACTTAAGCGAAAGGTGCGTAATTTGTAGTGAAATAGGGACTGTTAGCACCATTTTTCGGTTTGCCGTTTGTGGTTTTCGCTAAAAAGTGAGGTGCTAAATGTAACTAATGTTTCTTCATTAAAAGGAATTTATTTTGTAAAGCTTTTGAATAGGAAAAGCGGCACCCAGCGTGATTGGCATTTGTCAGAGCTATGATTTAGTTTTGTAAGGTGCCATGTACAATTAGTGGAAACTGGTGCTCTATAAAATAATTTTAGCTTCTTTTTTTTCATATTATCTGATCGGTGGCATCATATTCTGCACTATCCTTTCATTGTCTTCGCTATTGTCCGCGGGCAGCAGCTATCGTAAGCTTGTAATTCTATTTGTCGTCCGGCTTTCGGCAGCTGTTATTGTTTTGGTGCTAGCGGGATGGTTTCTGTTGTTTGTTCTATTGTCTTTGTTGTTGAAGGGTTTTAAGCCATTCATGTAAAACCTTACAAGAGCTGCAGCATGACCCATTGTCTTACTGGAATAGTTCACATGATAGTGCTCCCGATTCAATTCGAAGAAACTAGAACGTTTGACAAATGATCTACCGCGTCTTTATGCTTTCTTTATACTTGATCTTTCGTCCAATAACCTCTTCACTCACGCTATATTATAGAAACGTTCTTGAATTTGATCGGCTCGGCAATTTTAATGGCTTAGCTTGTAGAACCTTTCAAAACAAATTACAAAAAAAATCTCTCACTTCATTTTACAAACGTAACCCATTTCCATTTATCATTTCCTGCAAGTCTTCCGAGATTCTCGCTTCAACGGCCGTTGTAGTAAATCGAAATCCCCTAAAACACGTTGAACGTCTACGTATTAAAATTTCCTAACGTACTTATATCTTTTCAATTTTGGTTAATCGACCTACGTGAAAAAATAGCTTGAAAGTCATTTACCTTTTCCTGAGATCTTTAGGTGAAATCGCAGCAACTCAGTACTTCAACAGGAATATGTTATTCCACTGGAGAGACTTGGACACCTCGCAGCTGCTTGATTATTGGTGGTCTTTTGTAGGGTGGTTTACATTTTATATGATGTGTTTTTCTTTGTTATGACATATTTATTTGGGTCATTGTTTTTGAGATTCAAGTCTCCTTACGTTTCACTGGAACATGCATGTATGTTCGTTGAACAAGCAAACACTGTTTTGTAAGGGGGTAAAAAACACTTGTTTGGTTGGTCGTTTCTATGTCGTCCATAACATATAGCTCGTTGTGGTATGAGCTGAGATTCTAGTATTGGATGTGGTAAGTGGTATTTGCTGTAGATAATGACAGAATTAGAAATTGTTGTCGTAGGTTTTTAAAACTATTATATGCATTTATCAACCCTCGTCTATCATTGCTTCGTCGGGTCGTTTGTCATTTGTAGCTCCAGTTAATATAACCTACGGATGTTAGAGCACAAGATGTTATACGTGAGTTAAAACTATACAAATTATTGTTCTGAACGTTTGGAGCAGCTAGCCTAAATTTTGACTGTCTTGCAAACAAAGAACCTAATTAAAGTGATCGAATGTTTTCTCTTGTGCTTAATTTATTATTCAATTATTCCTTCTATATAGCAGCAATTGTTGGAGACCTGTCATAGCGGCTGTTTCTAGGTATATCTTAAGTTCTACACGTTTGTATTAGGATCGACCTCGTTGCCGTCCTATTCGACTGCGCCTATCGAAATGAACGGGAGAAGTTCGTTTTCGATACAGACGTCGAACTTCACATGTTCGAATGTAATGCGTTCATTATATAATTTTTTTTATAACACAAGCAAGGTGTCATGCGCAAAATGCCTGCTTTAAAAACACATGGCGGAGACAGTTCGTTTATCGTGCTCCAAAAAGTCTTATTATTCGAGTTTATGATCGCCTTGAGCAAACCAAGCAGTTACTTTCTTAAGCAGCCAGAATGTCTGATTGTGTCCTTGACTGCTTGTCTTACCTCCTTCATCTTCCAGCAGTATAGAAATGGATTCAGCGACGAGTTTAACAAAAGCAAAGACATTGTTACAGCCCAAACCAGGTTGAGGGCTGGTTTATCTATTCCAGATATTACAATAAAGGCTGTGAGACTACCATAGGGAAGATAACAAGCTAGTAATGTCATCTGTATCCACAGTGCACTAGACACTGTCTTTCTGTATCTTGCTGTATTCACAGTAACTCCTTGTCCATTCAGTCGTCTTTGGTGAACTTCTCCTTGCACTTGAGTTTGGTGCTGGCGAAGTGTGAGATAAATCTTCGTGTAACAGAAAGTTGATGTTGCAATACACAATAGCAAAACTATATAAGCGATGTTTATGGCAATATTGAAGTTATAAAACGCTACTAATACCATAGCAGTAGTGAAAATCCAAAGGGAGACAACGAAGACCGATGCTCTTCTTAAAGTTACTACCTGTCTGTATTTCAGCCCCAGCAGCAAGACGAGAAGTCTGTCTACACTTATTGCAGTTGTTGTTAACAAAGATACTGCGCAAAATTTGGCACCTATGGTCTCAAAAAGGATTGTAAGATAGTAACAAAGTTTGGAGTGTTCTGAAGACATAAATAAAGCAATGCGAATAGGCTGGGTAATGAGCCCTACACCGAGATCAGTGGCCGCAAGACAACCTAACAGAAGTCTTGATGCCGGATGTAGAGACGACATCTTTTGAAGAGCAACAATGATCAGAGCATTGCCCAGAAATGCAGTAATAGATTGAGGAATATTCAATGCTTAAATGACTATCTTCTGGTGTATTCCAAGACCAATTGTGCAGAAGTATTCTTGGGTGATGGTGTAGTTTTCTTCTTTAGTTAAGTTCGCCATTCCCAGATTCGGGCAGGTCAAGGCTAGAGTTATTGTGCTTTAAATTTGGGCAATCCTCTTCTGAAGTACTTCTCCAACAATTTTCAGTCCGCTACTTCCATGGTTTCTGGTGATTTGAAAGAGGAGTTTTAGTCTGTGCGAAACATTACACCGATAAAGAGTAGCAAATAGATGTTTAGAGTCAGTCCTCTAATCCCGCAAGCTGTAGATGTATGATTTTCTTCTCCGAGTATCTAGATAATCATATTGCACGATGTGCATTTACAGTCTCTTGTGTTCCTGCTCACAGCAAGTTTCGTTTTGTTTGAAACATATCGGCCCTGACTCTTACAACAGGGAGTAAACTATCTATGAATGTACATACGAACTCTAATCTCATTTGTCATGTAGTGTAGTGTCACGTTGAAGGGAAATGTAATATTTGCATTCTTGGCCATTTTATGCATTTGCCTGCGGCCTTTGATTTATATTCCATTTCCTGGTATAACATTTATATTACTTTGAACAATAGCTGAAACATTTTTATCTTCCCGATTGGCTGTCATATGCACTTGTAATGGGTTAATGTTTCTTCGTATTATTCCTTGGCATAACTTAAATGTGGTATCATCATCGAGATATTTTGCAGCCACCTGTCTGTGGCTTTGCATTTCTTTTTCACCTTAAGCCTTAAACGACTAAGCACTGTGAAAGAAATTGCAGATATAACGACGAAACGAGTTATTTATCTTTCGCCGAATTTCTTGAGATTAAGAAACGAGAGTGTTAATTTTAATCTTTCGCCCTATGACAGAATATCTAAAGGAAACAATTATTTTCAGAGCATTTAACTTTAGGTGTCGAACATCTGGCGAGCTCACTATCGTTTACTGAGAATTGAGCTACGCTTTGTCCTAGGTTCGGTTTGCCGACGTTTGCCCGATTAATTACAAATTAGAACAGTTGACTTTCAAGGGTGTGAGTTTTACCTTTTTACTCTCCGCGATACCCAAGACTGTTTTGAAAAACACTTTCTTGAATTTGAACAGCTCAATTCTTTTAATGGATTAGATTGTAGAACCTCTTGACAAGAAATGACATAAGCCTTCTCACTGATAAAACTGTTTCCTAGAGGCGGAGCGCGAGAAACTCGGCAATGTTCTTTCATGAAATCTGGCGTTTAGAGTCCGTGTCCGAATACCAAGTAGTAAAGCACTTGATTTTTACAAACATTACGCCTTTCCATTGCTGTCATCGATTATTTACTACAAGCTTGCCAAGATTCTCGTTTCGTTTCGTTTCAACGACCGTTTTACTGGAACGAAATACCCTAAAGACAAAGCCTACTCATAGTTTGTCAATTTTCGTGAATCAACCTACGCGTTGTGTATTAAAAGCCCGAAACGTTTGAGAAGGGTTCCACAGTTTCCGTATCAAGTTAAAGTTTTGATATGTAATTTCCATATATCAATGTTCAAATTAAAAGAACTAAATCATGTGAAAAAATAGCTTGAAAAATGGTTACCTAATCCTGAGCTCTTCGTGTAAAGTCGCAGCTACTTGCATCAACATGATAAGTTATTCCACCCGAAGAAAGTTGAACAACTCGCAGCTGCTGATTGTAGTTTTATGAGAGAGAATTTGTGATCTTTTATTGTGTGATCCGCATTATGCTCAATGCGTTTTTGTTTAGACATATCGATTTATTTTAATCAATGACTTTGAAGTTTAAGTCTCGTTATTTTACATTTATATTATTTAAACATGCAACGTTCGTTGAACAAAGCAAGAGAGTTTGAGGAACACTTAAACAGTCAGATATTTTGTCAATAACACTGTTTTGTGAGGGTTAAAGCATACTTGTATGTCTGGATGTGTTTATGTCGTCCATAGAAAGTAGCATGAATTTCAGTCGATATAAGCACACTTGCTGTAGTATGTACTGAGATTTTGGTATCGGATGATGCAAGTCAGTTTTATTTCCTGGACATCACGAAAAAAAAAGAAATTTTCCTTTAGTGTGTGATTGGCACTTGTTTTGATTTATTGATATTAATTTGCTTAGGAAGATACCGGAAAATTTGAAGTGTCATTCAGAAGGACTTAACCGCCCCCGTCGATCATTGTTTCGTCGGGCCATTAACCATTTGTAGCCTCAGTTAATTAAACATACGTATGTTTGAACTGAAACTGCAGTATTAGTGTTACATTGTTCAGTATGTTGTGGAAATGCTTACATAAGTTCTGATTGTCACGCAAACAACGAACGTAATTGAACTGCACTAACTCTTTGAACAAACTCATCCGTTAAGAAGCTTCACTGTTCAGCAAATGCCTGCTGTTTAGCACAATTGTTCGAGTCCTGTTAATGGGAAATTTTTAAGTATGTAGCAGCTGTTTACAAATAAAGGCAGAGAAGCGAAAGAAAAGACTGAGATAAAGCTAAAAGATGTCGTCTGTTCTGCTCGCTGTTACACATGTTTATTTGTCTTTCTCTTGTCACGATAAGAAAGCAAACAACGTAAAGACCTTGCAATCGGTTAATAAAACATATTGTAAACAACAATTTTATGTTATTAAAACGAGCATTCATGAGCGCATTGAAAGATAGGTGGAAGTGTTCACGAGTGCTCGCCCCACTCCCTACCCTGTCAAGTCCCCCTTTTTGCGCTGACTCCCAGTTCTCTCGTGATTCTGTGCCCACATTCAACGATCGAATAAAAATAAGAGAAGAGTCAAATGTGTTTTCTGGTTCTTGTCGGAATACGCCGAAACACTTGCGGGCGCTGGCGAAGCATTTGGAGCTCTATGGAAAAGAAGTGTTTTATTGACCTTTCTTTGCATTACAAAAAAGAGTTTTTCCTCACTGAGCTCGGCGATGACAGTTCGGCGGCAATGGGTTTTTGGCCCACCAGGTTTTTTTGCTACTCAAGTGACCTGGACTGTCTTTGTCGTCTCGTGCATGGTACGGATATTTCATTCTCCCATGCAATCTTAGCTTTAGGCCCAAGTAACTCCCTTTTACTCTCCTGACTTGCTGTGGCGGGGTTTTATTAGAAGCGGTCATACTGCCGGTGGGCTGGCTTCAGTCAACTGAAGGGTCTATGGTGAAAGTGTCATGTTTTTGTTGTTTCTGTAAGTGGGCGTTTTTACGAGTTAGGGTCGTTAGCATCCACTCAACCCCCAGCCTGGTAGGCCAGGTGCTGTAACCGGTCTGTCGTCTAACTTGGGACCTGTACTGTTTGGATAAACCTGCCAGGGGTCAAGACTTGCCGACATAGCTCGCAGGAGTCAAAAGACACCTAATCCTCACCACCACAACAAGGACTCAGGACGAGGTCAAAATTGAATCTGTTGAGAAAATAAAGAATAAAGCCGACAGCGATCGCTATTGATCATAAAACCGTCATAGTGGCTTAATGTTTCACCAGCGAACTGATTCTAACAACTGTAGAGACTTCTCAAGACTTTTAAGAATATTTGTGTTCTGTTCCTACATACTCGATGCACTGTTCAGTTTGTAGTGGCATACCCTGATACCCTGAGATTTTGCATGATTGGGTAGAATATTCGTTGTAGGAGACGAGAAAAACTGTAGAAATATATTTTATATCACGCCTCTCGCATGAGTATTGCAGGTACTAGACGGGAAACGTACAAAATACAACTTCATCTGTGTATATGTCAAAACGTGTAAAGCTTTCAACGTTACCGTCTGTAACCGCATCTGGTTCACGTTCCTCCGTCTGAATTTGGGATAATCAAATGAAAATGGCCGAGACTGTTGTTCAGTTGTAGCTTTTGTAAGTCATTCACAAGTTTTTTATCAGAATATCTGTTCGTTCACAAGTATGTGTCAAAGGTCTGGCAGTATAATACAATCTTCTTCGTTCTTTAATTGCTTTCTCGGATGCTGTTTGGAAAACTCATCCGCGATTGTGTTTAGCCAGTGAGTTTTCCTTCTCTCGAATCAGATGTTTTCTGAAGCTTAAGACAATAAAAAGATAATTCGAAAGTGCCGTTTGGTTTTGCGACTACGTTTGAACCTTTTCTCAAAGTCTGATTCGAGGGACATTAAGTGTATCACACCGTTAACTTGATAAGCAGCCCATTTGTCTTATTGTGTCCTTCACAGCTTGTCTTACTTCCCTTATCTTCCAGCAGTACAGAAATGGATTTAGTAACGAGTTTAACAAAAGCAGCGAGACTGTCACAGCCCAAGCGAGACCTATGTCTGGTGTATCTAATCCAGTGATAACAACTGTAGCTGTTGCTATACCATATGGCAGATAACAAGCCAGTAATGTCATCTGTATCCACCGTGCACTAGACACTGTTTTTCTGTATCTTGCTATATTCTGGGAAGTTGCTCCTTCATCCGGCTGCCTTTGGTGAACTTGGTCTTGCACTTGAGTTTGGTGATGGCGAAGTGTAAGAAAGATTTTGGTGTAGCAGAAGATTGAGGTTACTATACAAAATAACAGCGTCATGCAGATGATGCCTGCAGCGTTACGATAGTTGTAAAACCTTACCACTGCAACAGCAGTACTAAAAAGCCATGAGGTAACAGTAATGACCCATACTCTCTTCAAAGTCACTACCTGTCTGTATCTTAGCCCTAACATCAAGGCAAGAAGTCTGTCTACACTTGTTGCAGTCACTGTTAACACAGATACTCCACAAAGCATTCCTCCTATACTCTCATAAAGGATTTTGATATAGTAACAATGTCTGGAGTGTTCTTGGGACATGAATAAACTTATGCGGAGAGGTCGTGTAACAAGGCCCACGCTGAGATCTGTGCTTGCAAGGCACCCTAACAATAGTTTTGATGGCGGATGAAGGGACGAGACTTTTGTCAGAGCAACAATGTATTGCCTAAAAATGTCATGATGGAAATTGGAATATTTAACGTTAAAAGGAATGTTTTTTGATGTATTCTAAGACCTGTCGTGCAGAGGTACTCCTGAGTGGTGGTTTGATTTCCATCTTTCGTGAAGTTCGCCATTGTGTCGAGCTCGTGAAGACGAGAGTTAAGGTTCCTTTACTTTGTTGTCAGTTCTCTTTTCAGTAAAAGTCAAAGGCCTGTTAAGACGTTTCCAACACTCTCCATTGTGTCTGTTCACTTTCCTGGTGATCAGAAAATAAATTTTAGTCCAAACATAAATAATGGCATTTGTACATTTGTGCGAACTAGACTTCGGATACAAGCAATTGTGGTAGGGCGTTTTACTCCCTAGAAACATGACATAACCAAGATATAATCAGGCCGGCAGGCTTGAACAAATTAACAAGAAATAACAATATCTTTCATTACCTTTATGCATGATGATTCTTGTTCTTTGCATAGCGGAACAACTTCAGAAGACGATTTGCGATTTTATTTTATAGTCAATAAGCTCAGTGTTCGCTTTAGAAAATAACCTATAAAAAGGCCTTTTCCGTTTGTTTCCATAATAGTTCTTTTGACAGTTAGAAGTAATTTACGCTCTTAGCATTTGTTTGGATAGCTTTGAAGGTGACGTTACTTGGAGTAAAATGCATTAGCCGTTCTGTGGCTTTCCTTTTCCACCTGTCAGTTCCAATTAACAAATTAATTGTTCTCAGTTTTATTCTAAAAGTGAACGGCCTATTAGAGGTTTCCGTCTGGTCTCTTTCCTGGTGATCAGAACTGAGTAGGTTTTAGATCAAAGAAATTCGCATATGCCTTATTTTAAGTTTTCCTAAACAGGTAAGCACTAGGATTTCTGCCCTAAGATGATTTCCTGAGCATCTATCTTGATGTTTACAAAGCTTCTCTTACTCGTACTCAAAATCACTCGGCAAAAGGCCCTTAATATCTTTCATTGCCTTTCTAATTCTTACTCTTGGCTTGGCTTCTGAACTACTACAGAAGGTTATCAACGATTTTATTTCTTTATCACACGTCGGTTATAGCTGCATCCAGATTGTTTAAATAGTCAAAAAAGCCGTTCGCTTTGGGCACTTGCCTAATATTAGGCCTTTTCTATTTGCTTTTATAATAGGTTGCGCCATTAGCATTTGTTTGCATAATTTGGAAGGTGACATTACTTCGTGTAAAATGCATTAACCGTTGTTTGACTTGGCTTCCTTTTCCTCCTTTAGGTTGCAATAGCCCTTTTCACGGT
>CM042753.1:13560557-13573176 GCA_022496165.2 Catalaphyllia jardinei
TAAGAGATGGTGTTTGCGATCCAGTGTTAACAAATGCACCCACCGATATGGTATATGGAAGATAACACGCCAGTAGTGCAACTTGCACTAACACTGCGGTGGACACAGTATTTCTGTAATGTGATATATTTAGGATAACTCCTTCTCCAATCGATTGTACTGGCTGAACGTGGCCCTGCACATGAATTTGATGATGGCGAAGTGTGAGATAAATTTTCGTGTAACACAAGGTTGAGGTTACTATGCACGCTACCAACACTATACAGACCAATATTACAGCAATACGAAAGCTGTAAATTACTGTCAGTGCAATAGCAGTGCTAGAAAACCAAAAAGAAGCGGCAAGAAGCCACACCCTTTTCAAAGTTACTACAAATCTGTACCTTAGTCTCATCAACAGGGCCAGAAGTCTGTCTACACTTATTGCCGTGAGTGTGAACAAAGATACTCCACAAAAGATTGAACCTATGGTATTAAAAAGTATTCTTAAATAGTGGCAATGTTTGGAGTATTCCGAAGACATTCTGTAGGCAATGTAGAGGGGTTGTGTAATAAGACCCACGCAGAGATCTGTACTTGCAAGGCAAGCGAGGAGAAGTTTTGATGGCGGATGAATGGACGTCACCTTTTGAAGAGCAATAATGATGAGAACATTCCCCAGAACTGCAGAGATGGAGAGGGGAATATTAAAAGTTAAAATAAATATCGTTTGATGCATTCTGTTAAGAGTTATTGGACAGAATAATTCTTGAGTATTCGTGTTGTTTCCATCTTTTGTTGAGTTCGCCATTTCCCGCCAGCTACTTACTATGACGAGTTATTATTCCCTTGCTTTGTTATCAGTTTCCGCCGGTCTCCAGGAAGTTTCAGCATTTTTTATTGCTCCATTGAGCAAGTCTTTATTTTGGTTCAGGAGTCGTTTTCCTGGTGATTGGAACAATTGTTAGTGTATAGAATTACAGACATGAAACTTAACGAAAGAATGTTTAGGGTTTTTTATACAAGGGAAGTCTGGCTCTGAACTCAGAATCGTTATTTATCAATCGTTATTTTATCTTTCGAGAACGATCCCGAACATACGGTCTGTTCGCCATGGACCATCTTTTACTGTTAATTTGCTTTAGCTCACTGGAGTGATGAATTATTTCATTCCAAATGCTTGCTAAAAAAGTAGAAGTATTGTAATGAGTTTTTGAAGCGCATTTCGATTCGAGCCAAGACTGTAGTTTGTTTATATTGGGTGCAGATCTTAATCAATGGCGGTTGTGAGATTGTTATCCGTATTGGCACGAAATTGCCGTTTGAAGAAAACTTTTGCTCTTTCGTCGAATTCATTCGAAAGTACATGTTATAACAGCTTTAATGTCAAATTTGGAAATAACCTTGCAACGTTGTTACCACTCCCGAGCGAAGACGTGTCAGATGACATACACCTCAGTGTTTTAGTTTTATCGTTCAATTCCTCATTGAATTCCACTATTTTACTGTTAATTGAATTTTCCATTGTTTTATATAACTATAAACTTAAATGCTTGCAATTGTTTGTCACAATTCAGAGTCTTGAAAGTGCTTGGTAAAGCTAAAACCTAAATCTGGCGGTGTTATTTTCATTTCAGGTCTCGCACATCAGACATTATTGACGGCATGAAAGGAAAGCTGCCATATTAATGACACTTTATTAACGAAGCCAAAGCTAACGTATTCTGCTTTTTTAGACTTCCAAAATACCTTACAAACTAAGTACCAGCATGCGAAGTTTTTCCGGCCATATAGGACAGTCAATAAGAAGATGAATCATTAACCGTGACAAGGCTTCTTTAAATACATTTTTAAAAAAAGTACCTGAAAGATGGACCCTGTAACAGTCTTGTATTAGTGGTATACAGTCGCTCAGTTGATGGTGTTATGAGGATATTCTTTAAACAGTTTGTGCGATTTTTGAAAATCACTCGCTTTGATACTGCGCGAATCAGTTTTAGGAAGCTTCAACACCAGACGTAGACTGAATGTCGGTCAACAAATGACCTCCATTTCTTTCGTTTTGATCAAAATGACAAATAGCTCAGTATGACTTTTAGTGTATGACACTAAAGTGACAAAATGACTGCTAATTCCAGAGACCGCCAGCTGCGCTTTTGCACTTCAGTCTTTTAGCCAATAGCAGAAATTTAAAAGGGTCCAAAAGTAAATGTATTTAGAGCTTGATTTGAATTTACTGACGTTTTTTGTCAGAAAGCAAAATTGATTTTATAGGAAGAGACTTTTGATAAACATTTTATGGAGCAGAATTAGAGAAAAAGTTTGAGCAACCTAAAGAACAGTATTTGCCAGAGTTAAATTCAATTTATTTCTACTACTTTTAAAAATTTTAAGCTACTTACTTTGGCGAAGCGTTTCATCTTTTTCTAACCTTCTTTTTTTGCCCTCGAAATGCAAAGGACGAATCACTCTCTTTGTTTTGTCAGGATACATTTCCAAGTTTTGGTTTTAGCCTGCTGAGCGCTGTTAAGAAGAAATTTTGTTTATGCAGAATGATATTTTAGTAAAACGTATCGTGTTGAGTGTTTAAAACTTATTTCATTTGTCGAACACGATATACGCCGCCGATGTGCTTAAAGAGAATCGAGAAATGGAACACTTTTGTAAGTATCACACTTACCGTGAGCACTTTGAGCAAGCTAGGATAGTTTTAATTACAGCTGTGGTGGAAATAGAATCTCTTGCAACACTTTCATTTGGATGTTTATTGCAGTGATCGAGCAACTCTAACTGGTTGTTTTGCGGCTTTGTAATTCTAGTCGCTCTACGAAACTGTTTTGCTAAGCGGGTACGTTTACAAATGTAAGACTCGCGACATTGCTATAGCGAGACTATAACCATGGAAACTACACAACATCAGAGCTTAACTGTTGAACGTCTTAAGCTTTTTGCTAGAGTTGAAAACGAAACTGCACTGATGACTGATAGTATATATTATAAATCCTTTTTTTTAATTTTATCGCATTGATCATTTTCATGGAAAATGCGCTTTATAAGTTTTTAAGTTATTGTTATTATTACCCGTCTCGTTCTTGTGAGCGTAAGATTACCATAGAACTTTACGCCTTTCAGAAAGCCTTTTGCACTCGCGTCGCTTTTAATAAAACAAAAGAAGAGTGTTCTTCACTAGAAACCTAACAAACAGAAGAATAAGAAGAATTAATTACCTTAAAGATATTTTTAAGACATACTGGCCAGCGCACGTATTTTAAAGATATACTGGCTAGCGCAAGCCTTCAAACGTAACACTGACAGCGTTTGCTCAACTGAATTACCCGCCTTCTTCTTCAAACGTACGGCCAAACAAACTACACCATGTCAGCAGCAGGTGATGCACTGCCAAAGTTCGTAAGTCTTTTTTCGATATACCTGTTGGTTACAAATAAAATTTATATTGAGCTAGACGAATATTTGCTGATCATCGTCGCATGAGAAGGCCTAAGAGAGGAAGTATTTGATATATCAAAAAAGCCTAAAAGTTTGGCGCATTGATAATCGAGAGACATTTTAGCCAAGTTTCATAAAAACTATCAGGTTTACTTTCTCTATTAATTCGCTTGAAGCAAGGAAAACCACAGAAAAATAAATCGGCCCGATGTTTTTGCAAGCTTATCGTACCACATGAAGTGGTTGTGAACGCTGTCATGCTGACGACGAATTAAACAAGCTTAGAACTCCCAAAGATATTCCAAATGAAAGGAACCAACTGAAATTTGCGGGGAAATATTGATTTTGCGATAACGGTAAAATTGAGTGAGATCCGACAGAAAGGCTTCTGGCTCAGGAAAACTGAAAAGAAAGAAGGCGGTCTAGTTTATAGCGAAAGAGAAAAAGGTAGGCAAACAGAGTGCGAAACGAGCAAACTAAAATGGGTAAAAACGTGATTACTACTATAAACTCGTCAGGGTGAGCTTTTGCCGTAGTATTGTATACGTACTTACCACCATTTTTTGGAAGTTGGTCGCTAGCGGAGAGTTCGTCCTTGCTTTCATGGAAGGATACTTCGTCTTTCCTGCATTTTTTTGGCCTGGGTTTCTTACCAAATTTTATCCCGCAAGTAGTCTTCTCTCGACAACGAACTCGTGACAAGGTTTTTTGCAGACTCTTCCTCCAAATTTTCAGATCTGTTCCAACTAATTATGCGAACCTGTGTAATTTAAGTTCCCGAACATATCCGCGACAAATTTACAGAGCGTTCCATGTTCAATTAGGGGTATAACACCTTTAGCTTTTCATTAAACTTCGTTGACTCTAAACTCCCTCCAGAACAGACTTTTTTTCTCGATATGTCGCGAGTATGTAACGATTTTGAGCTTTAGGCCTATGTTTTAGCGATGCAAAGGTGAAGAGAACGTTAGCAAAACTGTTTGGTCTCTGAAGTACTCTGCTGGGACACATTGTTTGATACCGCGGAAAAAAAATAGTCAACCATCGCTTTACAACTACTGTCTCCACTTGTTTTCACGGTAGTTCTTTTAATAGCTGTGTGTAATTTTCCCTCTAACCATTTGTTCGCATTATATACAATGGTACTATACTGTGCTTGGGCATGTTGGTCACAGCTTTCTGCCCCGGGTTAAAACAATAAGCAAACATCTCTTTACAGTTGGCCGTTTCCATTAGTTTTCATTTGTTTGCACAACTTTGAAGTACATTATTTTGTATAAAATGCAATCACCCTCCTGTGACCTTTACAAAACTGTGAAGAAAACCAATTTCCGCGTTGCCCTCAGGCACACAGCGATCGCTACATATGAAAACCATTATTTACAATCCATTCTTTAAGAGGATGAGAGAATTACCCGAAACAATTATCCTTAGGCAATAATTTTTATCGGTTGGCAGCTGGTCGGGAAGTTGACAGTCGCCGGGTATTGAAAGCATAGTTGGTTGTTGCTGAGCTATTTTGGGTTCGTTGTCCTAGCGTATCGCGCCAGGAAACAAAATGAGAAGCATCAGTTGGTGTTTTCATTCCAAAGACACTAACCGGTCGATTGGTTGTACTTGCAGAGAAAATGTCGCACTGTTTTATTACATTGCCGGGCAAATGCGTTTCAAAATGCACAAGTTAATCACATACTACAGTCAACTAAAAGCAAAGAACTTCAAAATTTAATTTTGTTGACTGTATTCTTAAGATCTCAGTTATTTTAATCCATCAAATATTTTCGCTTGCACGACGCGATTGGTCTAAACATGTCACGTCGCCAAATATTCCCCAGCTAAAACTGGGGAATATCCGCGAAATATTCCCCATTTTTCAAAGCCGCGCGATAGCCTCCATTTGGCCCGACCATATGTTCGGATATTTGTTCCTGTACATTATGTGTTCCTGGAAGCTCACAGTTTTCCTTGAGCTAGCTCTCAAAAAAAACTGTTCACTTCTCGGAACAGATGCCCGTGGACAAATGTCCGTGAATATTTTTGCGCCAAATGGAGGCTATTGTTTATTTCTTTTTTCGTGAGTAGATAGTCCTCCGCATATGCATATCTTTGTAATCGAGTTAACAGTTTCATTTGGGAGTTTTGTGTTTTATTTTAGGTTCATCAATTCTCACAATCGTAAGCATGTCAGTTTCCAAGTTGCTGTAAATCATTTAGCAGACCGCTCACCCAAGGAGCTTGGAATACTGAGGGGACGCACGCATTCATATGGTTATAACGGAGGTCTGCCATTTAATCCAGACTTGTCAGCTTTGAAAGATGTTCCAGATACGTTGGACTGGCGTCTTTATGGTAATAGCAACATGCATGCTAGTTAATACTGCCTGAAATCTTGACATTGCTTCCTAGAACTGGAGGGACATTTTCATAAGAATAAAAAGAGGCAAAGTGGGCATCTACTGTAACGCAACATTGCCGCCCAAGTGAGTATGTGAGAACTCAAGGGATCTTTTGGGTTAACCTGGGTATCCTTTGTTTCAAAACGGAAAGGGAGGCCGTAGTACACAGGCTCGCCTACAAATAACTCACATCTGACTGCCATCTTCAGCATCTTATCTCTAGTAGATCCTATCTCTAGTGGAGTGTTTGGTGAATGGAACATAGTAGTATAAGTAGCAAGATTTGGTTAATGCGAGATCGAAGTTGACCGTCTGCCACGACATTGGTTGTTCATTTTAGGCGCAGTGACTCCAGTTAAAGACCAAGCAGTATGCGGTTCATGTTGGAGCTTTGGCTCCACTGGAGCCATTGAAGGTGCCTTGTTTCTCATGGTGGGTTTACTTTGAAAATTCCTTATCGGTCGTGGCTAAACTTCAGTGTGCAGATAATTTATCGTATCTCCCACAACGGGCTTTCCCGCTTTCTTACGCACTGTTTCATTCAGTTTGTTTACATGTTGCGACCTGCCAGACAAGTGAGTCTTAGTGGTCATTGGTTTAACTCTATATCCTTTTCAGACTTGTTTGACATTCACAATTACTGCAAAGCAGACTGGTAAGATTTCCTTAACATATTACCCCCACTCGAGAACTTACGAAAAAACACCACTAACCCCGCCTCCCAGAGGCCTCCACTCCAGTCAATACTGATCAAAAGGTCTTCCAGGGGACTCCATAGCTAGCTGGGTTCGCAGTAGTCATATAAGAGTGGCAACACTTACTAGTGCTTTTCCTGATTCTTGCAGACAAAGAATCTTGTTCGCCTTTCTCAACAAAACTTGATCGATTGCTCCTGGGGTTTTGGTAACAATGGATGTGATGGTGGAGAGGAGTTTCGATCGTATCAGTGGGTAATGAAGCATGGTGGAATAGCTACAGAGGAAACCTATGGACAGTACTTGGCCCAGGTATATATTCAACCGTTAACCCTGTCCTTAAGCAGACTGGTGTTTTCTTCTACTTACAATCCGTGTGTCCTCTTTTCTTAGGATGGGCGCTGTCACAACGGGACCATTGGTGCAAAGATTTCTGGTTTTGTGAACGTTACCTCGGGAGACCTAAGCGCTCTCAAGATTGCCATAGCTCAAAATGGACCAGTAGCTGTGGGGATAGATGCGTCACACAGATCATTCGCTTTTTACTCCTTTGGAGTGTACTATGAACCCCAGTGTGGTACGTTGAAGTAAAGAGGATAGGTCAAGCTACTTTTGGTGTTTTTTTTCCTCATTTTTCTGGTTATGAACTATACACTTCAAAAGGACAATGAAATATTTATTGACTCCTTCGCAGTCGCAATACTCTCGTTCCATACACAATCTTCTGCTTTGGTCTACTTAGCCTAGTTCACACTAGCAACATTTAACACTTAATGACTGGTCCCGAGGGGAACAGTGAATTTTGTTTCCCCGAGAATCTCAATGTTTCCCGAGACGAAGTCGAGGGAAACATTGGGATTTGAGGGAAACAAAATTCACTGTTCGCCAAGGGACCAGTCATTAAGTGATTTGTTATATAACAAAACAAAACAAAAGCAAATTTTGAAAAACGCGCTGAGATTCCAGCAGCAGCGGTCAACATTTCGCGGGTAACAGTGAACTGTTTCCCGTGTGACGTCATAGTGTTCGCAATGTTAAGCATAAGCATAATTTAGGAAACACGAGGTTAACCCTATAACGTTTCCAGAAATTAAAAACTAAAACAAGCTACATAATTGAATCCAATGCCTTAGGATAGAACTATTTACATAATTATTTACAAATTAAGAAAGGACTTCAATCTGGTTTTAAAAATTTTAACAGATTCAGCTTCAACTACGAACAGAAAATGAATATTTATAAGGATTTACTTTTGCGCTTTTCACGAATAATTTAAAAGGATGATTAGCACGTGTCCGGGTATCTAAAGCTAGTTCGAAAAAGTCGCTAAAATTCAAACCATTCAGGCTAAATACGGTTTTATAACACTCTACAAGGGGGTTGTAGTGTCTGCATTTCTCTAAGGTGGGCCATTTTAGAATTTTGAGGCGGTCTTTATACTATCGCCTCGTGCCCCTTGACCAGCGGTCCGAACACGAGAGCTCTGGGAGCATCCATTTTGAAACAACAATAGGAAATAATCGAATTCTGGTTATCCGGTTCACTGTGCAGTCTCAGTCTGCATCTATTTCATGCTATGGCGCATGCCTGAAATGGTTGCTCCCAGAGCTCTCGTTTTCCGACCGCTGGTCAAGGGGAACGAAGCTCTAGGAACGAGATTGCAATGTTGCCCGCTCATCCCCTGCTCGCTCATGGCATTTGGCGGGAAACAGTTTTATTGTTAGATGCCATGTGACCATGAACTAGTCAATGAATGGGCACGCTGTAGTGGGAAAAACGCCAGCTATATAACAAAATAACATTATGACATCAGTAGGCGGTTATGTCGTCATGCTTCCTGTGTGAACATCCCTACATAATAACATAACACTGTGAACATAATCAAAAATTAAACGAGCTTACCTGTAAGTGAAGTTTAATTGTGATTCTCCTGAGCCATTGCGTAGGAACGAAGGGATCTCTCGTGGTTCCGTAGTGACGTCAGCAATGGTGAGGGAGAACTACATAAGGGGAAAAACTGATCTTTTGCTTATGTGTTTATGCCTATGTTCACATTACCGACATAAGCGATTATGTCGTTATGCCATCAGTTATGTCTTCAGGTATATGTCGTTAGTGAGAACCAGGCCTTATTAAAGCGAAAAAGCCGCGGCTCGCGCGGAAAATCAAAGCAGGTTGATTTTCTGCTTTGCGGTTGAAATCCGATTTGCGGGAAGCAGAAGAAAACCTCTGGGTCCAGGTTATACAGGAACTCTGAAATTGCCTTCGAATGACGTTATGACATTGAATATCGTGCTGTGCCTTCCCGTAAAACTAAATTAGAATCAGAATCGACTAAGCTCGTGTATAACTCATCATTTCATTCCTTGCTCTTGTTTTTTTTTTTTTCTCCGCTAGGAAATAAAGAAGAAGATTTAGACCATGCGGTGCTTGCCGTTGGTTACGGGACCATGAACGGCCAGGCTTACTGGCTAGTTAAGAACTCCTGGTCCACCCACTGGGGCGATGACGGTTACGTACTCATGTCTCAGAAGGATAACAACTGTGGAGTAGCCACAGATGCCACCTTCGTTCAAATGGAATAGGCCTGTGTTCTTCGTTAGCACATGCGTCCTAAACTGTATCCACGGCAACGACAATCGATTAATGATCAAATCAGTTAGGTGTATTTTACTAGAAAAGTAGGAATTCGAAACCAATGAGATCGCTGGGTGATTACCACGTAGCCAAAACATTCTGAAATTTCAGCAGACAGTTTCCCGAAGTCCGTTTAGAAGTTTTGGTTTAACCACCTTCAGGGGTATTTCTCCGGCTTTTTCTTGTCGTAACGGAAGGTCGGAAATTTTCTCATTCTCTTTTTCTCTAGTATCCCATTCAAGGAAAACAACCAGAAACTAAATTAGAAATGCAAGTGCTATTTCTTTTCGGTTGTTTTGCTGATTTTATAAAAATCGTCACAACTATGCGCACATTGTAAGCACTCACTTTATCAGTTTAGAGTTCATAAACTAATAACGTAAGTGATCTTTGAACAAAAAGTGTAATAAAGCTATTTTTGTATGACACTGTGTGTTGGTTGAAACATGGTAAAAGGCTCAACCCCACAAGAGACTACTGGTAATAACCCTGCTGGCAGAAGAGAAGATGTTATATATGACATGAATCTATTACTTGCAGCATTGAAAAAGCGTCAAACTTTCTCTCTTAACAATATATTTATTATGTCTGTATCGAAACACATCCTTTTACATTGTTGCTCCTATGTTCTTTAATCCAACGGATTAATTGAAGAGCGACTAAATTCATCACAAGCAAAGCCTCCCGCGACTTTTGACTAGAATATATCCATTGAAAACAAAGCCACTCCGAAAGGGTCAAACGACAAAACTGTGCCTTCTATGAGCAATAATTATTATTCATCTTTTCTGTTGACCAGGGCAATGTGGGCATCAGTTTGGTTTTTCATTGGAGTGTTTCTTGAAGTAAGGATGTAATCGTTTGTTACTGTGCTTTCTTGAAAGTCCAAGCCGAAGTGGTCGATTGCATGTGGTCTTTGGTAAAGGCCTGATTAGGTGTGATGGTCCTTCCTTACTATTAGCGTCCGTGTTTTCGCCATCTTCATCGACTTTATTCCCTCAGATTGGACAAAAAAAAACAATTGACAAAAAGCTTACCGCATTTCACAGTTAGAAAGGCTATTGCAATCCTTGAGATTGGAGAATCGACAGTTTACAAGAGGCATTCAATTCTGTAGCGTAACACCTTGATTTACTACAACTCGTTAACCCATAGCAGGTAGCCTTCAAGTGTTTCGTCAAGTTGCCCTGACAATTCGCCTGTACCCTTTATACAGGAACGCGTCACGTTCTCATGGTTTTGCTATCGAGAGGCGGGGCATGTCGGTGGCGAGTGCTGGAGTGCCTGTGGTAATAAAAGTAGCCCGGCTTATCGAGTATTAGGCTTTTCTTTTCTCTCTGCACCTCCCCTCTTCCCCTACCGTCTTGCTAAGAAGGGCCTGATACTCTGGTAATAATTAAAGTAGATATTTTAAAAAGTCAACGCGAAGTGAGAAAATCTAGAACTTAGTTTCGCCGTTGTGCGTTGTGCTGCAAAAAAAAATGCTCTTACTTGGTTCATTTGATGATTCATAATTGGTAGGTCCCAAGGCCGGTGCTGGCTGGCCGTGGTTAGAAAATGCACTTCTCCACAGGAAGGCAGGTGTTGCCATGGACATGTATTTGTTGTCACGTGTCAACTGTTCATTGCAGCTAGGCACCGTCTATAAACGAGATTTAAGTAGGGAAATGACATCGAGAAACCAATCTTCTTATTATTTCTTTACTTGGGAGTTATTAAGTAAAACATATTTTGGGAGCCTCGCTATAATTCTTAATCATACATTCATTCAATCACAAGGTCTCTTGAATTTACGTGTCATTGTAAAGTGAAACCTGACAAGATCTACTTTTCGCAGCTAGTCTGTTTCTTGTCAATTATAATCATTACCCCTATACGAACTTTTCCTGTCTCAATGCTGTATGCCAAGCCACTTACGACGCTCATGCGGCTTTCTTGGAGAGAAAACTGAGTTTCAGTAAGCTATTGTAGAGATCGAATACCTGAGATTTTTTTAGGGCGCCTTGGACAAGAATCATAGCAAACTGTAGCAGCTCAGGGCCATCCAGGTCAATTATCTTACTCTCAATCTCGGTGCGAAACTGATCGCTTTTATCCTGATGACTGTAATTGGATTTCTTTTCATCTTTCGTCTCTGATGGAAAGGAATTACACCAAACCAAAAATGTTTTGTTTTAAAAATTAGGCCTCCTTAGAAATAAAACACTAGAAATAAGTTACTTCGAGGTCGCTGAGCAAACTCAGTTTGTCTGTCCTTAGAGGTTTGGATATTAGTAATTGACTGGTGTGTAGTGGCTACTTGGTTTGTAGTGTTTTGTTCAATCCTGATAGAAGAACGAGAACGGAAATAACACGCCACCGCGCATTCCCCTTTTGCAAACGGTCGATGCCATTTTCGCGACACTTAATCTCCCCCAAATTTAAATATAAAACGTGACATTCTTAAACATTAATAATACAGTCCTCCCAAACATCAAATAAGAGCTAACCGCAAGCAAACCAGTGTGAATATGAACAATTAAGCATCTGGTGAGTGCATTTTACTCCATCAACAAATTATACCAGTTTCTATTTTTTCCAGGCCTAAACTAAAGCAGATATGTCATCTTTAATTCTGAAAGGCTTGAATAACAATGATGGCATCGACCGTTAGCTTTTATCGGCCTGACAAAAAAAATGCTTAAAAATTACCGCGTGCTTTAGACATTTTAACTAAGCCCAAGGTAATGGACAATGCCCTTGCGGACTTCCCAGTTTTATGTACGTGAGCCATTACCTGAATGAGTTATTTCATTTCTCTGGCCAGAAAAATTGATTATTTCCTTTCTCCCTTGGTTGATAGGTCCTTCAGTTTTCATATTCTCTGGTGGAGTTCCAGAGTGGGTAGCTTGAAGAGGACGAGGTTTTGAATCACCTGCAAAAATATTGAACGGAATATCTCTTCAGTTTCTTTCGAGGCTAAACGTTGCGGATCGGGATTGGGCATTTTTTCTGTTAGAGAGGCTGGTTGTTTGTTTATCGATTTGTCTAGCTACTCACTTAGTGAGACTCTATCAAAGCATTCGGCATGTCGAGGAGGCCTGTCGCGGAGGATTTTCACGGGAACATTTGAGCTAAAACTCTCAAGGTCTTGAGAAGTTGCTGTACTGGGTGGAAACACATCACACTGGTGGAGCCAGTCGTCCACCTGTTCTCGTTCGTACAATAATACTTCTGCCTGTAAACCTTTCCGTGGCCGCAAAGGGCTACAATCCACGCCATCGAGAGGCTAATATGAAAGCAGGAAATAAAGTGAGCTGAAAATTAACGACATAAAACTGGCAGTGCTCTAAACAATCAAGCAATGGATAAACCATCTGTTACTGAAAATATGAGAAATATCTAATTTTGGAGAACTTTGAGCTGGTAAGTCATTTGCTCATTTGCCGCTGGAGTAAAGGCAGTATTACCTAACACTGTTGACAG
>CM042753.1:13588506-13603670 GCA_022496165.2 Catalaphyllia jardinei
ATCAATCTGTAGCACAACAACTGACAATGACTACACATGGGCTGTTTACCCCTTGTCGCCGATAGCACCATAAGCCCTAGCTGTTGTGAAATCTTCAATGACGTACATGTAATGGTCTTAATCTGGGCATGATCACAACATGAACAATTCGATACAAGCTTTTGGCGAGTAAACATTATAGGTTGTGTGATTCAAAGTCTCGACCAAGATTTGGCTGAGCAGAGGTCTTGGTCTGGTCACCGACAAAACTAAAAAAATAAAATAAAATAAACCACTTGCAGAGCTAGAACCACGCATGCCTACGGTCGCACGGTTAATTAACCATTAGCTTTCCAAATAAAAAACAGTGAAGAGATAATGGATAACTAACACCAGGGATGGATGCAAATGAGAAACATTGAGAAGGATTGTTATTAACAAACCTGAAAAAATTTAGGGTAAACTTCTAAAGATGTGCTCTTTCTGACAGCTCCTCACACTGATCTTGCTTGAATTTTTAAATGTTATTATGTCTATTTGTTTGTACAGCTTGGTCTTGATATTAGTCCAGAGGAAATGGCTGACTTAGGGATTGGGGGCATAGGAGGTGCTGACGACGATGACGACGATGATGATGATGAAAGTCTTGAAGCAGAGTTAGCTGCGCTACAGGGGGAATCACGGTCTAGAGTAAAGAAAAAAAGTAAGTACTCTTATAATGCAGCCTGAGATATTTTAATGAGACTTATTAATTTATGACAGTTTTTTGTAGGATAACTTTTTTCATAGTCCAAATTGGGGTCTGCTGCTGTTATAACATTTTAAATACTAGTTCATATTGTGTGATCGTCCGGGTGAGTGTAGTTCTGAAAAGAACTGTTGTTGGTGACTGACGTTTCGACAACCTGAGCGGAATCAAATGCCGGCCATATATGCAGTTTCATATGACTGCCAAATGTTACAAGTCATCTTTATTCTTTTCTTACACCCAACTGAAAAACTGTCGTTTGGTTCTTCTCCTCTATGTTCAAAGCGATCTTTCCTTTTGCGTTCTGTCAAGACGATCAATGGATCACCATGTCGCTTGCACCAGGCCACAATGGTGCAGCATTCCTCGTTCCAGTCCCCTGAACTGTCCACAATACAGTCAACTCTCTCTAAGACAGACACTACCAAAGCCAGCCTCAGCTGTCCATCTTAGAGAGGTGTCCGGCTTATAGAGAGTCGACGTAACATGACCCCAGGAATTTTAAGATAATACTGCTAAACCTGTGCAAAGTGAATACAAGTCTGGTTAAAGTTTGTTTTAAAGTTTGTACTGTATGTATTCTGCCAACAAGGTAAGAGCTGTATATTAAATGTCTGGTGTTAAAAAGAGTCATGTACTTGGTAATTTAAGAATTTTTCTTCCCTAAATTCCGTAATTTGCAGTCACATTCAGCACCTCACAATGTTGACCATTTTAAAGTGTCTGTTGTCTGTCTTATGGAGGTGTCCATCTTACAGACAGGCCATCTGATAGGGTGTGGAAAAAAATGGAAAATTCTGCGGAAAATTTCGGCAAAATTATGCGGATGAAAGTGACAATTATGTTGAAAAGATGCCAGATTATGCGAAAATTTCTCAAATTAATAAAACTGTTCCCTTGGCTTTTTTCGATGTATCAAATACACCAAAACGTCTTACCGAGAATTTTTGTCGTTTATGACATGTTTGACCTTTTGGTGCAATTCATGGACAGATATTTCCTTGTTCAATGCAGTTTTGTTCCATAGTTTTTGTAGTTGAGTTTCTCTGAAGCTTAGCAACCAGGCATTAAATCAGATGAGGGAAACTGGAGACCGGAAGTCCCAGACTAGAACCCAGGCTCATCAAAAGACTAAATGTCAAACCCCCGGAGGTTTAATTAAAATTGTTTACAAACGAAAAGGTGTGTTTTTGTTACTGTTTTGGGTGAATAACTTCTTCAAAATGATCAATCTTATACTTCTCTTGGCTATTTTTGCTTCTAAGGATGGTAAGCATTCATTTTGCTCTCTCGCTTATATGTAGCAATTTTGTAGTTTTATGTGGAAAAATGCCCCAAGGATGCGGAGGATGTGGAAGTAGGTGAATTATGCGGATCCGTACCACTACATCCTGTCAGATGCTCTGTATAGAGAGTTTGGTTATTGTCCAATAACTGAGAAACGACCGGGACCAGCACCAGGTGTCTGTCTTATAGAGGTGTCTGTTAAGAGAGAGTCGACTGTATGTACTACGTTATTGGAAACTGCTGAAAAAAACAAGACGGCGAGGCGTCGCACTGATCGCAGTTGTGAAATGTTGTGGTGAATTTATAATAACAGGAAAATCGGTTTTATACTTCAAAAGCAGTGGAAGGGCAAAATAGAAGTGACCAATTGGCGGACGACTTTGAATTTTACTTGAATCAATTTGCCTAAAAAACTAAGTTATTGTTTGTCTAATTATCATGGCCTGCAATAGTTAATCACCCGCTGGTGACTAGTTGTGAAATTCACATTGGGGACGAGGCTCAATTTCCAGCCGTTATAGGAGTCCGGTCATATATCCTCCTCCCAACTATGGCTGGATCACTGGTCCGTAGCGCTTGTCTGTGACGTCACATCCGGTTTTTATGCAAATTACCATGCACAGGGAAAAAATTAAACCTGTTGGTAAGGATGTGTTCTATGTGGGAATGTTTCGGCTAGCCCAAGGAAAAGCGTAAAAAAAGACAGGGACTTATTTGAAAGCTACTAGAAATCGTAGTCAGCAAGCATCTCGTTATGAAGGGTATCTTTACAATGACTGTCGCATATCATTGAGTAAACAAATATTTGAGTTAGTCGAAATTGTTGATCCTGTGCCAAAGAGAACTGTCTTCTGAAACCAAGAATCATAAGCCAACGTCGCTTCTTCAACCTGCCTGTATTCCAAGACCTCCTTAGCAAACTAGAGCTTTACCTTGCCAGTTTACCATTCTGGCTCTACCACTATGTGTAGCATGTCACTAGTCCTACAGAATTTCCAAAGGAAAGAAGCTCTCAAGTTTAAAATGGAGGTAATAACTCTTTATTTTCTTGGCAAAAAAGATACCAGAGATTAAGGCTGCCATTTGCTATCCTGATTTTAGTGATCCGACAACAAAGTGAACAAAATTGCGTGTCATCTCCTGGTACACAGGCATAGTCATGAAAACTCGTATCCTAACTTATATGGTTTAGTTTTAGCCCTTCTTTTTTAAATTATCAAAAATTGCTGTTACAAATTATTAACCTTCAAAAATTAAGTAGATTCATGAGTGAAAATCGCCCAAAATAACCTTTTTTCCTGGCAAAATAGAGTATTGAGGGTCACCCATTTCCTCAGTGGTCCGCATCTGTAGGTTTCAGATTTGTGCTTTGCAGTGTATCACCATTATAATCATCCTGACATAATTTACAAAATTTCTATGGCTTGCAAGGTTTTTCAAATCCCTGAAATCTGCATTAAATGCAAGAGTAAACCCTCCCTATGGTATAGTGTGGCGTGTACATTCCTAATTTTCAGAACAATACATCAACATGAAATCTGCAATTTACAGGGCCCCACAGGTTAGGTGTGTTACTTCCTTCCCTGCCATTCTTATAGTGGTATGCTTCAATGTTTATTGAAGGACAATAGTGGATTATGACTTTAACCCCTTGACTATAACCTCTCATTTCATGTGCAATTGTCGTAACAATGGTAATTAATGTCAAACAAGTTAGGAACGAATTAAACCAATCACAATTGCGAAAAAGCAGCGAATCAGAATGCTTCTTATTAAACCAATGACATGAAAGGAACATGGTATTAAATGTGACAACTCAGTTAACTTAACACCATTAGCATCTATTTGCAATTATGCTCTCTAGAATACTTGACAATGTCTCAACGTGTAACTAAGTGTACTGTCTGCAGACAAGCTGGTCACACAAGAATCCACTGTTTAGTCATGTGCGGTTCTTGTAGTGGCGGCAGTGGCAAATGTGATTGTCAACAGCCACCAGCCAAAAAACAGAACAAGGGGAAGGGAAGGAGAGCAGCAGAACAGGAGCAGCCGCAGGAAGCCGCAGACCAAGGGTCTCCAGAGGCTGAGCCAAATTATAAATCCGTTTGTTGGCAGCTACAACAAAAAACCCAGCAACTTGGCAAAGCCTACCAGCATCTAAAGGCCAAGTTCGACGAGCTAGAAGACAATTGCCAGGAGAGGGAGGAACAGCTAGCTCAGGTTCAACAGGACGCCGGCGAGATGGCAGACTTAGTCTGACAGAATGAACAGCGTCTCCAGGCCTACAGAGAGCAGTTGAAGGAAAAAGATGAGCGCATTAACGCCCTGGAGCAGCAGCTACAAGCCTTGCAGAACCCTAGTACAGCACCGTCAGCTGCAAATAGCCATGAAGCTGCTGCGAAGGTCGACCGGAATGACCTTGCCGAAACCATCAACGCTATGCTGTGGTGCTCTCAACCCTAAATGAGAAGAAATGCAGCCCCAATAATTCCTACCGACTTGCGGGCACAGCACGCAGCACGATCGGGGACTTCATCGGCATAGCAGAGCTGAGAATCGTAAACAAAGTCACGTATCAAAGCACCCTGGAGCAGCTGGGAGACCCAAAACTTTCGGTGAAAATGATCGAGCAGGAGTGCCGAAGACAGCTGGGTGTTACCACTGGCGTTGGAGGATGCCTTCTATTCCTAGAGGGCTCTTTCAACAAAAAACAAACAGCTCCTTTAGGAGCCAACAAGTTTGAAAAAGTCAATGTCCAATTCAATAAAGTATTTAATTAAGTTTGATAAAACGAATAAAGATAAAGTCTCGACAGTCGGCCAGCGCTTTGGCTGACGTGTTTGCTGAGATGAAAACTATGGCATTATATCCCCGCCAAAATTCGTCTTTCGCTTTCGATGTTCCGTTCACATTCTATGTTTGTTGTGAGCGATTCAAGATTAGAGTTTGGCAATGTGACATCGAACTCGCAACATTAGAGTTTCACAATGCGACATTGAAATTTGACAATACGACATTGGTTTCCCATGCGACATTCCAATTACGCGTTTTTAATGTCACGCCTACTATCCGACATGCTCAGTTGTCATTTTATGCTAGGTTCAACATGCTTGGGTAGTCATTTTATGCGTGTTTCACTTTTTAACCCCCGACACGCTTGAATGATTAACCATGGTAACACGCTGTACTTTTAATTTTGCGGGCTCAATCCAATATGGGAAAATGTTATTTTCATTTATGACGGAGTGCCACCCCACAATAACCTGCTATTCTCGGTCCCAGTACAGAACTAAACAAGTTATCACCCTACAGTCCATTCTTGAACATTGTAGAACAAGTAATAAATTCTTTGAAAGCGGCCATGAAAGCAGACATTAGCCGTCCTGAGATACAGGAACAGATGAATAACAGAGAAGAAGCAAGATGCCAAGGAATTGCTCTGGGAAATTACAGCACTCAGTTGTTACAGCAAGCCCTACAACAAAATATTGGTATGGCAGCTTAATGTGGACAATGGTATCATTTTATGCAAAGATATTTGTCACGATGCCTCAATAATGAAGTAATCGAGGGATAAATCGTTCAGCAAATTTGACAGTCGCTCTTTCAAAAATAAATGTTATGACTGTAGTGTTTGTCTAACCACAATAAAGCTTGTTACGTTCAAGGATATGATTCTATAACAATGCAATTGATTGTGCATTTAATAGTTTTTTGTAGAAAAAGGATTGTCCTAAAGTGTAAATGATTTTCGTTTCGTGACAATGAATTTCATTACGCCAAAATGAAATACATTTTCAGTCAATGAATGTCAAAGGATGGTATTTTCCTTTTGATAATTTTGAATGTTAACACATAATTATGCAAATGTTATTCTTGAACGTTTTGTTACACACAAATGAAGGTCATATTGGTGTTAATGAGGGTATATTGACCATAATGAAACAAATTTGGACACAAATGAATGTTAATGTCACTGTTCCGGTTAAGATTTCAGTTACATGGAACTCTACCCAAACATAGAATTAACTTAAGTAATGACAACAGACATATTGGTGTAAATAAGGGAAAAACACTGCTTGACGATTGCGTGACAGGCGACTTCTATTGCATGACCATTTTAAGGCCTCACTTCTCTGGCACTTCCAGCTGCACCTAGGCCAACAGCAACAAACAGAACAATGTGCTGCAACAGCAGCACAGCTAGGTCAGCAGCACCACTCTGAGAAGAGTATTAGCAGGTCCCAAAAACTAGAGTAACTGAAATGACCTCTCGTGCCTCACCTATCTCACCAGCACTCCTGGGTCAGACTGGAATATTGGCAGGTCAATACAATTAAAACATGGTAAAAAATACTAGCGAACTTAGCTTGGGGAAGTCGCTACGTAGACTTAACCAAAGTGCAACCAATGATTGGTGTCCCCAGTTTATTAATAACATGGCGTCCAAAGGGAGGGAGGGAGGGGAAAAATTTACACAGCTTAACAGCCAGCAAACAATTGCATAAGAAATGTGAATTAAAACCTTTTATGTAGCATTTTATATCCAGACAGTGTTTGATGCCTGAGCCAATTACCAGGCTTGTACTATCATGTATGTATGTGTCAGACCTTGCATTGTATTAAACGATTCGTGAATGGGTTATTTAGAGGATTTAACCATTTAGAAAGGGCGAAATAACTAGTATCCAGACAGAATTATGTATACTAAGATAGGACTATAGATACATGCCTAGACAAAGAATACAATGGTATATCACAGTACCAAGTGCCGAGTACAAAGTACAATACAAGCGAAGCCTCACAGGGCGAAATGGCGTCACATTCCAATAACTGCGTTTTACAGTTTGATGTAAAACTCTCTTTATTTTCTGTAAATGAGGAGCAAAAGGTGTAAATTGCAGACATCTTTCTTGCGAAATGACACTCGGGCTGGAAGCAAAGAAAAACGGCTGTTTTCACAGGCTAGCTCCAAGGCTTTTAGGTAAAAATTGTAAATATTTTAAGGGTTTTTTTGTCTCTCAATTCCCAAAAGAGACTTTCAACATAAAGCAAACAACACCAAATAAAGAGGTTTGTTCTGAAAGCCTTAGAGCCATGTTAGGATATAATATTGATATATCAAATCTGGCCTGTTTATACCCGTAGCTGTTATTGGGGTCTGCTGCTATTATAATAATCAAAGTACTGACTTATTTTGTTCTTGTAAACATTTGTATGTTTACAGCATTCAAAACTTGAAATACATGTACATGTACCGGTATATCTTCCACACGTATGAATGAAGTTCCATTTGTGAATGATTGTTTGCATATAGCCTTTATTAGTCTAAAAGACCTTTGTATTGCTTAGAACCAGGTGGACGATCTGCTAATCTGATGGATGATGAAGATATGGGTGATGATAATGATGATGATGATGATGACGAGTTTGATGAAAATGACCCTCAGTTGTTGGTAAGGCGCTTATTTTATGTTTATTTTCAACAACCAAAAGTGTAACACAACACTGCAGATTTAAACAGTCATGTCTCACTTGATCACATATATAAATCATTACATGTAATATTTGATTGATTCCTCAAATTGTGAGTTTCGGATGCCTGTGATCTAAGTGGCATACTCTAACAGTAAAGCCATTATAACAGCTGTGGTTCAAAACTTTGTGACAAACCTGACTTGTTGTCTATGTAGTGTCATTTAAGCAAAATCTGGATTAGGATTCAGAAGTTGTGATGTTTACATCTAGACATAAAATCAAATTGTAGATAAGATAAGCTTATGATTGAAATATTATTATTAAACTGATTGGCTGAAAGCATAAAGTGAATGTTCAAAATAAGTGCCTGTGACATCATCCAGCAAGGTCTCAGGTACCCATGTCATGTAGTCATGACCAGAATGCATGATTTCTAAGGGTGATTATGTCAAGTTTGTGTACTTTGTGTTTATTTGAGTTTATTTAATTTGTAGGCTGAACTTCAGTGTATTGCTCCAGGAGAAGATGGTGCAGAATGTCGAGATCCGACACCAGTCTTACTTCCTTCTGCACCAGCAACAAGCAGTAACCAACAGGTCAAATTAACATGATTTTTATTTTCTTGTCAGTGCAAATAAAATAAATTATTTTTTAAGAGTAGTTCCTTTTATTACATAAAGTGCTGCTAGAGTGATGATTTTTGCTGCTGAATCTTAATTATTGTTACACATAAAAAATATTATTTTGATATTAGATATTTTAAAATATCATTTTAACATTGTTGTGGTGCAAAAATTTATTTTTAAAACTCTCTTAGACATCTTTCTCAGTGGAAATCTGATTAGTAGTCTTTGGAGTTATTTTTTTTTTAAATTGAATTTTTTGAATTGTTTGAATAACCTTCAGATAATCTTTGCAAAATGTTCACAAATCTGTTCAATAGAAAATTTTCAAAATATATTTAAGTTGAGAAACTAGTACATGTAGATGGTAACTGGTTAATGTCTTTGTCAGGTTTTCAAGGGAAGTTCGTCCGATATTGACCTGTTGTTGGAAAGGGAGAAGAATTACAAACAAGCAATAGAAAATGCAAATAAGGCTGGTGAGGGGAGCAAGGCCAGGAGATATGGGAGAGGACTTAAGGTATGATAGAGTCTGCAACTTGTAGCTGCTTCTTTTTGCGCATGGCTTTAACACAGTCCCTATTTACACTCCAACAACCCATTAACACATCAAAATTCTGACGTGTGACATGACAATGTTACTCCAGTGGTACTGAGGCTGTTGAAATGATGAAGGATTACCGGTACTCGACTTATGTTGAAATTCCACAGTGATGTATGGACCTTGAAAATTTTTTTCATGAAAAGATTTGGAATTCAAACAAGGAGCTTGCATGACCCCACTTAGTAAGTTTAACCAAAGATGTCATTCTTGTAACACTCTTCGAGCTACAGATGCCTACTTTGAAAAATTCCCTGATTTAGCAATGAAATTAGACAATTGAACCTAATCAGAGTACTGTGGTTTACATGCAAGTTCAATTTTCTGGTCTTTTGCTTATCAGTAGTCCTAAATGGTGGCATGGGATTTAAGGTGATTCCCGACTTTGGCATTGTGCGTTCCTACTGCACAAGATTGCGTCATCAGCGCACGCACATGAGCGCGCGTACAAAACATAAGAGATTTCCCTCAAACTAAGCTCAATAGTGAGATAAAAGCTCTTTTTCTCTTAAACGAACACAGTGAGCCCCACTTTTTATTTTATAAATTCAATGAGAACAATATCTGTAATAACTGAGAAAAAATTTGGCAGAAATCTATGGCTACTTTTTTGGCAAATGAAATAAATGCTACAGATGTAGACGTAACGGGCCCAATAGAGAAAGTCCAAATTATGTTTCCTTTAAAGGATAAAATATCAATTAATAATGCAGGGTATTTGAAGCCATTTTTTAGAGAAAGCAATCAAAGAAAGTCGAACTCTGTGTGATATAACAGGCTGCATTGAAAAATAATCGAGCTTATTTGTTGTGCACTGAGATAACAAACGTCATCTAAATAACCATATTTGTCAGCATCGTGGCATGAAAACAAGCACGGTGACCCCCTCTTTTTATTTCGTTCTTAACATCTCCTTGCACTGTAATGACACCATACCAAGTTTCATTGGAAATCTATGGCGGGTTCTTTTACTCGGGAATCATCTTAATTCACATAAACTACATATAGTTGACTCCCAGTAACTAAAATCATTAATGGAACTTCTAAAAGGTTGTAGTTCTAATCTAGAGCTTTATTTATTGAGAGATGCGAAGAGAGGTGTTTAATCACGTTCATTGCAACGTAAGAGTTAAAAATGGAACAATATTTTGCTTACAAGATGAAATAACAGGTCTGAAGAGAACACTGTACAAAAGAATGTAAAGCATCAAAAAAGGTACTACTGACAGTGAGATACACATGCCATGCCATACGGTGCTGTGCTGTGCAGAAGTTAGGGCTCTAGTTACTAAGGGAAAAACATTTTGAAGAAAGTGACCTAAAAGCAAAAAAATCACTTTGTTAGCAGGGTTTAAGTTATTGAAGGTTTGAGTTATTGAGGGTAACATTAAGATAAATACAGTATAGTGCAAATCCAGGGGAATTTACATGTAATTTTCAATTGGCTAGAATTAGGAGTATAGATTTGAATTACCTAGAGTTCAAGTAACAGGGAGTCAACTGTGTTGTATTCTTACTTTCTCAGACAGAAACCTGTAGCTTGTAATCTAATAATAGAACTAGATTAAAATTGGCAACAGAGATAGAGTATACTGTAGTCAAACAGTGACACAGAATTCCATAAACTATTCCTTGACATTGTTTGCTATTATTTTTGTTGTAAAAGGAAATAGAACAGATGATCAAGCAAGCAAAAACTGGAAAACCCATTGACATTGATGCAGTTCCCCCACCAGTTGCCACAGGAGCTACTCAACCTACAGCCTCAACTTTTTCACAACCAGTCCCATCTACTGCTGCCGTGGAAGATTTGGGAACCAGTGACAAGGCTACAAAACTCGAGCTGACAACCCAAGACGGCATTTCTAAATCATTCCAAGATGGTAAGTTGTGTATTGAAAGGTGCTTTGAGGTCAGTGCATTCTTGATGTAAATGCAAACCTGTTAATTAAATTAAGCTACTACGTGGAGTCCTAATATACCAGCAGAGTTTCGCTGATAAGAAGATCTGTACAGACTTCACTTTTGTTTATCCTGTTGTTTACCCAAGAAGTGATGGAATAAATGAAAATTAATATATTTTGCACTATCTAATGTGCCTACAGGCACAAAAACAGATGATGATGATGATGATGATGATGATAAATAAAAAAGAAGCAAACAGTTTTCTGAGAGCATAGCTCAAGGAAAACTTTGAACTTTGAGGAACAGATTATGCTCAAGGACAAAATAATCGATAAAGCATTTTTTTGTGCTAAAATACTGGGGCTATCAAAAATATCTAAAGACTTGTAATGGATTTAAGTATATGGTAGATTTTATGACTCATCTTCAAAAGGCTAATTATAATAATAAAGTAGCTTAACATTGTTTATCACAAATTTTATTTAAAACCATATAGTGAACATAGTGTAATTTGCTTTTAGTGACAGCTAATTCAAAACCACAGGAATCTATGGTAAGTGTCACATTGTTGTTGATTACAGAACGGAACTTAATCTGTTCTTCTGGACATTCCTTCATTCTTAGGTTCATTTTGTTTCACATAGTCAGATCTCGCTAAATGATCATAAATTTGCTGTTACATTGGCGACAACTTTCAGCCCTCCTGAGAATAGGTTGACTGGGAAGGGTCGCATGGTAAAAGCATGCATGACTGACAGATACCAAATATGCAAGTTACATACATGTGTGGTAGAGGGTTCTGGTAATGACCTCTGGCTCAAGTCAGGGCTGCTTGCGAACAGGAAGTTTTATTTTATTCTTAAATATCAATGCTTTTTTCAGCTTCCTGAGTCTGAGAAGACTAAAACTGTAGAGCTTTTTACAACAAGACGGAATCAGTACAGAATGGCTGCATTGACGTGCAAGAAAGCAGGAGATATTCAACAAGCCAAGCAGTTTTTAGCTGTGTCTAAGGTAAAGGAGAGGAAAGAACTGACAATCTAAAAGTATTTTAATTTATACGCTTTTTGCTTCTTAGCAATAATGGCTTTGCCACTTGCATGCAGAAGTCGGTAATTTTAAAGAATTTTTTTAACTTCAAGCTCCCTGAAGACACGGACTGTGCATAACTGACACCCCTTTACCTTTACATTTATTTTGTTTTCTATTTGCCAGCAAATAGATTCAGCCATTGAACTACTAGAGAAAGATGAGGTTGTGGATATTTCACAGTTACCTCCTATTCCCTCTGTGCCTCAGACATCATCAGGTATTAATATTAATTTTATAGATGTAAATGTGCATACGATATAGAGAGGTCAAGGTATACTTGAGTGTTGAACCTTACCGTTTTGTTCAATTACTTAATTACTTATCAGTTTTCTACATGATTAATATATTGTTAATTTATGTACATGGCAACTCTAACCAAATCCAGATCAAATTTAAGAGCCAGAGGATCTATAAATGGTTTTTTATTTTTAATCCAACAGCTTTTGTTGTTTTGCAATAATTTTACTTCTGTAAATTTAGGGGAGACACCACCAGCCTCTCAAAAGTCAGTCAACGCCCCTGCTGAGCCGCAGCCAAGTACTTCAACTGCAGGAGAGTCAGGAGGGGAAAGCAGTGCACCCAAGAACTTGGAGCCTCCCCCTCCCCCCAAGGATGTTGCAGAAGCTTTGCAACAGAGACTGGAAAAATACCAGCATGCCACAAACCAAGCAAAACAAGAAGGAAACTCAAGCAAAGCTCGGAGAATGGGACGTATTGTCAAGGTCAGCTGTAGTTTAGGATCCATCTTACTCTTCCCAAGTGGATGGTTACACTGTACCTCAAAACCAAACTACAGTGGATTTACTTTTAGTATTTATTTCCTAAGGTACATTTTCCCCTGCTCAAGATTCCAAATCAAAATTTTTATAGTTAAGTAATTTTTAGATGCTGAAATGGCCAGTTCCATCTATGAGACATGCCTGATGGTAGTTGCATTCATCATTGAAACAAATATCCAGTTCAAGTTGGGATCTGAATACAGCTATAATAAGTCCGTACAGGCGTATGTCAAAGAGGGAAATGGCCATTTGGCTGCATACACTGTAACTATCACCTCATAAAAGATTTAAATCTCTAATCTAATTATTGTCGATTATGCAATAATGCAGCAATATCAAGATGCTATCAAAAACCACAAAGCAGGGAGACCAGTGGCATTTGAAGAACTCCCAACACCTCCAGGATATGCTCCTATACCAGGCATGGCAGCTCCTCCTGATGACGAACCAACTGAGAACTTTTGTGTTACAGAGGTAATGCATACAACACCTAAGTTATAAAAGTTGACATATGTTCTGTCATAGCAGAAAAGGTAAAAAAAACTATGTTCAGTTTTTTTACACTTATTAAATCTACCTTTTGAAGCATGGAAGCAATGCTTTATTTGCCAGCTTGGGGGTCTTGGAAAATCCCATACGTGCATGCACATACAGCTGTACAGTGTATTATCTGTTAATTTTACAAAGCATCAGATAAAATTGTCAAATTATTTGGATAGTGTCCAAATTAACAAGAAGTAATTTGGACAGTTCCGTGTGGGATATAAAAATTATTAACAGATCATACAACTACATGCTATAGTTGAACCTTGATTATCCAAACATCGATTATCTGGACTTTTCGATTCCCCAGACTTTTTCTCTGGTCTCGTTTTTTTCATGAATACTAATAAGCTTTGATCTTAAAAGCTTTCAGAGGTAAAAAAAGTGTAAATCAGGAAAAGTGTGTTCAAAACAGCGCATTACCGCTTCGCTTTCAAAAGATTGAGTGCTCGGCGATAAAGAGCATTCTGATGTGTTCAGCTGAATTTTGATTGGTTCAGTACTGTTTTGTTGCTAAGGGAATGTCATGTTTGATCAGGTCGATGAGAGTGGGCATAATTTTAAATGCACGGAACGGTCATAACTCAAACGACAGCATGTCTACGAAGCGAAAGCAATCTGTTCTCTTGATGAAGGACAAACAAATAATTATTTCATCTTTAGATAAAGGAGAAAAAAGAACAAATTTAGCATTTGAATTTGGCATCAAAATCAGCATGGCATAAGGAACCTCCACATTCAAGGCAAGAAACTTTCAGCAGCAGAAGAAACTGTTGAACCCTTTTAGGATAACTGCAAAAAATGATCGGGACTGATGCCGGAACAAATCTACAATGGAAACTGGACTGTTGTGGAAATGTTTACCACAAAGAACTATTGTCCCATGTCGCGGGAAATCCACTCCTGGATTCATAAAAGCCAAAGATCGTTTAACCGTGCTAGGTTGCACGAATGCCACAGGAACTCATAAACTAAAACCTGTTCTCACTGGGAAATCTGCGAAGCCAGGATGCATAAAAAATGTAAACATGGATGCACTCCCTGTGATCTACATGTATAAGTCGCAAAGAAATGCCTGTGTGAATTTGGAAATTTTTGCCAAGTGGTTTTCAAAGGAATTCGTATCAGCAATTAAACGCTATCAACGTTTGCAGAACATCCGATCTCCAAAAGCTCTGTTGTTAATAGACAATTGCTCTGCACGTCCCGATGAATTCAGCAGCCATGATGGTTCTGTTACGTGCATGTTTCTTCCTCTGAACACTACCTCTTTAATTCAGCCAATGGATCAAGGAGTCTTGCAAGCGATGAAGAAGTAGATGCAAGTTGAAAACTTGGGACTACTTGAGATCAAATTTGCATGAAGGTCATCCAACCCAAGTCAACTCAAGTTTAGTGACATCCAGTAACCCAATATTAGCCAATGAAATAGAGGATAGTCTGCCTTAAAATGTTTTTTTTTTGTGACTTACGTATACCTGCAAGGAAACTTGCAAGTCCATTTGGCCACCCAACACAAGCCTCTATGCAACTACGTGACTAATTTCCTGTCCGTTTGACCAGGGCTTAACAGTTTTAAACATTCTTAATACTTGATTGACATCTCCATAGGCTCCTGGGCCAAGCCAAGTGACTGCATCTCAACCAGCTGCTTCACCTTCTGTTGCTGATACCTCTAGACAAGCTGCTGCTAGTCCCTCAGGCCAGCCTGCTCTCCAAGCTTCATCATCTGTGAGAAAATCACCTGGCCGCAATGAGCAACAGCTCAACTATCTCCTGGAAAGACAGAAGGAGTTCAAGACAGCTGCTCTACAGTCCAAGAAACAGGGAGACCTGGAAGGTGCTAAGAATTATTTGAGAATGAGCAAGGTAAAGACTTCTTGTACATGTTGTCCTAGAATATTTACATGTATCTTCTTCCGTAATATTTGATGATCAAGGCAGTTTTGCACAATGATGCTATGAAGTTGTTGAAATTACTTGAAGATGAGTGAGCACAATTTAGTTTCTTGTTACAACATTTGTTAATCAAAACATGTTTAGTACATGTAAGAAAGTAAAGGTTCAGTGGAATCCAGAGAGATTATTATTATTATTATTATTATTATTATTATTATTATTATTATTAT
>CM042753.1:13608468-13648468 GCA_022496165.2 Catalaphyllia jardinei
CATCATCATCATCATCATCATCATCATCATCATCATCATCATCATCACCATCATCACCATCATCATCATCACCACCATCATCATCACCATCATCATCATCATCATCATCATCATCATCATCTTATCATGTCGCACCAATAGGTGCAGAAGGTCGTCACATTCTCTAGCCAACACTTTCTGTTCCACCCCAAACACTGCCTTGGCTACACTCCAACTCTTTGTTGGATGGTACATAATTGCTTAATGATTCAATTAACTAATTCCTTTTCTTTATTCTCTGGAGCTCAAAAGATAACATCTTAATACAGGAATTCAAAAATTGGCTAGGAGATTAATTCCCGTTATAGCTCAAGGTTTCAGTGAGTTCACTTACCTTGACCTTTTGGAGCACATTACTATTGCCGAGATGATAAGAAACCGAATACTGACTTTCTTGTGGTTCTGTGGTCATACACTGTAATTAATGATTAAATTTTGAATTCAAGAAGCGATTGTTATTTAATGTAATTTTCAGGGACCTAATCATCAGTATTTAGGTAACTCATTTATATGACTGACTGGCTGATGGGCTGATTGATTGATTAATTGATTAATAGCCCATTTCCGAATTGCCCTGAGCCTCTTTATCAAAGCGAGGCCTGGTGCACAGCCATTCATATGAAAATGAGTTTAATTTGCATGTGAATGAAATCTCATTTTCATATGAAAGCATGAGCACCGAGACTCGGTTTGAAAAAGAGGCTAAAGGTACTTCGGAAATGGCCTATTGATTGATACTTTCTTTCTTTTCTAGTCTGATGAACCACAGGCAGGGCGAACGCAAACTATAAAACACTCCATAAACCCAGGTAAATCTGCTGTTATCTGCTAGTTATTGTGTCTTATTTTACTCTGACTAGTTCTGGTCTGGGTGAACTGCTGTACATATTTTTTGTTTGATTTTTTGCAGAATATAATGAGGTTTTCAAAGTTAACATAGATAGGAAAAACCGATCACTAGTGCGAATATTCAAAAGACAGCCAGTGAAGTTTGAAGTCAAATATGAAAGGTACAACTATGCATTCTTCTCATGTTCTTGTCTTTATTTTTTCTTCAATGTGCAACTTATTGTAAACTATTTGTTCTGGTATTTGGTCTGTTAAGCTTACTATTCGGAGGCCTTGAAAACTGTCGTGGTTGTATTTCCTCAAAACGCTTTTCTTAGAGCTGTCTAAGAGGGCTGATTATTGAAGGTATTTTTTCCATTTGAATATGGTTGAGCTCATAATGGCGGGTGTTTTTGCCTAAAAACTTGGCTGAAAAAGCGCCATGCTCCTAATAAGAACATTCTTCGTCAAGATATCAGATGACAATTTAAGGTCTCTGAGCTAAAAGATACAGTCGGAATTAAAAACAAACTCAGCGTTGATGTGTACTTGGGGTATTTAGTATTTTTAGAATGTGTTGGGGGATGTTTGAGGTTTGTCGGTATGGGGGTTACTTGCTGTTATTACAGTTGGTTGAATCTGCTGTCAAATATTTTTTTTTTGTTTGCAAAAGGCGGTCAAATGGTCAGTACAAAGCAGAATTGGCCCTTTCACCTCGTTTGTGTGTCAAACTGCTGTGACAACCGCGATAACAGCTATTCTCAGACAGCCACTAGTTCTGTTATCATCCCGTGTTCCTAATCGCGGAATTTTGAAATATTTTCCAGGGGTTTTCTAAAGGGTGACAAGGCTTTAGGACAGGTACAACTCAAGCTGACCCCATTCGATAACAAGTGCGAAATTCATGATTGCTTTGATGTAAGTAGCTGTTTTGTCTCTTTTAATCAATGTCCTGATCATAGAAACTAGCAATATGCATCACATTATACAATCCCCAACAAAATCGGAATTTGACTGATCCTGCGGTTTGCTGTGCGGATGGTGTCAAGTCACGTGACGTATTCCGAGGGCGAAACGCTGACGTCAGAGTTTCGGATACCCTATGCTACTTTTGATTGGTTAATAGAGTCGGAAACTTTTCCGGTAATTTTACGACAAAAGCAAAGCTTCTGCGAGCGACTGTTGCTTCAACTACGGCAAGGATCATTAGCTTACATCAACGATTTGCGCTTAGATCTTTTCGCCATTACTGTGAACAGGTGTTTTATAAGGGAAATTGTTAAATGTCAGTATGTTGTTTCTCTTAAGTTAATGGACATGGAAAAGGGACGCAAAGCAGTTGGAGGAAAAATAGAAATTCGCATGAGAATCCGAGAGCCACTGGTAGACAAAGATGTTAAGGTTGAGAAGTGGAAATGGCTGGTTATTGATGTTCATCTTACCTCGAGAAAGGTTAGTTTTCTCAGATTGTTTGTTAAAGTAGAACCTTTAAGCTCCTTCTGCATCTCTGCGAATGGACACCTCAAACTCCCGCAAGTAGACACTTAGACGAAGTCCTGAGGATGTCCGGTTGACGGAGGTTCCACTTTGTAAATTATGCAGCAGTGCTGCAAGGCGTTTAAGAGAAGACCAGCTACCTAAGAGCGGTACACGCTTAAGCCCTGACTGAGCCCTTCCCTAGACACTTTACTCTTTTCGTGTCCATCTGTACCCAGGCGTATCAATGACAGTCAGTGAATTGTTAATGTTGTAGGGCAGCGTTCGATGGATTAGTATTCCATGTAGGTGATAGGGGTTGTAAACGTTCCCATCATGCTAAGGAATATGAGATTAAGCTCTGGTTCTTGTCCTACGTCTGAATGAAGACTTGTGGAAAGTATGTTATGCATGGTTGCGTGACACTTGGTTTGGGCAAAACTCGAGCGTGTTATTTCTCGGTAGAAGTCAGTACGCGTAGAAAGTATGTGCGTAAAGCGTGATTTGGGCACAAAATGAGCGTATTTTTCGTGAAGAGATATCGATAGAGTGATAGGGCACCCATGAAAGTGAATTAACTTGGTTGTACGAGCATTGTGTATGTGTGTAAGTCTTATGCCTCCTAGGCCTTTTTGCACTCTCTAAAGAATCATTGTTTACCGACAACCGATTGTGATGTATTTTGTTCCCATGACCCCAGTGTTTCCATCTAACGAGGCAAAATGTCTTCTCTGACACCCTTCTTGGGAGTCCATCAATTCGTTGACCTGTTTTCTGTTTGTATTCACAGGCAGCTGAGGTGTCAAGGGTAGGTTTTTTCTTCTTTCTTCTCGGTCAGAAAAATCGTTAATCATTTTATTTTGTTTTAGTCAGGTTAGATATTTGTAAAATTGTTCATTCTTTTCAACTGGTGAAGGACCTCTTTTTGGAGGGGTGTGGGGTGGAGAGGAGCAACTAGTATTGCTGGAGAGGGGGTGGGGTAATCTCCCCCCCCCCCCCCCCCCCCCCCCCCCCCCCCCCCCTTATAGCAATTCTTCTACTGCTCCTAGTCGCTTCATGCTGCAGGAAATAGACTATCATAGAGCATCACCTGAAGTTTTAGCATTCCCTAAATGACGAATAAAATTCAAAAGAATCAAAATCTCAACACGCATTAAGCTTATATAATTATTCTTTTGAAGTTGTTCTTACGACTAAACTTAACTTAGTTACATCCGATGAAATATAATAAAATTAAATTTATGGGTGTAAGAATTTTTTCTATGGAGCGGTACCCATGCAGGTCAATGCAAGGTTATCGCTAAGGCAGATTAGTTAAAACTTGGGTTAATACAATTGGGGAGACTTTGCTCTCATGGAGTAATTGTCTGTTGCTCTCATGGGTTCTGCTTACGACTCCAGTGTTGTTTTCTCGCTTCAGGAACCTGCCAAGCTGTCTCCAAAACCTGGCAAAGTTACAAAAGGAGCCAAGTAAGTAAACTTATTTTGTGCTGGATTTTAGATTAAAGCTCAAAGAAGAACCCGAATATTTTACGATCTCCCACGACTGTTAGAAGTCTTTCAGAAAGATTGCACTCATCTCGGTTTGCCGTGTGTCCTCTTAGGTGCAAAATATCACCAGGTACATTTTATTGTGGTTCGTAAGATAAATTGTTATGGTGAGATTACTATTATTTTTTTTTTGGAGGGGGAGAGATTTTTAAAAAGTTTTTTTTTTTTTTTTTTTTGTCAGATAAAAGGTCACTCGCTAACTGGTTCAAACAATTTCAAAAACAGAAACCAATTCAAACCACAATCTTTACACATCCTCTCGCCACACACGCCAAAAAAAGGCCGAATAATTTACTCCTTCTCCCGATCTTGTAGAGATCTGAAAGATCTGATACTGAAAGTGGATGAATGTTTGAAATTTCGGCTAACTCTTAAGCCTTCATGGCTTCTGACAGCTTATGTCGCTTAATATCAATGATTTTATTTTACCTTGCGATACTCGCACGAAAACAATTTGAAATAGAGCGTAAAAGATTCCGCAGTGTACGCTTGCACTGCTCCTGACATGTTAATTTTGTTATTTAATAAGCGTGAACTCATGTGTATTATTATAGCATGTTATTCTGTTTGTTAGGGAAGATGATGCGTTATAAAATCAAAGCATATTTTTTTTCTTTTTCTGACAGTTTCTTAATACGTTTAGTCTATCTATTGTGAAGCCAAATCAAAACCAAGACCTAAATTTACAAACGACAACAGATGGAAATGCGCTCGTGTGCTATGACAAGCTCTAAATACGTGAATTTTAGACAGTACAATACGTACAGCCGTTTTGAAACCAATTTATCAATATCCTATCTGCTAGATAGTTATTCGGAGAGAAACAGTGAAGCGAGTGGAAAACTTCCAGATAGGTCCAGTTAGGCAGCTATTTTTTTCAGCTTTATTAGTTATTTCAGGTAGACGCCAGAAAAGACTGTTATTTAAAATGTGAGACAGCTCTATTTGTGAATCCCAAGCTGCATAGCAGACTACAGTCTAAATGTAGAAGTGGCCACAGTGTGTGTGATTTTCTGAACGGTCTATGGAATGGCCAGTGGCCAATATGCTGGCCATGTGAATGATTAAGACATCTTCACAGATTAGTAATTTTAAAATACCTTCAATTGACACTCGCAGTTTTAACTGAATTGTGCACGGTAACAGCTAAGTTGAACTGACCGTTCAACTAGGTCAGTACACATATAAACGATGAGCAATTGTCTTTCCGCTACTGGTGTATTCAAAGTTGTACCTTTCGCAATTTTATGAAGTGTCTTCGGTATGCAAATTTTGTAAGTGTTGATTGACTCTTTGTTTAGTACCTATGATTTCTGATAGATGTTGGGTTCTCTTGAGGAAATTGTAACGAGAGCACAATTTTTAATAGTTTGTAAAAACTGCGATTGTTGGAAAACATTCAAAACAGCAATAGCACAAACGTAATGCCAACAAGACATAAATATTATTTCTGAATCATGTGATTACTGATCTAGATAAGTTCAGATTGTCTCTCGATGTAGGATTATCCTTAAATTAATCTTTTCTGCTTTGTTAACTTTTGGGACTTAATGTATCGTGAAAAGTTTTTGTCCCGTTCTGTCCTCTGAAAAGCAAGACCTAATAAAAATTTCATGTTGTACTTACTAATTTTAAGCTCAAACAGTTCTTTATTTGGAATGACTTTAAATTATCATACAGTACAGATCATTCGAAATTGGGCCGTGAGCTTGAGATATATAGCCTTGAAGGGAAGAGAAAACCAGGGTCGTTTGATGAGATTCTGTACACATTCTGTCATTTTTTGCCAATGTGGAATTAGTTTCGTGATGTCTTAAGTCTTGTGAGTGTTTTACTGTTCAAATGTGTTAAGACCTTTCCATCACTTTCTTATATTTTCAAGCCATTTATTTCTCTCTTTTATTCTATTTCATTCGTAGCGCCAAATCAGCCGTTTGCTCTGTCACGTGACAAGTTCATGGCGTCGTCTGAGATGAAGGATTAGTGAGGATAAACCACGCTGAAAAGTGAAATAAGACAATATTCTGACTAGTCAGTCCATAAATCTCGACTCTACCTTTGATCATTACTTTATTGTACATATCTTGTCTATCCGTGCAGACGCCAATAGAATCGACTTATTTATTTCCTTACTTTTTAACGTTTAAGCGAAGCTAAGCTTTGTTGAGACAGAGTCGACTTTTTGTAGAAGTACAGCTGGTACTGTACTCACATAAGTGAAGTGTAAATACAGATACTTTTATTGTAAATTACTGAATCTCATTGTGTGCAGTAAGGTGTGCGAACAATACCTTACTCGTTTAACTATCTTCAAATGAGCCGCCATCTTGAATTTGTGGCGTGTTTTATCAAAACCAATAAATTCGTTTTGTCACATCCCTATTTTGACTCCTCGTGAAGAAACACGAAAGGCATTTCTCAAAGTTACAAATAGAATTTTGCGTCGGATTTAAACTTTAAAGTTGAAGCTAAGAGTTCCAATAAAAAAAATTGATTTGTTCTTTATGCGTACTTTTATAATCTGTGCTGGTGTTCTGGCATGACCGGCGCATCTTATCATTACTGTAGATTCATTCTTTTTTTAACTAAACTATAATTTGAAGATTGCTTTACTCTTGTGAAAGGGGTCTATTTTTCCCTTTTATACAGATACAAGGCACCGATATGTTCCTGTTCGCTTGTTTCAAATCATGTGTTGTACGATATTTCAGGATGGTAGTTCAACCTGAGTAGCAAAAATTAGTTTTCGCAGTTTCCTTGTAGACAGGGAGACAGGCAGGCTGACTCTGTACGAAAGAAAAATAGTAACGAGCAGTCCTTTCCTTGTAACAAGTGTTAAACTGTATTGTCTGCTATTGCCGGGGTGACTTAAGTAATATAGTACATTAGTGTTTCGCTGGTAACGTATTAGAACGTTCATTGAGTTTGCTGTGTATAATTTACTGTCACTGTTAACTGGCGCAGTCACAAATGTGAATGACGGGCTGCAAAGTGTTTCAAATTTTTGCTGTCCAGTTCCCCATCAAATAGAAGATGGTACAAAGATAAATAATCCTTGTGGGACATTATCTTAAGATTATCAGATTGATTTAATTTATAATGTTAATTTAAAAAAAATACAAGTGTTTTACAGCTCTTGTGAGTGTGTGTAATATGGAGTGTTCTCACGTGACTCATGACAGCCATATTGGTTTTGCAAAACAATGAGACGCCAGCCATGTTGGTAAACCAAACCAATTCTGTAGGAATTAATTTTTTCCTTGTGTAAACAGTTTATTTTTTTCCAATAATTTGCATGGCTACCTACTGGCACGTGAATGACAACGCTGTATAACGTAGAATTCCAAGTAAGATTTCTGGCTTTCGCAAATTTGTAAGGGTTTATTAAAATGGGTTTTTCAGAAGGGGAGGTGATGTATCCGAGGCCATAACCGTGGGACAGGGCTGGGCTTGTTTGTAACCAGGGATGGTGTAGCAGTGGCGGATCTAGGGGAGTAGCGCAGGGGCCCCGGACCCCTCCTCCCCCCCCCCCTTATTTTGGGTAAAAAAGAAGGGAAAAAGGCCAGAAGGGCAAGTAAACCAAGACCGCCCCCCCCCCCCCCCATAGCTCAAGGTCTAGATTCGCCACTGTGTAGGAACTAGCCTATGATCTAGGTTGGTGAAATAGATGTTTTGTAATGTTTTGTAGAAAGTGCTTTTAGCACGAGTTGTCTCACTCGATATGAAAACAAAAAAACGATAAAGAACGATTTTACTGAAGAGCTACTCATTCAGATCGTGTAGTTTTTACATTGAATTTAGTTATAAAGAACAAAGAATATTTATAGCGTGTGGAACTTAAACATGCCTTGTTTGAGAACTTTCACTTTCTGAAATACTGCTTTGTAAAGACTTTTAAGTCAATTAAAATGAGTATTGAAAAGCGCTGCTCGTAAGATGTTGGTGATTCATGTTTATAACAGATTTATCCAGGGGTTACACCAATCTCCTTCCCAGGTTTCTTTCTTGCTTTGATGCGGAGAGACTGGTCAATAGCATAAATTCCAGTGTCTTTGCGTCCACGCAGGAATTTAAAACGCACCAATCACCGGTCATTTTAGATTTTTGTTTGAGGAAAACTCGGTCAGGGAAATCACGTGATTATCGTGACGTCATCATTTTCGAAAAGCTTCGTTTTTCAAAATGTTTTCCGTCCACTTGGAAACGAAAAGAAGGCGTTTTCAAATTCCTCCAGTTTGAAGAGCGTTTCGAAAAGCTTCGTTTTCTTGACGGATGAGTGTGGACGATAGACCTAACTGAAGAAATAAAGCTGTATATTTAAATTTCTCCAGCGTAGTGAGAACACTGCCTTAAATACCATTGGTAAATTTGCGAAGAGTATGCTTGGGTGGCCTTGGTTGGAGTAGTCGCACTGTAAGCTTTATAAAACTCGCATCGAGCTCGTCCAGTGTCAAACGATCCGTTTTCATTTACACCTTCCATGAATGAAATAATTCTAATCGGCTGTATTTACCTTTCAAACGATTTGAAAATCAAATTCTCACATGCCCGGTATGTTCTTGTAGCTTAACTTACTCTATTCCCAAGTCCGATTTTAGTATATTCACTTCTTGTTCTTGTTGCCATGTTGTAGTGCCGAGACAGAGTTTATTAGCTTGGAAGTTCTAAAACTGGAGAAACAGATCGCCGAGAAACAGGTGAATACAATTTTATTTCAACCGCGCTTCTCAGTCGAAGAACTAGGTACAATTCAAATAGGGGTCTCTAAGCACCTTATCATAAGTGTACCCTCCAGGGTTCAAAATCCAAGATGGCGGTTACTCCAACAGAAGTACTTTTTACTGGAGATGAGGATGTCTGATGCAGTGTACATGAAGAACATGTTGATCGGTTCACGCCGAGTTACTCTCTTCACAAATTCATGCACCAAAAGACAAATACACTTTACATCATTTCACTCCTTACGGGAGATATGAACTCATTAAATTGACCTTGCTCCCAATGTGTGGCTTCATAGCTCAGTTGGTGGAGCATCGCACCGTTATCGCGGAGGTCATGGGTTCGAATCCCGTTGAAGCCCTGATTTTTTTTTCAGGCTTCTTCTTTCCAATTGCTTAAATTGGAAAATTTACTGCGAGGATCATACTTCACTGGACCACAAAGTGTCGCGGACTGACAGATCCGCAAACCCCAATTCAAACTTCTTCCGCCCATCTCCACCCCCGCACCTCAAATGGTTCTCATCCATTGTTATTCTTATTTGAATTCCATCAAACACGTTTGTGCGTACTTACTGTTTTGTTTTTGTTTGTTTGTTTGTTTTGTAGCTTGCTGCCCAAAAATCCAAGGGAGAGCTGCCTTCTCCTGCCGTCATACAACGCTGTAAACTATTCCAGCAAAAAATAGCTGAAGTGGAAAGGACACTGTCCACTGGCGACAGGAACGTCTTAATAGGTGAGTAGACCTTTGTCTGGCTGGAGTTTGTTTTCTCGTTATCTCGGTCAATTCTCGCCACTGATCATGATCATTTACACTCTGTTCAAGATCTTTTGTTTTGTTGACTATTTTCTTTCTAAAACTCTAAGAAAGACAAAGCCACAGTGAGAAACCAATGAGGAGTGGCACGTAAATATATTTAAAACGGAAATACGGCAAACTGATTCGAGAAAAGGACAGGGTAAGTTTCTAATGAAACTGTGGTGCTGCGTCGCTGGGAAGTGTTAAAAAAAGTTGGTTTTATCAACTGATTCGCTCCGATGAAGGGCTAACGCTCGAAACGTCAGTTTTCGAATCTCTTTACGGTGGCCAAGTCACATTATCAACCCAGTTGATAAAACCAAATTATTTTGCTTCGAGAGAGGATTTGACACAGAAATGAAATTAAAAAACAATCGTTGATTATATTTGTTTTGTTTGCTTTTTACTTTATTTTATTCTTAAATCTCTTCTCCTTGCCGTGCCGAGAATAACTTCATTGTATATATACTGGTTATGTTGTCTTTCTTTTGTCTTTCTTTTGTTATATCATCTTTCGTTTTATCGTAAAGAATTACATTTTTTTTTTCATTCTTTGAAATTTCAGTATTAATTTAAGACGAAATACACCTTATTTCAAAAATGGCCGCCAGTTTAGTATTCTTTTGTTTTCTTGCAAATTAGCCCTTGTTGCCTCGTTCTTAAACTAGAAATTGAAAAGAATATTTTACCTTAAACGAGGCAACAAGGGCTAATTTGCAAGTAAACAAAAGAATACTAAAATTGCGGCCATTTTGGAATAAGGTATATAGTCGTGCATAATACTTAGTAATAAGTCACAACTTTTAAATCAAAATAATTATTACTCCTTTAACCCAGACTATCTTCGCCAACTTCAAACGAAAATCCCACACGAGCACGCCAAAGCCCAGCTAGCTCTAAAAGCTGGTAATAGAACCGAAGCGCAACTTTGTTTAACCAAAAGAAAACTGATGGAAAACGAGGTAAGACGCTTTACATTGCCAAGCGTGAGTTGTGTTAAAGAGCGAGGTGTGAAGTATGAAGCGTGGAGTGTGAAACGTCAAATGTGAAGTGTGAAACATAAACGTGAACTGAAAAGGACCATCTTATTTGAAAATAGAGAGGCGCGGTGGCCAAATGGTTAACACACTGAGCTTCGGATCGAGCGGTCCGGATTCGAGCCCTAGCTGAATACTAGCGCTGCGTCCTTGGGCAAGACACTTTACTCTCACAGTAACACTCTCCACCCGGGGTTGTCGCTTAATGCTGCCGAAGTCAGGGTTATCTCTGGCAGTGTAGGTAGCATAGTGCACTGTAGAGTTTGCCTGATAAGTAAGATGCCCCATTAGTGTATTTAGAATGTGCAATGTCTGGTGTAGCAAGGTGCATTGTAGTTATAATTATACTGTTCATGTTCTTGTGTTCTTGTGTTTAGTGTTATTTTTTATGCATCGCATGACTTAGTTTGTGACTGATCTGTAATATCTTTGGAGTATTTTATAGTTACCTTTAAAAGAATGCTCTTATTCATAATGTTTCTTTTTCAGATGTCAAGTTTAAAGTCCCAGCTTGGAATACGCTAGGGGTTTATAACCGATAAATACTGAATAAATTAGCAACAAACACTTAGTGGTCTTTACAGAATTCATACACGCGATAAGCAGCAAAACAAATTATTAGGTTTTCCGATATACTGGTTACCTGTTGTATCTCTACTCTGCTATGCTTTCCTTCTAAGTCTCGTTGTCATGATTTGAAAAGAGAAAAACATTTTCACAAAACTAATATGCGTATTTACCTGGACTAAAAATAGTACATGAATTCTGCTTTTATGGAACATTTAAAGGGCCCTAGTCAGCCTCCGCCATTTTCGATGCAATCGAAAGTATTGATATAGCATGGTGAAGTGAATTCTTATTGTTTTACTGTAAGCTGTGTTCTTGAAGGTATGTTTAATCATCTTGAGTAGTTTCACAGTGATTTTTCTTCGTTTCGAAAGGCTCCAAATTAAATATAATAGCCAAATTCTCCCATGTCAACAAAAACAAAAGTGTGGCTGACTAGGGCCCTTTAATTGTAGAAGATTGTCTTGAATGTGTAACTTTAGTTTTCACCATTTTCTTCATTATTGGTCCGAATAATTTTTCTGTGGTTATGGAATTTTCAAAATTCGTGCCAGGAAAGCTTCTCACAATCTACCTGGACTACATTACTGTAACAGGCGGGAGAAATCTGAGTTAAATATTGTTCAAATGAAAATGCTCGCCTCTCAATTTGACGTTCAATACCCAATATATAGAAATTAGGCATTCGCGGGGGAAGAAGTACTATAGTACTTCACCGTAATCTTATCTCAGTCTTCTATTAGCCCAGGGCTTCAGTCAGTCGTCTTGCTTAGCAACATGATGTAATGGTGTCGTAGAACTTTTGGAATGCTTCCGAGTGCTTATGTTATGTTTCAATTGAAGGATAATAATCAGGAACTTTCCGTTTTACTTCTCTCCCCGTCTGTGCTGTCAGGAATTTGATATTTCCGCACAGGTGCGCAAAGCACACAATCTTTTACATTGGAATGTATTCTGTGTTTTTTAAATAAAAGTCACATGAAAAGTGGCGGTTTCAGTGTCTGTCATTCATTATCTTACATGGCAATTTCGTCGTCATTTCTCTGCAGAAACGTTAATTTTCGTTAAAATCTACCCGGAATACATTACTGAAACGTTCATTTTGCTGCGTTGTTCAAAAGGTGTATAACGCTGATCACCGGAGAAATCGCTATCCAGCCGATAGTGTGGTTTGCTTTTTGAGCACTTATCCACTGGATAGTAATTTATAGATAGCATGATCCAACCTTCCAACAGCTGAGGCCTGGTGGACAACGTTATACTCCGAGAAAAAAACAAGACACCCTTGGAAAGCTGGGTACGAACCCCAGAAAAATCCCAAAATCCCTTATCCTACCTAAGAAACTTAAAATAAATGTACACTCTCCCGTTTCTCCCGTCCCCAAATACGGACTGAACTATTCTGTCATTGCAAGAGTATTGCACTCTTTCGTGCCTATGAGATTTAGTCTCTATTTTGAAGATGCTGGAACTTTTCCGAACGTATTGTAAATACTTTTGCTCTTGGGTACGGGTCATCGTAGTTTGATCAAAAGTAAGAAACAAACAGCAGTGGCAAACATATTACAGGAGGAAAGATTGCGTGATGTAATCGCGGCTCAGCGTCACGCAATTAATAATAATTCAAAAATCATTCAGTGAATAAACTCAAGAAATTATAATGTTATAGGAGATAAATAATTAAGACACCACTCCAAGTTTTAGGTCAATACATTTTCCCGATCTTCAAATATTTGTCCAAATATTTTGCACAAATCTAGAGCCCAGTATAGAGCCGCCATGTTGATCATCATCATCATCATCACATCATCGTCATCATCGTCATCATGATATCCTTTATTTAAACACGATAGGGTTTAAATTCAATCTAATTTTTAATCAAATTTATTGTCATACGTGAGGCATGGTTGCTCAGAAAAATCCAAAAATCCCTCATCCTGTTGTGTGAAAATAATAACAAAATGAGCCTCCTCTCTTCGAATGGCGGAATTTTAATACACATTTTCAAAACTGGCGTTGTTTCAACTTTTGGTTCTTGTTGTTCGTGATTCAGTGATAGCGCTAAGTGAAATAGCCTATAAGGATGAGATATTGCTGGCCATGGTTTGCACTGTGTAACCCGGGAACATAATTACCAGAAGCCGTTTAGTTCTGGAAGTCGAGATTTTGTTGCTCTTTGCTGAAGTGTATTGGCCATGGGGCAGACACAAGCAGGATCGCATGCTGAAGGAAGCTAAAGGTCAGTATCCCGTACTCCTGCATCTCTCGTTGAAGACTGTTGTTCTCAGTAAGATACAGTACAGGTATACTGGTACTTCGGCCGGTCATCGGTCTCTTCAATTTCGTGGCATGAATTAATTAATTACTGTCGGTGCTTTTAATTTAAATTCACGCCCAGTAAACAATTGATTGAGCTGATGTCTTGCTGGATTCTTAGGTAACAGTTTAAAAATTCGAGGAATATGTTTAAGTTCTATTCCTTTTCTCAAATTCGAGGCATCAGAAGGAATCTGCTATTGAAGTCGCGTATAAAGATCAGGTCCTCTTAGGGTGTTTAGATGCATCATGGGGGATGTTGTCAAAGTAGCAGTAAGGCCCCATTTATATGATTTTGGATACACGAGACAACCCTCCCCCTAAAGCCACTTAAAGAAGTGTTTATTCGTGGAAATATTGTCCCTGTAGGCCGATTCATAGTTGACCCTACACAACATTCATGAATAACCCAAATTGAATAATCAAATGTGCAAATAATTTTTCTCTCTCCCTCGGTTATTCAATCATATTGAGTTTTGCTTAGTTGATTTTCTCTTAGATACAAATCTCTCCTCTAAATTTTAAATTTAGGCATTACGTGACACTCGTCACACTGAGAGTTGTCCCAGTTAGGTGAGCCAAAACTGTTCAGGGCTGTCATCAAGGGTTGTAATGCAAGGTGGCACAACTCACCCATCTGAGCTGTCTGGACCTAGAGACAGGTTTGCAATCTTCGTGTGAATGGTTGGTTTATTATATTTTATAAAGAATTAAGTCGAAAGTAAGCTTGGCCAGGGAAACTCCAGGGAAGGGTTGTCTCTGGTACACAAGACCATATAAACTGGCCGGGCCCCTAAGGGTTATTCTATTTCATTTCCACACTCCCTCTTCCTCTGTCAACAGGAGCTTTTGAAAAGGCTGTGAAACTGTTATTTTTGTACTCAGTCGTCTTCTGTTTTGAGATGATCATCTTTATCACTACAGTGGAGCCCCACGTTATGGCCACCCTGTTGACACAGCCACCTCATTTTTACGTCCACTATATTTTGACTCAAACAAAAGTTCAGTTAATACTGTTTTATTTAGAGAACCACTTTATAAATATTGCCATACTTTTAATTCAGTCAAGAGGCGCGATCCATTCAACCAAAATTTCCGGAAATTTCGGTCTAAAACTGAATGGATCGGTTCGGTCCAACCGGAAAAATTTCGAAAAAATAACAGTCAACCCCCGGGGGGGTACTCCCTATTATGCTCCGCCCGAAAGGGGTACCTTTTTCACGCTTCAGGAATATAAAAGGGTAGGGATTTCACAAGAAAAGGTATATAAAAGGGTAGGGAAATCGGTCATTTAGGTATTTACAAGGGCATTTAATTACAATATTTCGAATAGACGCCCCTTATGGCTGGCTTTGTCAGTATATTTAGCACTACATGAAAATGAGAACAAGACTTCCTAAAGTAGGTATCTGAAAGGGGTACTTTTTTTCAATAAAAGGTATATAAAAGGGGCACCTTTTCTGCCAAAATGGTATATAAAAGGGTAAGGGGTTGGACCTCGGGGCGGAGCCTCCCCGTATTAAACTTTGTTAAGTACCCCCCCCCCCCCCCGGGCAGTCAACCTTTTGAATTTGGAATGTTCTTTTCGTCATTCGATTCGAACGTAGTGTTTGAAATCATATGGCAAATATCTGGGAAAGGTCTGCTCAAAATAACCCGTTATACTGGTTAAATTACTACGGATGAAGCAGCTCACACAATATCATTGGTATCACCGTCGAAATCGTCATCAAACTTTATTAAATACGAGCAACAGTGATCTAACATTCTTCGTTCTAAATGGGCGCGAAACTCGTTTTGCGAGTGGAATGGAACGAGACCGTTCGGCCTGTCGTAATCCATTCGACACCAAGAAAATGTCGAACCTCAGCCCGATAATTTTGGTTCAATGGATTTCGGGGTTGTCCCTAGCAGAGCGTTCACAAGGTAGTAGAGGTGTGTGCTCAGGACCTAAACCGCGAGTACCCTGGGTTCGAAGTACACTGATGTCCTCACCTCGCAATCTTTGACAAGCGCACTTGAAACTGTCATTTGTGGAATTTTATTGTGGCACGTACGTATGCATCTGCTAGAACCTTTTGTTCTGGTCATGCATCGGTTCGGAAAATCGCGTTATACTTCGTATCTAATTTCCATATCAAAGCACGCCGTTCCTGCGAGCCCACAGTGCTCCGGAGCGAGTAATTATATTCTAGAAACAGCTATATTTTTGGTATTAGCGCTTCGCTTCGTTTGGAGGACGCATGCTAGGTTGAGATGGCTTGCTTTTCGCCAAAAGTATACTTTCTTATTCTCTTGTGCACTTGGCTGTCGTGCCAGTTCTTCGTTCCATCGGATTCCCGAGCTTTTATAACTAGATATAGACGAGTAAGTTATATTTTTTTTCTTATTTAAACTTAAAGCTCTTCTAAACTATTAATGATTGTTTGGTCTACTAGAAATTGTTAAACTTGAATCTAAAAACCGTGTGTCTTCTTTGTTCTAATTTCTGGGCTTCAAAGTGACCGACTAAGCGCGTTCTATCGTTTGGTTGAATTTTCAGGCAGCTGAAGGTGAAGAAAACAAAACAAACGGCACTGAAGAGGAGGAACCTTGCACCAATGAGACCTATCCTTGCTCGGCCACGGTAAGCTTGAATTCATTAGAACTTTTCTTTAGAAGTAATTTGAAAGGGATTTTTAATCGCTGCGAACAACTTTGTCCACCCTTGCTGGACCTAATCAGCAATCGAGCGGGAAAATGTATACGAGAATTGTTCAGAGCAGAAAGTGATTTACCAGTAGATTCTAGAAATTGTACTCTAAATTGAGTACTCCTTTTGTATTTTTATACTTGTTTTTATTCGAGGATGAACCTTGAAGGGAACAAAAATGTGTTCCGAAAGGTTTAGGTAAACTTCGATCGGCATTTGCCGCCAAACTTGCCTGCACACTGGTTAATTGTCGAAGCGGGCGTGTAAACAAAATTATGATAATCTTGATACGCCCCTTTCAAGTTTACTATCCGAGGTTTAGCGCGATTATTTTTTTGTTAACATTTCATAAATTCGAGCTGAGTGACATTATTAAATTTTCGATATGAACCTGTAGCGTTTTAACATGAACATGTGACGGTACTTACATGGCTAGTGTTTGTAGGTTTTGAATTTCATCATCAAAAATATACATATATACAAGACGATCACGGTCTATTTCACAGCTGTTAAATTTGCATGCGTAGCTTTGTTTGATCGCAGCTAATATGAGCTTTTTTCAAAGAACAAAACGTTCATATTGGTATCGTTTGGGCCTTGTCAAGAGATCTTTCTCGTCTCGGAAGTGTTTGGATATTTTGTTCAGACAAACACTCAAAAAGCGAATGTTAACCTCGCAGATAAGTTTAATACAGTCTTGCAATTAATTATTCAGACTGAAAAAAAAATGGTGTGTATTGAAGCAAAAAAATATTGTTTTCTGATGGGTATTGGTTTCTAGATTTTGCGACTGTTGATGGTTTGGGTTGTCCAACTTTTGTACAGTTCTTGAATAGTTTGCGAAATTGTACAAGTAAGCTTAAATTTTTCCAAATGATCGTAATTCTCGAGTAAGTAATTCAGGGCCAAAAAGTCAGAAGTATTTGGAGGACATTTTTTTGAACAATACAGTTTGAAAGAATCAGTCATGTGCGACTTTTGCTTGGTTTATAACTTGGTTTTATCGCGTTGGAATTTGTCCCAGCTCTTTGAAGATTTCCTTGCTGTCAGTTGGTTGATAGCCTCGATTTATCAAAGATCTGCCATAAAAGAACAGTAAAACATGAACACTTGTAATCTCGTTTCCCTAAACCACTGAAGTGAAAACTTTTCGAGAATTATTTTTTTCCACCTCACTGGTCATGCATGATCAAGGCGTCCCTTAGATTTGAAAAGAACAACTCTGAACGCTTGCTTCATTGATATGCAAATAGTTGTTGTGGCTTCTTTTCTGGAGTTAGCGAGTGGAACTTCCATTGTGACCCAAAAAATAAATTCGAGACCGCGTCCGGAAACCCTGAAAAAGTTTAAAAACATAAAACAAACAAGTGTTTCTCTTAAACCCTTTCTCAACCAAATACACAACATGTTATGTGGGTACTGGTTATTGTAGTGAGTCCAGTTAAATCAATTTAAAAGCCAAGGCTTGACATTTTTTTAAGCTTGACTGCCATCAATGAATAGATGATTGTTTTTTAGTGCTTACATACCACAACATAGTTCTTGAACATTCTACTCTTAGAAAGAAATGATTGTTTGGGTTGACACACCCAAGCCAGGCAAAATAGAGCTTTAAAGAATGTTGGAGATATCATTTTTTGTCTTTACTGTACAAAAACTAAGCAAAGGAAATCTGTGATTTGTTTGCTCCTGAAATGTACCCCCCAAAAATTGCACAATTTAAAGAAATTAGCAGAATATAAAACATTGTTCACAGCTCTATTGCTCCTCTAATTAAACCCATGTTGCATTGAATATTGTAGTAGAACTGCTTGCAGGGCCATCTTTTGCATCTAGGCTGGCCACCTAATGGCAGTCTCAGTATGAACAAAGATACTTGTAAGTAGACCAAAATAAAATCTCTTTCTTGATGTTAATGGTTGCAAGGGTGTGGAAGTTGGTTTATGCATCAGTGCCTGTTTGTTGATTAGGCAAGAATTGAGTTCAACTGTGGTGATTCTATTGTGTCCTATATTCTCAGCTTGTATAAATAATGAGATTCAATGACCACAGGAAGTGTGACCCAGGTTCCCAGCTTTTCAGTAACAAGGGGTTGACTAAAGGACCCCTCCCCAGCTATTTTGTCCATCTACCTCTGAGCTTCTGAATGTAAGAGGACTTAAACAAGTGTATTTGTCTTAACTTTTTCACTGAAATTGTACCTACATTTTATTACCTCCAGATAACTGGCAACCTTCTGTTGATGGTGTTTTATGGTGCTATCCTTGGTGTTGCAGCAAAATGTATCTCTGGTATGTTTCCTGCAACATTACATAACTGAACATCTAATTATTTTTATAATTATGACCCTGTAGCGTTTTGGATTTCTTACATAAATTTTGACAATCTTCTCAAAAATCTCTTGATTCTAATAAAAGTAAATTTTCCTATACATATGACTGTAACATTCACAAAATGAATCCCTAACAAAGGTTTGCTCTATTCTCAAATTCTCATTTTCAGGGTTTGAGCTAGGATTTGATCACGGGGGGACAATTTGTCCCCTTGTCTAAAATTTTGGGGGACATTTTTATTTTTAGGGGGACAAACAAATTAATTATTCAACATTTTTTTATATTCATACAGGCAAGCCAACAAAAACATTTTCCTCACCTGATCCTTGTGATACAAGAAAGTGATACAAAAAAGAAAAGTAACTTTTCTTGTTTGTATCACTTGCGCTCCAAGCTCACTTTTTCAAAAAATCGCCTTTTGGCGACCTTTAATTGTAAAATGGTCGCCATAAAAAAAAATTCAGTCGCCAAAAAAAACAGAAAACATGAAGGGGAGGACACTTCATGATGTATCACACATAGCCATAAAAGGGGAAGACACTTCATGACATAGTACACGAATGGCCAATGCGCTGAACGCCACGTTTTCATCACTTTGCTCTTTACGCATTCATGTCGAGTTTCTGAACGATGAGAGGGGTAAAGAGAAAGACAGGTGATGCTGCCACTTGTACTGTTGATTAAATTTGTCCTACTATTGATAATTTTTCAAGTAAGTTTCTCTTTCAATCTGTTGGTCACCACCATTTGGCGACTTCCGCCAGAATTTTGGTTGCCAAATATTTTTTCCACTCACTGTGGCGACCAAAATGGTCGCAGCTTGGAGCGCTGTAAGTTAGGTTTTTGGTGCAAAGGGGTTAGTCTTAGATTTCCAAAAAAAAATAGCAGAACATTGCCTCCTTTTCATAACGCAACTATGTGTGATCTTGCAGCCAAGTTTTCTGGAAAGTTCATGATTTTTCGGTTTCTTTTGCTTCTCATCTGTTTCTTCCTGATTAATACACTGACGGTGTTCATCTTCCGTATCATTTTTCTCTGATTCAGTCTGGCTTCAATTTGGAGCTAAAAAGCTGTATTGTTTGAAAACGTTTTCGATGTGACATGTTTAAGATTGCCAGGTGTGTTCACCACATTTGGTTGAGCATGAGACGTACGTGTTCAGCAGAGTGTCACTGAAACGTGACTTGAGAATGAACTTTAAACGGACAACGTGCGATAAAATACACTTTCCACGTTCTGTTTTAGCTTGCAATTTCTGTACTGAACTAAATCTCTTCATGTGTGCTTCCTTTCAAGTTTTTTCCCTAGATTTTGAAAATTGTCCCCTTTTGCTGCTTTTTTAAGGGACAATTTTTTGATTACAGTGCAGGATTGGCGCAATGGCATGGCCTGGCTCAAACCCTTCATTTTATCTTGAGTGGTATAAGCTAGGTTCTTGGAAAAAACAAGAAATTTATCTGTTTTTAATTTTTAATAGATGGTGCTGAGCTCTTGCTGGATCTTGGCTGTTCCCCGTCATTGATTGGTAAGTGAAAAATTGTACAGATTCAAATTTCACATTTTCACTGTGATTATCTCAAGAGGAAAAGAAGGTAACAGTGAAACTTGATGCACTTCTCTGTTCCAGGTTTCAATCAGTCTTAACCAAGGGGACACTTTTGATTTATTAAAATTTAGCTTGATAGTGAGGCCTAGAGGACACATCAAACAAAAGTAATGAATAAACATGGTCATTCAATTTCCTTTGCTTGTGTCCTCTAAGCTTAATTCACTTTCAAGCTGAATTTTGATATATCGAAAATTCCATTGAACTGACTATCTCTTTCCTCTCTATACGGTGTGTTAACTAATTAAGGATGGTGCCTACTTTTGTTCATGCATATACATTCTGTGCATCACGCAAGGCTTAGTTTAAGCACGTGTGCACTGGAGTTGACATTGATCCAATCAACTGTGTTACCAAGTTCACAACTAAAATAGAAGCAAAATTTTTCTGCTGTGACCAAATCAAGTTTAATGAACAACATACGGAAACATACGGAAATATAGTTTACTTTCTGGAGGGGTGACAGGAAAGATTTAACAGGCACCATAAGTAAAGTTTTCTAACACGATGAATAACGTTAAAAAAATCTGTGGTTACACCTACATTTTATGTTATGAAATGGAAGTGGCAGGCCTAATAAGTGACTAGTTTCTAATGGTGAGCAAAAAGTATTTAGGCTGTATTTTAGCTGAATCAGAGGAAGACTGTCAGAACGCTAAAAGTGCTGTTGTAATCACAAGCATCCCAAACTCTCCCCAGACTGTGCACCCGTCTGGTGAGACGCATTTGTCACACAGGAGCAGCCGCAGGTTGAATATTGAGAGCTAGTGTTGCACTCTCAGAAAGTTGGATGAAATATTTTTAAAGGTATCAAAACGCGAAGGGTGAATGTAATCTTTCTCTCCAGGTGGTATTGTTCTTCCACTGCTTGGAGCAGTTCCTGACTCGGCCATTATCATTGTGTCTGGTCTCGGACCTGATGCACAGACCAAGCTTTCAGTTGGCATGGGGTGAGAAACATTATTGATCTCCTGTGTTTACAATAATAATTTCTATTATTAGTTATGCAAAAATTTATAAATAGTTCAGCATTTATCTTCTTAATGTTAGCTTTACAGTACGAATTCAACAAGATACTCTGATAACCTCATATCTGTTAGCACAAATATTAAAAAAATTTCGATCTTGTTTCAAGGTCCTAGAATATGGAATTCATTACCGAGTGACATCAAAAATGCCCCTTCTTTCAGTATATTCAAGCGTATGATCAAACCATTTTCAAGGGTCAGACAGAATACAACTTAAATACCTTAACACCTTATATATAATATTTTACTCTATATACCTAAATAAAACACACCTATATACCTAAATAATTGACTTTTCTTTATTTATTAAAATGCCGCCTAGTATTAATATTCCCCGTGGGGAGAAATCTCTATTCCTTATAAGCTCGCTTCTCGGAGATTTCCCTGCCGCAGTCACTCCTCCCAAGTAATCTACAGATTTTAAATCTAACATTAATTAACCTATTTATTATCGTTATTATCCTTGTATTTGATTGTGTGTGGCAAAATAAAAAAAAATAAAATAAATAAAATATGGTAATTGGAAATTAAGGAATTGGATGTTATAGTTAAATGCAAGAATTCTGCCAGTATCAATCACTGGCACAACAAGTTTTCCAGCTTCAAGAAAAGGATGATTAGATTTTTACTGAATGCTGAATTGGTTGTGCTGTACGTACATACATTTGTGGCTAAAATTTAAAACTATTATTATTAACTGAGGTAGCCTCCTATTAGCCTGGTGGTTTTCTGGGGTCTTACCCTATTGAAATAGTTATTAAATGTTACTACTACAAACTTCATTTTTAATTGTGTCACAAATAAATGATAATGATAATGACACTGACAAGTTAGAGAGGTTGTAGATTTACACTAAGATCCATGGGACTTGGTGACAAACAGTATCTTTTGGAAATATTATTAAATGTTCCTAGGTAGACCCCAAGTTCATAATGCATTAATGATCTTGTTCTTCACCAATCTTAACTCTTTGTGTTAATGTCATGAATGTGAATAATTGCTTATCCTTTGATGATGCTTGCAGCACACTGGCTGGCAGCACCATCATGTTATTGACAGCAGCATGGGCTGGAAGCTTGGCAATTGGAAAGTGTGATCTTAATGCTTACGATGAAGCTATTGAAGGCAGTGGGTATGGAAAGATCAGTTGTAACAGACAGGTAATTTATTTTTAGTCATTGTTATGGTTGCTATTCACTTTCATTGGAACATCAAAATGTTCAGCTCAACTCCATTCAAAATTTCACACAGTACATTTTAACAGTTTTATCAGCAGGGTTTTTTCAGCTTACTGTCGATGGATCAAGTAATCTGTGCTTGAGTTGTTGACTAGTAACTCTTCCTTACAAAGTGATGAATACTCTCATCCATTTCTCATTATGTAAACTAAGTAAAGCACCAGGCATTGGTTTCACTGTTGTCATTCTATAAGAAAAGCATGACTACTTCTGTCATTTTTTAACAATTCAGTATGTTCTAATTTATTCTTTTACACTGGTAGGGTGTGACAATTTTACCAAGTGTGAAGACAGCTGTTGGAATTATGTTGTTAACATCTCTGTCATACTTGTAAGTATCAATCTTACTCACACTTTGAATTGTTACGTATTTTTATTTTTATTATCATCATCATCATCGACATCAAAATTGACATCATCATCATCATCATTATCATTAACCATGGTTCCAGATAAGAGACGGGTCTCGGGTCAAAAACCTGACAACAACCGCTACCTGACCCAACACTGACGAAAAGGAAAATCGGCTAAAGTATTCATATAAATTAAAGTATTATAATTATGAAAGAAAACAAAAGTAAATAAAAGAGTGAAGTTTCTAATGAAAAACATTGAAAATAATTAGTGTAATACAAGATATCAAGGAAAAGAAGTCAGTTGAAAAAACGACTCAACAAAATTCTAAAGGCGACTCGAATTTCATTTCCTTGTAAACAACATTCCAAAATGTTACATGAACAGCAGCCGAACTCTAGCAGGCCGACTATCATCGAAAATTTTGGAGATAATTCGTTGTTTAATTCTTAGAACTACTGTAAATAATCTGCCAAAAATCGAATCTGTAAAAAGCCAGTTTAAGTTTTTGTTTTTGTCTGTATAAGGTCATTTCTGAAGCCATCGAAGCTTGATAATATTTGTTGCTGTTTTACGATAATTTTCATGAATTAAACAAGTGATACTTTTCAACCTTCTCGATATTGATGAGTTCATTTTAAAGTAAAGGGGAAAGATGATTTTTCTCTCAGAGATTTCCTACTCGCATTACCCCTTAGGCGCTTCGGAGGGAATGTCAAATCCAAATATATTTTCACGCGAGAACTGAGTAGTGAGGGCCGATGTGATGGCCCAAACACGTAAACCCGGAACCGGGAAATCATTTGCCTCAAAATGAAGTGAACAAAACAACAATCTTTGTTCAGTGTCTGGCAAAAACAATCCAAGGATGGCGTAGACCAGGCTAAGTTTGTTCTGTAACAAAGTTTTTACAGTTGTACTTATTTCACTTCAAAATGGCCTGCAAGTTCAGTCATGCATTCATTCATGCATTCTGCATACGTTATGTTGAGGTGATTTTCGTTTCTGCTCCTAGCCGATCCGATATAAGTACGTTCTTTTCACATGAACTGTAAAAGGAAAATCGTAATACAATATAACTGAAATATTCTGGCCCAATTTTCCAAAAAATAAAATTGTTGAATGATGGAATGGTCACATTGATCATTATTTATATCAGTGAATCAGAAAGTGCGTTTGGACTTCCAAAGGACTTAGATGACTCAGATGACAGTGGAGTGGATTCTGAATAGTTGCATGCAAAAATAAAGCTGCTAGTGTTTGATGTAAACACAAATGCCACATTTGGTTGTTCTTCTTTGCTATACAAATTGTATTAAACACTGCCCATAGTACCAGAAAGCATTCTGAGATATCATAATGTCAAACAACCCCCACGGTCACCCCCAACCCACCCCTGAGCTTTACGTAGTGCTGCAGCTGCGTTTAGCCCGGTAGACCTACTTTGTGCGACCCCCCGGAAGCATTACATGACCCCTTGCCGGAAAAAATTAACTGGAACACTGCATTAACATAATAGTATAGTTTATTAATATAGAGAGAATTACATGGTCGGGTGGTCGGGCAGAGATACAAAATTTCTCTTCAAGTGTTGAAGAACATTTCATAGGTGAGTACACTGAATGAGTGAAATACTTTTCAACATGAGATGAAAAATTTTGTATATTGATATGGTGATATATTTTGTAACATCTTATTAATTTTTATAAACACCAATGGGGAGACAAGTCATGCTGTTTTCATGTGTGGAGATATAGTTTTTTCAGATGCATGTTCACTTGGTATTTCTTTGGTTTTTATATAATGAAAGTATTTAATATATAAGTATTGACTGTGTAGTTTCAAAGTAAGTGAATATCTGACCAGTAGGTTCTTATTTTGTTTAGCATTGTACAAGGGGCAGATTGGCATTTTGGCCCACACAACTTTGGAGAGCAGCCACCTTATGTGCGCCAAGCTGCTTTGGCAACCATGATTATCTGCTTCATTGGATTTGTTGCTTATCTGATATTCCTGGTGAGTTTCTGTACTATCATTCCAATCATTCCACTGCAAGCATTGAACATATGCTATATATATAATATCAGAATAAAGTTATTCATCATGACTGACTAAATTATCTCCTTGTGATTGGCTCAGATATGAGCAATTAATTGTTAGTTTGCAACGACAGCACAAATTAAAGTGTGCATGGTCATAATTCTCTTGGGCAATAGTTAAGAATTTAAACTACTAGTTCATTATTAATTTATTTATCCATCTTGTTCTTCACCTATACATCTTGACCATTCTTTTGAGAATTTTTTAACTTATTATTTAGCCTGTAATTAGCGACTTTGAATCTTGATTTCTGTGTTTCTAACTGGCATTGTGTCTTCATAGTTTGTTGACAGTAAATCAGCCCAAATGAGAGCAGAGAAGCATCGCCAAGAAATGTATGTCAAGCACATTGTAACTGATTTGTTTTAGTTAGCAAATAAAAACTACTCACTTACTTATACATTACATTGGCCAAGGACATGGACCAATGACTCCTGGCAGCTTACATGCAATTCTTGTATTTGAATTGAACTCATCATCATTCACCCTTTGTTGAATGCTTGTGACACAAAGTAGGGAAAGAGATAGGTCAACAGCTACTTGTACAGGTCCTTCATCCTTTCTGGCCAATGCTCATTTAATTGTACGGTCTTCTTTCGATATGATTAGTAACTAAAGACAGTATTTTGTTTTGTTTTCTATGTGTTAATTTTTGATATGTTCTTTAGTAAATAGCATTGCTCTTATCCATGTGTTTTACATTAAATTATTAACAGTGTGATGCTTTGACTGTAAGCCATAGACATTTAATGTTGGTCTTACACATGAAACAAATTTGTTTGTTTGTTTGTTTTGACAGGATGCAGCGGAAGGTGTTGCATCAGTTTGTTATGATGGCCAAGAGACAGATGCCATCCCGGATTGGTGATCACACTGATGCTGAAGACAAAGCTGCTCAAGAAGGTAATAAGAGATTATCATGGTTATTATTAATAATGAATACTATTAAAAGCTTTTGTTAGGTATACCTAATTTTCAAAACATACCTTTATTATTACTATTATTGATGATTATTAATATTAATTTAGACTCTGATATATTACAGACTGACTACTGACATGCTTCCAACAGCTGACCATAAGGTAGTATTAGCGTGTCAGCCAAGTGTCGGCTGAAATATTGCGTGCATGGTCACTGCTAATATTGATCCACACTGGGTGATGTGTCTCTGACAATTAAAATTTTGTAGACCGACAGTACTTGACCAAGTGAAGACCAATTTGTAGACCAATTGTTGACCAAGGTGCTGATGGCAGGTATCATTGGACACTTCGCCTTGAGTGCCATTTATTACACATGAGCCAATTCCTTTAATATTGTCACCACAAAACATTGGAGATGCTCTTGACTACAGTTTTTACTCCGATTCATTTTGGTGTTACTTGTTTTACATAATTTTCATACATGTACATTACACTTAAATCAGCACTGAAAACCACTTTTGTAATATTTATTCATATAACTGTTGTAATTTTTTCCTTTGAAGTGCACATCCAGAAGAAGTATTTCAAAGCTTGGCGTCTTGGAGCAGGAATGGACAAGAAAGAACCAACTGAAACTGATCCTATTGTGTCAAAAGAGGGAAAAGAGGATAAACAGGTACTAATCATTTAGTATTAATACAAATGTATCCACTACTTGCTTGCTGCTCGCAGCTCTAAATGTATGCAACTTGTTGCTTTATTCAGAAAGTAGCAGCTAACCAATTAATGCTTTTGTTTGTAAAAAAAACCCATACAGTCGTGTACAAATAGCTTCACTTCTTTTCTCTGCAGTATTATTATTTGTTCACGTCCAGTGCAGAGGGCACTCTAAGACTGATCCAAGTTTGATATTAAATCATATTGAACTTTTCAATGTGTTCCCACAGAGCTTACAAATTGTTGTTCTTTTTTTCCAATTCAAACACTTAACAGGAACTCGTTCAACGAGATTCTTTTGAAATGCATGAGGTGAGTGGATTGTGTGGCAGAATTAGTGAAGAAACAAAACTTTTTCATGCAAATATTGAAGTTGGATGGGCTTCATCATTTCTTCATGTGAATCTAAGTGTTACTCTTACCTATTTGGAATCAGCATCTCTTAAACAAAATCTTCACAAACTAGGATCACCTATCTGAATTCTTTTTCTTCTCTTGTATCAATTGTCTAGGAGAATCTGGCTTCTGAGCAAATTTCTCTGTTATGCAATAACTTGGGTGTGATATTGATCTGGCTAATGGTTAATAATAAATATTTATCATGACTAAATCTTTTAACATCATATGACGCTCTGTGAAATTATCAAAATAAATTTTAAGAGTTGATGTTTATTCCTGAAATAAAAGTAAAATTTAAAATCTGGTTCTACTTTTTGCATATTAAATATTAACTTTTTAAATTCATAATTGAATTAATTGTCAGTGGTATTTTTCAACATCCATAGCAATGAATTCTCATACAAAGAACACGTCCAAGTACCAATACTTTTTATTACTTGTACAATATAACAAGAATTGAGAAACATCATTCTAGGCATTCCACTGAGATGCTCATTCATGCATTTGTCTCAAGTTCTGTTCACTGTTGTAACAGCCTGCTCTATGGCCTGCCAGCCTACCAGCTTAATTAGCTGCAGAGGGTCCAAAATGCTGCCACTAGAATAATTTTCCAGGAATCCAAATACTGTCATGTAAGACTGCTGCTGTATAATCTGCACTGGCTGCCGGTTGAATTCCAAACTGACTTGAAGAGATTACTGCACATGTAAATGTATAAGGCTATCAATGGGTTAATGCCAGGACCTTATTAATCTTAAAGGAGCTTTTAAATACAAGTTACACTCCTGCTGTGATGAACTGCTACTACACCCTGTGAAATTTAAGACTAAAGCAATGCTTTGCTGCTGCTGCTGCTCCTCAACTGTGGAATTCGTTGCCCTAGCTATGTGATTAGGAGCAGCTCCTCAGTAGCATCTCAAATATTAAAGACACTCGAGACATTTTTATTTCAGAAAGCATTTTCTTTATTAATTTTATCCTTTTTAATCCGCTTTTAATAGGTTTTATGCAGTCTATTTTACGATTTAAGTGCTGATGATAATGTTGATATCGGTGCTATATAAGTGTTGTTGTTGTTATTAATATTATTATTAATATATTATTATTATTATTATAGGAAGTTATTTAGCACTGATCAATATCATGATAAGCTTTACATCTTATCTTTCTAAGAAACAAGTCTCATCACCATATTGATTTTACCACTGATACCATAGAAAGCAGAGCCAATCAGAATACAATTGGTACTACACCTAGCCTTGTCATCCTGCTCTGCTCACATATCACATTTATTTTGCTGGCCACCTTATTTTCAAAAACGATTTAAGTATTCAAAGGCATGGGCAGGATTTTTTAAAGGGGATCACACTGTATCAGTGATGATGGCCAACATATCATCATGGCATTTTCACTGCCTGTTGTAGATCGTTTGCCTAAAAAAGCTTACAAAAGAGGGCTCACAGGCACCTCAGGACCCCCCAAGCTACATCCTTGGTATTTCCTAAACCTAAAGGCGATAAATGTGATATTCCATGGTATACCACTCAGAGGCATTGCATAACTAATAATTTAAATAATTATATAATATAAAATTGTTAGAAAAATAGTTTTTGAATCATTAGATGAAAGAAAATGATCACAATAAGTTATTGTCTTGATATTAAACCAATTTCTCCTAACTTGTAATATCAGTCATTCTAAAATAACCGGTAGAATTTCCTCATGTTCATTAGCTGTGTGCTATGGTCAATTTTTGGTGTAGACCGGGTTCAAATGCGCTTACATAATGGCAATGGGTGTTTAAAAGGGTAACCGTTGCAAAACACTGAATTTACTGACTAATATTCTATCTCAGGAGGGTGCTCTGTGCTGCTTAATATCAACTGCGCATGCTGTTTAATCATAATGACTCAATATAACATTTTAACTAGTTAACAAAAAGCTGATATGATAATATTATCCTTCATGTCATGATGCATATTAATCATTTTGAATGTCATTTTCAATAACATATTAACCTATTTTTGAAAGCTTATTAAATAGTTAATAAATTATTACTTGTAAAAGTTGTTTACTCTGTCCATTTTCCTTATCTTTTCTTCCTTCTCCCGTATTCTCTCATCATAAATCCATGTCTCTCCGTCTATGAATTATCGATAAAAATGTATTGTGTTAAACTTCAATTTAGTTTAATCTAGCTTTCCTCTTCTGTGTGATCCTTCCTTTATTTCTCCATTCATTCATTTCTTTGTTCCTTATTTTTTCTTTCAATTCTCTAGTTGTGTGTTTTTACTTTGTTATTCATCTCTACTTATTTTGCTTTTAAGGTATGGAAAGATATTGTTTCATTGATTTGATTTGCTATGTTGTGGTTAATAGGAGGAAGAAGAAGGTGAAGAAAGTTTCACTCATTTGGCCCTCAAGTGTGTGGGTCTTCTTGTCCTTGGCGTTGGTTTGGTGAGTAAATTAATGTGAATTCAGACTTCATTGCCTTGTACTCCTGTACCAACAATACCATATTGGTCATTCACACTAGTAAAGCATGATCTAGCAGTTCCTTTAATTAAGTTTTCTCTTATGTTGACCATCTTTTTGTTTTTACACTATAACATCAGCAAACTTCTTTTTATCTTGCTCATAGGTGACAGTTTTTGCTGATCCAATGTGTGATGTGCTTGATTCACTGACTAATCCAAAGAACAAATCTCACATTCCTATTTCAGGTAAGTTATTTATAATTTCTACATAATATGTATTTAATTGTGTGATATTTACTTTCTTTCATCCCATATCTCTCAAAACCTAAAGCTGATAATGAATTTAAAGAAGAAAAATTACCCTATAACTTTTTTAACTCATCCTTATTCCTGTCGTGAAAAATTGAAAGTTGCTCTGAACTGCAGGTATTAAATCATTCTGTTGTGTCCTGAAAGCTTGATTCTCCATGTTTTTTATTCTTCTGAAAGATGCCCTAGCATATAGTCTTATTCCCAGCTAGAAGTGAAATTTACTCTAAAAATATTTCTTGGGTAATTTTCTAAGTTAATTTGCTTTTTGTAAATTTCAGTGGTAAATCTGTTACTCTCCACTCCTAACATTTGAATAAAGTAGATGCTATGTTTTGTGCTTTGCTTTTTAGCATTCTACGTGTCATTTGTGGTAACTCCCCTCTGCTCCAATGCCTCGGAACTTGTCTCCTCGCTGATTTTTGCCTCCAAAAAGAAGAAAGAAAACATCTCCATGACTTTTGCACAGGTAATGTTTCTATCTGGGATAAGAGAAGTAAACAAGAACTAGGGAGATACTCAGAAGCCTGCAAACTTTGTGACTTCATTTCAAGTGTGCAGCTTGTTACTTACTGTATTCTGACATCCATGTTCAAGCACCTCGTGTCATGTTTACCTGTCATTGGGCTCTTGTGGCCAGCTGTTTGCAAATGTGCAAACTTATTGGTTGCTTTGGTGTCAACAAAAATCAATAGCCACAGGGTTATGTTTAAAAAAAAATACTTCAGTGGTTCAGTTTGCATTAACTCTGATACTGGGCACACGCGGTTGTGTCAACTATCAGAGTCTGCATACGACCAAGGGGCCCATCAGGCCAGAACTTATCCTGGTTTCCTTAGCATGAAGCGACTTAAGAGTATTTCTACTCCCCCCCTGGATGGGATGCTAGTACATCACAGGGTTACCCCCCAGCATTAAATTCGCCGGTACCCATTTATACACCTGGGTGGAGAGAGGCACTGTGAGAGTCAAGTGTATTGCCCAAGAACACAACATAATGTCCCCGGCCAGGGCTCAAACCCAGACCACTCGATCCGGAGACGAGCCCTCAAACCATGAGGCCACTGCACCTCCCGACAACGGTCAGCAAATGAGAAAAAACCAATGTGTTTCCAGTATAATATTATGTATAGTATGTTATTGTTACTACTTGTAAACTATAGTAGTGCAAATGCTCTAATCTGATTGGTTTAAAGTACACTACCAGGCACAATGTTCTGTGGCTGAAGGTGGTATAGTCATCTAAAACCTGACCTTGATTTTTTTTTTGTTTCCCCGAAATTTTAGGACTCTTTCAGAGAAAAATTTTTCAACATTATTGGATAATACTACTTGAATGTTAATTTTATTTGAAGGATGTTTAATTTGAATTATTAAGTTAGACAACAAGATTACTCGAGATGAGGTGATTGTTATTTTGGCCTCCTCAAACTCGTACACAAATCTCAAAAAAATTAGACAAGGATTTAATTATAAACAGGGTTAGCGTAGTTTTTCTTTCTCCATTTCTTCTTAGCTTTAGCTTCAACATGATCAAAGATATATCAGAACACTCTTGTTTGAAGATATTTTTCAAACACATTAAAGTGTTTGAATTGTCGTCTAAAGTAGTCTCCCACATTTGATGTATTACAATTAACCCTCATTAACTATCACCTCTTAGTGTAAATCTACTAGCGTTCTATCACGAATGGCGTTCTCTGATTGGCTACACTACTCACGTTCTATTCTGTGATAGATAGTGAGTAGCGTAACATCGTGCCCTGGAGGCCGCTTCTTTGTGTTGAAGCGTCTGTGAAGAGGTAGAAATCTCGAGCTCATAATCTAATTGTTAAATAGATTATGAGCTCGAGATTTCTAATTGTTTAAAGAAATCTCGAGCTCTGAGATAAGCGTGCAGTAAGGTTAGGCTTGACTTCCGTTGCTCACTTGTCTCTGGTCTACATAATTTCCTTCCCTGAGGAGAGTGGCATCGGGGAGGAATGCAAACAGCTGCTAGTTATTGAGTCTACAGTGAGGTGTGCAGATTTGCCTCAGAAAATAACAAATTGTCTGTTTCAATTTGTGTTGCAGTTGTATGGAGCTGGCACCATGAACAATACCCTATGTCTTGGCATTTTTGCTGCCCTTGTCTACTTGCGACATCTGAAGTGGTACTACTCTGCTGGTAAGTCTATATCTGATGATAAGAAAAGCTAATTTCTCCTTACAAAATACACATCAACAAGACAGGTAATGAGAATCAGGAAAATCATCAAGCAGGAGATATTTAGCAATTATCAAAGTCGGCTTTCGTAGGATATGAAGAATTCTGCAGATCCAGGAGGGTGTTATCCACCAAGGCCAAATTCTTCATACCCTAGTTACAAAAGCTGAATTCAATAATTGCATTATTATTCATTCAAAATATTTCCCCGTTCTTAAAGGAATTTTGCCGTTTTGCTCTTCGTTTTTCTGCTCACCAAAAATAAACCTCATCCCCGGGTTTTCTCAGTCAACAGTTCAATAACCTTCAGCGGGCTGTACTATTGACGTCATTTTGACTTCATTGGGTTAATATGACAAAACCTTTAACATCATTGGTTCAAAAGACAAAGCTCCTTCCAAATTTGGTCAAAAGTAGCTGGTTATGGTGAATTAAGTGTGTGGTTTTCACCAATCAGAAACGTAGAAGTATTTTGAATTAACAATAAGGTTTATCACTAATGTTGTATTGGTGAGATCTATTAGAACTACAGTATGTAGCAGCTCTTATATTGACTGAAAGGCCAACCAACTGACTTATTACTAATTGACTAACTGGCAAGACAGAAAAATGATGCATGGATAAGGTGACTGATTTCTCAAATTTTCATCTGCAGAGGTCACTGTGATTATCTTTGTGCAGTGGGTTGTGGGAATTGTTGGTTTCCGTTTGACTTACAAGGTAAGCTTATTCTCAATTTGTGAGACAACAGAAATGTCACTTGTGGAAAGGTCTCCTGTCTGTCATGTCCTCACCATAGCTGGGGCTAATGTGGTTTCAAGCCAACATAATGTACCATATTAGACTTATATTATTTCAATGTAATAATTATTACAAATCAATAAAGGGGGTAAGTTTCTAAAGAAACTGTGGTGTTGCATCAGTGGAGAGTATTACAAGGTAATTTGGTTTTATCAACTGGGTTTATAATCTGAATTAGCCACCGTAAAAAGATTCAAAGGCTGATGTTCTGACCATTAGCCCTTTGTTGTTTACTCCTGACTAAAATCAGGACTAAACTAAGCCAAATATGACAAGACCTCAAACATGTTGGTGCTCACAAAGTTTTGTTCTGTTAGCCTGGTTTACACTGGCAACATACAACAGAAAGAAAAGAGCAGTCCTGCCTCATGTGGTTATGCTTATGTCATTATGCTCCTGTTGTGTTGTTCACACTGGTGGTTAAAACATCAGCATGGAGTGTTTCACATGGTTCTGCTGTTGTGTGAACCATACCTTGGGATGTCTTACCATCGCACTACTCTTGGCATAAGATAGCACAAGAGGTCTCTAAAAGAGGCTAAGGGCAATGAGATAGTAAGAAATGGCATGCAAAGATATTCTGGCCAGCCTTTCTGATGAGTCACCTAATATTTGGTATTTATTCTCTCTTATTTTATGGTGCAGTTGTGGACTGGTGCCCTGGTTGGGTCATTGTACCTTGTGTCCATTGGCCTGGTTGCTCTTCTGGAAAGCAGTGCCATTGGTTGGAAATAACTTTCTTCAAATGCCATTTCGACATGATGCTTATTGTTTTGTGGCTTTGGAACTGAAACACACACTATTTTGTTTGCAAAACTGACATTATATTCGAGTCCATTGGCTATCTTTATTTTCTATTTTTGTCACCTCCGGTATTCCGCAACTCTTGATAAATCAATATCTGCGACTGTTCAGGTGGTAGTCTCGTGATCTTTCCAGTTGATGATGAGTTTTGTCACACAATCTTTTAGACGATTGTGTTATAATTAAGTTGGAGGCTAACCATGACTGAAGAAAACAGATTCATCAGTTGTAAATTATTTTTCTCAATGTATTTTCAATTTAAAATGCACTTGTGATAAATATTGATATCTTTTGGTCCTGATGGACCCTATGCTAGGTATGGTATTGTTTATATTTCTCAAATTGCACAATTAAATATGTAAAGCAAGTTAGACTGCGAGAAGTCTTTTTTTTCCTCGAAAATCCGTGGGAAACAACGCAAAACAAGTATATGTGCGAGCGTGACTAGCAAGGCATCGCCGCTCCCAAGTCACGCTCACTGTCACGTCACGCTCACGTTTGCACGCTTACTTCTTTTGTGTTCTTTCCCACGGAGTTTTGAGGGAAATAGAGACTGCTCGCAGTCTAAAAGCAAGTATGCTTACAAATTAAAATAACTAAATTTAAGAATTTCACTGGCCAGTAATGTAAAAGATGTATTTTTTTACCAGTGATCCGTTAGAGGCATTGGTTGAATAAGTGAGTGGGATTTAGTCGGATAGACCAGTTCAACAATTTATGCAAAAAGCAGCGGGCTTTTTGTTCACGAATTTGTCTTGTCTTTCTTGTGATATTATTGTTGAAATAAACAAGTAGATCTCTTGTAAACATTTGAGTTGTCCTCAGTTTAATAGCGGCAGTATAGTCGTATAGGCAAGGCCTAGCTTGTACACTCAGACAGGGTGGTGGCCCCCTCTACTTCTTTAACACCACATCCCCACCCCACCCCCACCCCCACCCCTATTTGCTTTTCTCTTGATTTAGGTCCCAACTACAGATCTATCAGGAGCCATACAGGGAAAATTGTGGAGCCTCGAGTGAAAATGCCAAGATGACTCTAGAGTTTAGCCTTTCACACCACTTAACTATAAATATATGAACCACCCTTCTTAATAAGAATACACTTTCTAAAAAAATGCATGCCTATCAACATCATAGGCCCTGAGTTAATGATCTTGTCTGTCCTGTACTCGTAATACATGGACGTTTAATCCTATTTAGCATGGGCTTAGACTTGGACCCTTTGAAGGGAGGGGTTGATTTCTGAGCCCCCTGCTATGTCTCCAAAAATTGCTTTTAAATATAGTTATCAAATTTAAAGGACGTGTTAAACATCCAAACGTCCAAACGTATTTACTTAAGAGAGAGCACTATGTATCGACGTTATATATTTTTTACAAATATCTCCGCCATTTTGGATCCCAGGATTCGCCCTCTTCGATTGAAGTCATCAACAATTGATGAGCTTGGGAAATGGTGCCTGAAAGTGTGGTGGAACCCGACAGTAAACAAAACCGAGCGCGTAGGGTATCCCCAACCCTGTGAGCGGCAATGGAAACACAGGATACTTACCACATACTTACCCTCAAGCAGAAGGGGAATGGGTGGGCTTGAAGAAAGCAGCCAAAAACACACGGAATAATTTGACATCCGGTCAGTACAAAATGCAGACTGCAAACCGGGTACAAAACTGCAGACTGCATACTGAGTTCAAAATGCAAACTGACAAGAAAAACTGCTTTTTTGCGTCAGATTAACAAAAACAGAAGCCTCGACTGTGTTCTGTTCTGTTGTAAAGCGCACAGGAAGCGGTAGAGCACGAAAAACACGAGACGCAGTCGAGAACAAAACAGAACAGAGCACAGTCGAGGCTTTATTTGTTTTATGATAAAGAATCCAATAACTTCCCCACGCATTCACTGATTTCCCACACCAAACGAGTAAAAGTGGTGTCAGCCGTGTATTAATTAACAATTAGACTACGAACCAGAGTATTCTACGAGTAGATAGTCAACGCTTGTAGAAAACGAGGGCAAGTAGTGTAATTGTTTTGGTATAAATTTACCGTAGTCTCATTGCATAAAAAGAAAAAATGTCAAGTAACGCATAGAAAAGAACTATTTTATGTTACATCTGGTTCAAACGCGATGCGCAATGTGCATTGATGCGTAACTTGTGCTGTTTTGGGATGAATGAGACGACTACATGCCAATAACACAACCAACTTAGTTTTTAATGGCAGATACAGTGGAACTACATTGGCGAAGCACATGGCAAAAGCACGTGACTAACAGCCAATCAACATACATTACACTCCTCCCTCCTTAAGGAAAAAGTAGTAAAGTAAACTAGACACAATGTAAACAACGTTCCTAGACTAAATCGTCCATCGTCCAGAATGTGCAATAAAGTTTCACAAAACTTTCAAACAAAATGTCCATTGTTCAGAATGGGCAATAAAGTTCAACAAATATCATGCCTCTTCAATTAAACGCTTGGGCGGCTTCCTAACACGTTGTGGGTAACGCTGGGGTGGTTTAACAGGTGATTTAACTGCTGGTTTCCCGGCCTCAGGGAAGTCTTAAGCACTGGTTGCCTCAGGTACAGGTTTGTTGGTTTGGGTTTGCTCTACCTTTGCTGAAGGAGGTGATATGGGGTAATCCTTTGCTTTAGGAGATGAGTAAGAATAATCCTTTGGCAAAATTGGCTCAACAACTGGGTGAGCTTGACGAGATTGTAAAAGCAGATCGTCTGTTGCCTCTCCTGGCTCTGGTTGTATCTTAGTTCCCGACCAGTCTTTCAGTTGGTCGATGTGTCGCTTCCAGATGAAATCCTCTACTTGAACAGGGTATGTGACTGGGCCCAACTTTGATATGATGACACCCTTGGTCCATGGATTGTGATTCTTCCTATAATCTCGGATGAGGACAGGATCTCCAACGCTCAGTTTTCTCCTTGGTGCCCTTGGCTGCATACTGGATGGTTTAGCAACTTTCTTCCTCAGGTCTGGACGTAGCAAACCTAATCTGGTGCGTAGTCTGCGATTCATTAGCAATTCTGCTGGTGTACATCTGGTAGTGGTGTGTGGTGTGGTGCGATAACTTAGCAAGAATGACGTTATCTTCTGATTTTGGCTCCCAGGATCTCCTTTGGTAGCTTTCATCGGTTGCTTGAACGTTTTTACTGCCCTTTCTGCTTCGTCGTTCGAAGCTGGATGATACGGAGCACTCAATATGTGCTTTAGTTTGTTACTTCTGAGGAAATCCTTGAACTCCTGAGCAATAAATTGAGCACCATTATCAGTAACCAACTCCTCCGGCAGACCACGTGTAGCGCACACGGTGCGCAAGGCGTTTATGGTTGCTTCAGCAGTTGTACTGGACATGCGCAGCACCTCCAACCATTTGGACTTAGCATCGACGATTACCAGGAAAGATCCACCTTGGAACGGACCACAGTAGTCCACATGCACTCTTTGCCACGGACGGTGTGGCCAAATCCAAAGGTTGTCAGAAGTACTTGGTGCTTTACAATGAGAGGTTTGGCAAATCTCACAGTTCCTCACCAACTGTTCAATGTCAGTGTCCAGTGTTGGCCACCAAACATGTAAGCGCGCGAACGCTTTCATCCGCACAATTCCAGGATGGTTTAGGTGTAGCTCTGCTAACACAGATTTTTGATATTTTGCTGGGATCACTACTCGTGTTCCTCTCAACAAACATCCTTCTTCTACTGTGAGCTCATTTCTTTTGAGGTAGTAACTTTTAAGGTTATCTGGAACCTCTTCCTTCCCCGGCCATCCGTTTAGAGTGAAATGTACCACTCGTGACAAAATTGGGTCACGTGATGTTTCCGCACGGAGATGTCTGGCATCCACCGAAAATCTAGCCACTTGAAGCCTGTTCACTTCCTTAGCCTCTTCTTCACTAGGTGGGTCGTCTGTTGAGGTTTCCACACTGCAGCCTGGAGAATGCGTCTGCATTGGCATTTTGTTTGGAAGACCGGTACTTGATATCATATTGGTAGGCTGACAGTTGGATAGCCCATCTTTGTAAGCGCGATGCTGCTATAGGAGGTATCCCACACGCGGGATGAGGTCAGAGTGTCTTTTAGATCCTGAAATGATTTGGCGCACTCTTGACTCTAACACCAGGGTGTGTCCTTGGCCAGCAACTGGTTGAGCGGACTTGCCAGGGTAGACATGTTTGGAATGAACTTCCGGTAGTAGTTAACCAAACCCAGAAGACTGCAGCTCAGTTTTATTTTGGGGCTCTTGCACTTCAAGTATAGCCTTAACCTTGGCGGGCGATGGATGGATTCCATGGCGGTCTACTATAAAGGCGAAATACTCAATTTGAGGTTGCATGATGGCACACTTTGACTTCTTGAGCTTTACGCCACACCTTTCCAGCTTTGCAAGTGTTTTATGGAGATTACTGACATGCTGAGCCCCTTTTTTACCAGTGACAATCAAATCATCTAGTATAGCTCCTGTCTGAATCAGGCCATTTAACAGCTTGTCTATGATTTGCTGAAAAATTGCTGGTGCCGCTGCTATGCCAAGTGGAGGCCTGGTATATCGGTATAGTACCAAATGAGTCATTATGGTAACATAAGGCTGGGATGCCTCATCAAGAATGAGGCTGTTGGTATGCATTACTAAGGTCTAACTTCGTAAACGTGTCTCCCCCATTGAGCTTGGTAAACAGCTCTTCTGGTGTGGGCATTGGATACTCTGGGACATCTAGGTATTGGTTTAGTGTTAACTTAAAGTCTCCACAAATTCTGACCGTTCCATGTGCCTTGAGCACTGGCACAATAGGTGTTGCCCAGTCAGGACTTTCCACTTTCTTCAACACTCCTTCTTTCTCCAGTCGACTCAGCTCAGCGGCCACTTTATCTTTGAGCGCATAAGGTACGGAGCGTGGTTTAAAATACTGCGCGGTTGCATTCTCTTTAACCACAAGCTTAGCCGTAACTCCTTTAATGGTTCTTAATTTACCATCAAATAGTGCTGGGTACTGTTGCACTAGATCTTCTAACATAGGTTTGGGAAAGTTGGTTTGGTACACTTGGCTAATTTCTTTCCAATTTAACTTGAGTGTTGACAGCCAGTCCCTTCCCATTAAGGCAACTCCGTCCCCTTTAGTACTAATTACGGGTAGATGAGCTTCTTGGGCACTGTATTGGACACAGACAGTGGATTCACCTATGACAGGTATGTCATGACCAGAATAACTTTTCAAAGTCACGTCCGACTCTTGTAAAGGCATGGTACCTAACTGATTTCTCCACATATTTTCAGGTATCACAGTCACAGATGCTCCTGTATCCAATTCTAATTGGCATGGAATGTTTTTAATATTCAGTGATACCACAATTGCATCGGCTTTTCTCCTTGAGGAGTGTGATACAGTAAACATGGGCCAATCACTATGGGAATTCTCTTCCTCATCTGAAGAAACTTCACTATCAGAACTAATTTCCTCTTGAGTGTCAACAAACTTGATCTTAGAATTTCTCTTCTTTTTCTTAAATTTAGCATCTTTGCTCTTCTTCTTTGATTTGGGCTTATTTTTAATTGCAGACTTTGTAGGGTCTTCCTTGGAAGTAGCTCCCTACTCTTTCTCGGGGCATTTTGGGCTAATATGTCCCTTTTTCTTGCAAATATGGCACTCTGAATTTTTGTGGAAGCACTTATCTGGTGAATAATTTTGTTTGCCACATCTGAAACATTCTTGGGACTCAACCTTGTTAACTTATTTATCATTGGGAAACTGGTTAATTTCTTTATCGGTTAACTCCATCCCCACGGCAATATCTACTGCTTTCTTTAGACTTAACTCTGCTTCACCTAACGATTTTCGTCTTGTTGCTTTGGAATTTATGCCACAAACCAGCCTGCCTCTCAGGGCTTCATCTCGGTAGTTTCCGAATTCGCATGTTTCAGCAACTTTCTGCAACTTCGCAAGAAATTCTCTAATCGACTGACCTTCTTCTTGAGTACATTTATGGAATTTATATCGCTCGGCGATAACAAGTGGTTTCGGTGTCAAATGTGTCCCCATGACTTCCACAATATCCTTGAACGGCGGCATTTCAGTCGGTTTAGTCCGGGTTGTTAAGCTTTTTAACAAGGCATACATCTTTCCACCTGCTTTCTTATCCTCTGGGACATTATTTACTGCGAAAAACATTTCTAAACGTTCTACATACGTCAACCACTCTTCTTCCTTCGGATTGAACGCATCCATGCGACCGAAATAACTAGCCATCGCTGGAACTCCAGGTCGAACTGGATTACTCGCTCCTGCTTGGACTTCGTCGGCTTCATCAGTCAAATTTTCCCCCATCCTATCCTCGTCGCCAACTTTGTGGTGTTTTGGGGTGAATAAGACGACTACATGCCAATAACACAACCAACTTAGTTTTTAATGGCGGATGCAATAGAAATACATTGCCGAAGCACATGGTAAAAGCACGTGTCTAACATAGCCAATCAACATACATTACATAACTGTTTTCTATTTAACAATTAGATTATGAGCTTGAGATTTCTATTTAACAAATAGATTCCATGTTTCCGTGCGTCTGTTCAGTAATAGATCACAGTTGACGTCAAAATGTGCTAAGAACAAGAAAGTGGCACACGAGGCGAAGCCGAGTGTGTCACTGATGTTCTTACCACATTTTGACGTCATCT
>CM042753.1:13653468-13657316 GCA_022496165.2 Catalaphyllia jardinei
CCTAAGCCTTACCTGTGGTTCGGTATCCAAACGTTTTGATCTAGATATTTTCATTCACTTCACACCTGTGGAATGCCTCCATCTCCTGCCTCCTGGTTATCCAGCCTCTTACCCAAACACCGCGATTTCTTCTTTTAATGCGAGCTTTCTCCTCGCCATCTAAGAGCATCAACGCAAGAACTCCAAAAGCTTTTTTTTTTTTGCTAAGCGACGCCATTCTGGATTGCGTGATGTAAACATCATCGCATGAGAACTTGGTAACCGCTGATCAAGTATTGCGCGTAATGTTGCACGAAATGTTGCGACCGTGTAGCCACGTCAAGTGACGGATGTTGCGCGCAATATTGCGCGCAATGTTGCACCGTGTATCCGGGCCTTTAACCACGCGCGTTTTTGAGACGCGGACGGTAACCGGAAGTGAGCTGTTTTTACTTTTAACTTGCCCTCACACAACCACATTCACATTGCTAAGAATCTTTTCTCCACTAGAGACGAGTCGTACAAAAATCTGGGAGAAAATTCTTTCCTAGCACACGAAATATTCTACTCCGTTTGCCGTCAACGTTACGTCTCAAAAATGCACGTAAGGTGGCTTACTACATCTTTTGTAAGAGCACAACTTTTAACTCTTTTGTAAAAGGCTCCAAGCTGATTTTCCCTTCACTATTTACTGTTTGCTTAAGTCTTTTACCATTATATGTTAAATCTGAACAATTGAACGTCAACAAATGGCCAAAATGAGTGAAGTAAAATAAAAATCTGCAAGACAGAACTAAGAGAATGTGAATCAAAAATCAAAAATAGCTCAAAATCTGTCTTACAGGTTTTATTTAATTTTGGCTCTAAACGTGATTCATCCCAACAAATCAACTGTGAAAATTTCATCATAGGTTGTAAGGTAGATTTTCGAGCAATCCTCGATCAAAGACAGGATTTTACAACCTTGGACGAGAATTGATCACGTGCTAGAAAGCAAGAGTGAATAAGAGCTCTTTTACCCGATGTTAATCAAACTTTGTTGCCATATTTTTTTGGCCCTAGGCTTGAATACATGTTTAAACAGAGCCTGAAACTATCGCTACATATACCAAAGCAATGTAACGCCTTTCAAGTGCTGAAGTGGTTTTCGTTACTTCTTGAGGTTACTTGAAAAAACTGTAGTAAGCCACCGTCTTTCAACTTAAGGTGGCTCGAAATAGTTATCATTTTCCCCAGACTAGTTTTACAAATGTTTTCCAAATAGAGTTTGGTTTATCGTATCAGTAGGAAATTACCACAGGCAAATGAAACATCAAAGAATTATTACATCATACTTTTTCCAGAAGAACTGTTACCATGGCAACGATATAACGCATTCAGTTGCACCCCGAAAATCGAAAGCTATCGTCTTATTAAGAGAACTGGTAGGTGAAATCTTCTCAAACTCCTATATTACATTTTATTAGGAATGATCGTTTAAAAAAATCTGTAGAGCAGATGAAAGTAAACACCTACTATTCAACTATTGCTTTTTGATTTTTTTCCCACCCAGAGAATTTTTTAAAAATTGGTATATATACGCATCCGATTGATCTTAGTTGTCACCAAAAATTTGAAAAAAATTCACCGACTGGAAGCGAAAATATTAGCGCACAAAGTTGGAAAATATGAAAAAGTCATGGTCGACTAGATCCTACTTTACGCATGCGCGAAGTTGTTCATGCGCGCTCAATCGAGTTCCTACGAGTGCGAAACGACCGGCTTCCATTTGGACGTATCCTTTATGACAAGCAGATATTTTTTCTTTGCGATCGTTTTACGGGTTACAAGAAAAGTAACCAAAACCAATTTGTGAGAGTTTTACCGTGCGCATTTGCATTAACGTGTTAGAAGATCTATTTTCTCTACTCTTCTGTCTCTGATTTTGATTCATTCCGTTGACACGTGCATCTTAGTTATGGCGTGTGTAGATTGCGCGCAATCTACACACGCCTGAAAGTCGAACTCTGTGTGATATAACAGGCCGCGTTGAAAAATAATCGAGCTTATTTGTTGCGCATTGAGATAACCAAACGTCACCTAAATAACCATATTTGTCCGCATCGTGGCATGAAAACAAGCACGGTGACCCCCTCTTTTTATTACGTTTTTAAAATCTCCTTGTACTGTAATGACACCATACCAAGATTCATCGGAAATCTATCGCGGGTTCTTTTACTCAGGAATCACCTTAGGCACCCTATTTCTGATTCGCTTTTGAATTAACCTTAATTACATTTAGCCACATTAAAACATTTTTCATAAATGTCAAAACGGCTCCAAAATTACATCGAAAAAAGCAAAGAATATATGGATAGAAACTGTTGTTTTTTAACCATCGTAGGAACACAAACAGCAGTGATAAAACATTCCATCCCAACGCATTTCAATAATAATTCCCCTCTATCGCGCATGCTCCTCAAATCCTCGATTAACCTCAACTATTAAATACTAATAAGATGTCCAGGTATCAGTAATTTTCATTCTACGTCGATCATTGCATTCACTATAGGAGCCCAGGGCTCTGTGGCAAGTATAAGACATAATAGAGCCGTGAGAGGATTGGGTAGATTTTTTCCTCCCCATCCCCATTCCTTGCCAGCTCGGCTTAGTCCCTAACGAGCCTTCATCTCACCCGAGTGAAACATACCAGTAACTGATATTTCATGATTCGTTTCTCCTAGAGTTCTAATCTACTTTATTGCCAAACAGATTTGCACGCAATAATATTCTGTGACGGCTACGTAATTTATCTGTAACGCGGTCCTCTTTTACATAAAGTTAGAGGGGTTATTAGTTTCGCTCTCTCATCTTACATTACAATTGGGGGTTTTGATTTTTGGGGTCGAGGTCAGGAGACAAGAGAGAAAATCAAAGTAACAGAGTAAATCCCCCATATTGGCCTTATACCCGAGGTACCCAAGGCAAGACATGGTACCCACTTCTTTCGCAGATGCCGTTACTCTCGCGTTGTGTGCATTTTTACGTGAAGGGGACGTGAAGCCGGGATGAAATTAGACCCAAAAATGGCCCACCGTACGTCGTAAAAACGCAAATATCCAAATTGCATAAGGTTTCAGACATTCTCTAAGCGTAGCAAGTGCTGAAGCTCCTTTGTTTAAATAACAAAAGAGGCATCCGCACAGCATAGGAGGTTTCCCTTTCGACTTTGTAAGTAAAATATGAACAAATGCTTGCGTGGAAAACTGCTTGGGCTGTCCATGCATCGCGCGAGCAACATCCGCAAAAAAACTGAGTACCATAGTAAAGGGTAATCTGCGATGAAACGTTTTATTTCTGATGAAGAAAAAAATCAAATAAAAAATCAAAACGTCTAATCGCAGGCTACTTAAGAAGGATTGCCTTGCAGGGTATAAGGCCTGTATGTGGTATTAACTCTTAGCTTGATCACTTCTCGTGGATCGAGAGGGATATGTTTAAAGGCCAGAACCGTAAATGCCTAATTGCGGCCCATTTCCGCTCCCACCATTGCCTTAGTAAACCATTTTGCGTTTGCTTAAACTCCACATTCAAAATTGTTACAATAAAACACATTCCTTTCTCTTTTCAGAGTAGTTACGCTGTCTGTGAGAATTGCGTTTCGTTATGATCAGTGCCTTCCCGTAGTATTCTTTTGCTTCATTGTACTGGCTAAGATCTTCATAAACACACCCCAAGTTGTAATAGTTGGCTGCTACACATGCAAGTTCCACGCCGAAAATCTTTTTCCTGATGATCAGTGCCTTCTCGTAGTATTCTTTTGCTTCATTGTACTGGCCAAAATGTTGATAAACAACTCCCAAGTTGTTATAGCTGGCTGCTACATCGGC